>JAFIRS010000126.1:0-600000 GCA_018342105.1 Gonioctena quinquepunctata
AAAATACCCCCCAGAGTGATTTGTTAGGATATAACGAATATATTCACATTCGTATATTCGCTTTTTTGGACATTCAGACCCGTTTTTCGCAAAATTGGGGAATATTTTGCGAATATGAACGTAAAAAAAATATATGTGTAAATAATATTAGGTACTTTCGAGAATATTCATTGTTACATAGTTAAATCTAGCCGTTCAGATAGCAAATCGTAAAATTTCCCAAAATTTTCACAGAAACTGATTTCTCGAAAAAAATCACTAATCAACTGTAACCTCTAACAACCAAAAAAATTAACTTATTTCCGTCTACGATCGTCAATAGGTAAACAAACAGCATGGGTTTTTTTTGGACGTTGGAAAAACTCGGAAAAAAAAAAAACGAGACAATTTTTGGGGGGACCCCGGAAGCCCCCCGTCAAATTACAAAAATGTGTATTAAGATATATTAATTAACGCATTTTGGTGGCGATCGGTTAGTTGCCCCCGGGCAGCCACAATACAATACAATGTTAGCTTTTTTTTAAAGTGTGCTTTGAAATTAAATTGAAAAAACATCAGATAAACTTTGAATTGTGTTTAAAAATTTTATATAAGAAACCGTAAAATTCTAAAATTCCATAAAATATGGATATAGAGATTGACATTGATGATCAATGTACAGCAGTCGGCTTTTAATCAGGCGAGAAGGTTGGATGCGCACAACATCGATTTCATAGTTTGATTTGTGCTCTGATGTGATGAAATGATAAGGAAAAAATTTAAATAAATAACGCCTATGGTCATAAAACAAACCCAAAGTATAAAGGGGGCTAATGACAGCTTGCGCCGACTTTCGCCAGGATAAATGAATATTATTTATGTAAAGATACCCCCGTAGATATAGACAATCAATTAACATTAATTCCAAAAAAAGTTTTAAACCCCCAAATGGATTTGCTTAAATTTTCAAACAAAATAGGGAAAAGGTTTGGATGAAGGAAAAACTTTTGTTTAATTTTTAAAAAAAAGGTTTTCTGCTTCAATTATTGACTAAAATTGCAGAAGACTGCAAACGGATACCTATAGTAATGGTGTTTTTTAAAACATGCATTAATTTTAACCTTTAAAGTTACAAACCCTTTTTGGTTTTTTGCAATAGTTTAATTTTTTTCATTGATTTAATTAAAAAAATTAAAAAAAGTTCTAAAAAATTGGGGAAAGGAACGGGTTTAAAATATTCACGACATTTGAAACAAAAAAACGCCATTTCGTTATAAACTTTTTTTATCGACGCCCCATTTTCAATAAAAAAAAGCTTTGAAAAATTAAAAAATTTTTTTCTAGTGGTTGCAAATAAAGAGAATATCGGCCCGTGGATATGAACTTTTCAACCTCATACAAAAGGAACCTAAATCCCCAAATTTTTTTTTTGCATTTTAAATTTTCGAAATAAAAAGTTCTGCAAATTGCAATTAAAATTACGACTGATATTTTACGTGACGCAAGAGTTTTTGCAACCGTCATTGTTCAACGGAACAGTTTTTTGTGTAATTGATTTGTTTTTTAAATAATTTGGCCATAAATTGCAAACATTGTGCAAATGGGTTTTAAATATAACAGGGGTAACGAAAGGGGTAAAACATTTATGGGTGTTTCCCTCATCAAAAAGATGGGTTTCTTATATAAAGAAACTTCATTGAGCATCTCTTGTTGATACGCCCCAAGCTATAAATTTGTATAAAATTTTTTCACAATATGAAATTACAATATTGAAATTAACCGACGTTTTGTTTAAAAAGACATTAGCCAGTTTTTTTGTTTACCCCAGGGAAAAGGTGAAAAGCGCAACCCCTAAAATTTTTCCAATGTAACTTTTTGTCTTATTATTTGTTTACCATTTAAAAAAATTTATTTCCCATAGCCCTTTTTATTCTAAAACAAAAAATGTCTCTTTGGTTTTTTTCCCAAAATAAACCAGTAAGCAGAAAACATTATTTTACGAACAACTACAGATACATCGTCATAAATGCGAACTGGATTTATTGTTATTTTGTAGTTAGTACCTGCATTAAACGATTAAAGGGTAATAAACAGAACTAAGTTATTAATAACAAAACACACAACATGTAGAAATCATAGTGAATGTTCAATATGTCTACCTTCAAACATTACGCATGCGTCTAGACGTCGGCGCATTGAGCCACTATTCGCTCAAATATTCCTGGAGTCTCTGATTACTCTGCACGATCGATGATGCGGTTTCTTAATCCCTACATCGCGAACAGGAGTAGATATACCCAAATGCTGTGAATGGCCCCAAATAGAGAAATCGAGAGGATTGAGATCCGGGATCGAACGGGCATTTGTGGTCCTCCCCGACCATCCACCGGGTTTTGCATATGTTTTCGTTTAAATGCTGACGGCTACTTGACTAAAATGGGCGGAGCCCCATCATGCAAAAAAACATATCCCTTCTGACCAAAGGAACTTCCTCCAGCAGTACTGGATGCACTTCTCTTAAAATTGAACGTATGCCCCACCATTTTTAAACGAGGGGGGTAGAAAATGAGGCCCAATTAAATCATCCCCAATAACCGAGCCACACGTTAAGAGAAAACTGTTCTTGATGGCTAGTTTCGACAATAGCGTGAGGGTTTTCATCAGCCCATATGTGGTAATTATGAAAATTAATAAAACTTGTCCCGAGAAAACTAACCGTCTGTGAATTCTATCGTCTTCAGAAAGTCACAATTTCTTCTAATCATTTCCAGCATCCAATTTCAAAAAATTCAAGAGGTTCGGAAAGTCCCCGCGGTAACAGTGCCCGTACTCGTTGCAGATGGTAAAGGTATAAGAGTTGTTCCCTTTAAAATTGAAATACCGTCATATGATCAACATTTAGCTTTGGGAAAACAATCTTTCTAGTACTGGTAGTAGGTTGTTCTTCAATCAAATTCAAGTACGCTTCCTCAAGCTGTGGTGTTCGTATTTCTCGATGGCGACCACAATCCTGCGTTCTTTTGTCGAATGAACCATATTCTCGTAATCGTTGATGAAGTCAAGAAATTCTATGTGAAGGATTTCCGTTGAGGATACATTTTCAGCATATCTTCTAGAAGCTTCTAAAACCATTCCCGCGACAGACCGTAAACGTAATCCCTTAAACAGCCATTTCCCATTTGTGTATGCCATTTTATTAACAAGGAATTATTAAAGTAACAAATTAGGAACAGAACAACAACACACAATTAGTATTGATTCAACTCGAAAATTCCCAAACTGACAGCGTCATACCAATTTAATTGTCACTATCGCTATAGCGACCCAATAGATAGATTAGTTTCGTATTTTCGCATTTATGACGATGTATCTCTTGTAGTTTTCAAAAATAATGTTTTGTTGCTTACTGGTTTATTTTGGGAAAACCTAAGAGACATTTTTTTTTTTAGAATGAAACAGGCTATCGGAAATAAATTTTTAAAAAGGTAAACAAATAATAAGACAAAAAAATTACATTGGAAATAAATTTTAGGGGTTGCGTTTTTCCCCTTTCAACCATGGGGTAAACCAAATAAATTACTGGCTAAGTGTCTTTTGGTAGTACAAAACGTCAGGTTAATTTCAATATTGTAACTTTTTTCAGTGCTTTGAAAAAATTGTTATAAAATTTTATGTACCCCTTTAAGGGGCTGTATCTTAACAAGGGATGCTCCAATGAAGTTTCTTTATATGAAAGATCCTATCTTTTTTTCGATGAGGAATCACCTCCTTAAATGTTTTACACTTATTCAGTTACACCCTGTATATATTAGACCGACATATGCCTACAGTGGTCCAGTTGAATACTTGATTATCCATCGCGTGTATCTGTTATATTTTGTACTGGTTGATTGAAATTGCACCCGAAGAATAATACGGTTACGTAGGTACCCATTAAAAAATTTGAAACTAATTATTAATCTCTGAAGCAATCACTGTTTTCGACTAATCAGCGACATAAATTTAATCTGATATTTTCGAATGCAACAATCGAAAGAGTACAAAATTCTGCTTAAAGACTATTGGAAGACATTAAATTTTCATCAAACAGAAACGTTGCAGAAAAATAAAAATTTGTGACATTGACATTACATCTCGAATTGAATTGAATAAAATTATAATTTACCTTTCTACTCGACTTTCTTACTCCAATTGTGGTTTGGCCTGAAAAATTCTATTGTATCCGAATGGGAGACTGAAATATAATCGACACGAAAAATCATTTTCAAGAGGGAAAAGGCAATTCTATTTCAGTTATAGCTGCATGACTATTAGATGAATGTGCATTGTTTTTGGTTAGTTATATAGTTGTCTGTCATAAAAATACAATTGGCAGTCTTTTCGTTATTCTAGTAATAAATCATGTTACTAAACTGCTGTGCATTCATTAATCTGTAAACAAAACACTGTGATGTAACACAGTTGTAGGTTAATCGTACTAATGTACAACTGTACGAGTGTTCTTTGAATCTCCATATTTCCTCCATTTTTTAATGAATAAATAAAATTATGAAAACGTGTCGAGAGATTCTCGATACTCCATCAAACATACTCAGAGTATTTTTTATGCAAATTCCTAATTGTAATATGATGTTTTGAATTCATATCGAAAACGTTAGCTTTCAACATTGAATGATTTCACCTACCGTTGATGAGCTTCTTCTTGGTCGATAGTTAACTTGATAACACAATGAATATCATTTATTAGGTATATGAAAATCTTTATTATTCAGATAACACAGGTGTTGCAAAAATATATATTTTTTTAATTCCTAATGTTCCGCATTGTAACATAGTTTGCAAATTATTATACTGCCACCAATTGGTAAAATGAGTTGTCTGTCCGATTCGCAAAACTTTTGCTTTTTTTGGCAGAGTGCAAATACGTAAATATTTTTCTTTTGATTTTACTTTCATTTCCGTCTTGTAGAAGAGGTTGCAAATTAATGAAAACATTGTACGTCAGGTCATCTCCACTTGCAACCATTATTGGAAACTTTTGTAATAATTCCGATACTTATTTCAATAAAAAATATCAATTTATTGAAAAAAAATGTTTTCCGTTTGACGCAAGAGAATGCAAATTAAAACTCTTGTCAAGAACATTATTTCAGTTGTTTTTTCGAGTTTGCAGAACTTTTGAAATTTTCATGAAAAATTAGGACTAACAACAATTTTTTTTCGATAAAACAGAGATTTCCGATTTGTTTGAGTGGTTGCAAATTTATCAGAGGATGTAAATTACTATTTATCAAAACTTCGAAAGTTTGCAGAACTTTTGCAAATCTTTCCGCGCTAATAATGTGAAATTTCATTAAATCCTGATTTTCAACATCTTCCGTTCAGAAAAAAGGGTTGCAAAATCAGACTACATATCATATGAAAGTCCTCTTCACTTTACTGAAGTTTTGAAACTTTTGTAATTATTATAAAATTTTGGGAAAATCATGTCCATCTCTACTGACCTAAGAGGCCGCAAAATTAACATCACTGAAATTATTGCCTGTGAAAAGTCCAAAAGGAGGTACGAATACAATCAAATTCTTTCATGGCGAAGAAATAAGGAAATAAGTGCCCTTTTGCGAAAATGTTTTGCTTGCATATATGGGTGAACTTCCCAATAGAATCCAATACTCAACATTATGGACTCAATGTTCTATGTTGCGTACTACTTTATCCATTCACCATAATGTAGATATCTCCATATCTTAAGTCGTTTTTAAAGAGGAAAATTGACGGATTTAAACCGGAAAAAGCCAAAATTTTTACGCAACAAGGAATGAATGAATTTATAAATGAAGCTTCTGATGAGATCCACTTATTCACAAAGGTAAGTCATCGGTATTTAACCAAAGTCTACCAATTTTATAAATTATAACTTTTTAAAGGTTGTGTTTTGGTTATGGGCATGTCGCAAGCAAGAACTTACCCAGTTATGTATAAATAACAATGGAGATTTGGTGTAAAGAGAGTTGCAGACAAGAATTTTTAAATTCTAGAAAAAGACATCCTCCTTTCTAGAATCTAAAAATTCTCGTCTGCACGCCGCCAACTCTCTTTAATGGTCGGAGATCCACACCTGACCCATGCCGAAAATCCCAAAATGTCGACGACGCTAGGTGAAAGGTAAATTGGATCTTGATGATCATTTGATAGCAAATGAGTTCCCTTCCACCTCATAACTTTCCTTAAACACACTAACATTAAATTCTGGAAAACGATATCTCGATCGCGGTTGCGTACCTACGTCCTCGGTAGATCAGTTGGAAGAGCCCTTGACCGGTAATCATGAGGTCGTGGGTTCGATCCCCGCTCGAGGATATCTTTTTCTAGAATTTAAAAATTCTTGTCTGCACGCCGCCAACTCTCTTAACATCACCCAACTAACATTATAAGAAAAGTATACCAAGCAGAGTGGTAAAATGGCTTGAAGAAGTCCGAATTTACCTATTTCTGACCAAATATTCTACCTATAACTACTAACTAACTCCACAGTTATAATTCGAGTTATAAAAACCGCAACTGAGACCACCGGATCTCCTTCAAAAACCATAAACTTAATAGGCGTAGTGCATAGTATGAAATTACTTGTTATGAACTTCACAGAGCCTCATGGGTGAAATGTGAACTTGAACTTACAGGGAATACTTTCTAGTTAATATTAACCTAATTTATTGTCTCATGTATGTTCATATAGTCAGGGGATAAACAAGTCGGTGAACAGGTCTACTATACACTCTACATTAGCTATTTTGGCCTGGGCATTTTTAGTCCTAGTTTATACCTACTGTTCCACGATGAGGGCGAGATTACTACATTATTTGTCTTATAAGACTATATGTCTACAACGAAGTCAAAGTTACCAAAAATAAATTACTCAAAGTAACTTGGTCTATTATCAGATATTGAAGCCCGCATCGTTTCGGATGAGCATGACATGATACAATTTACTCTCCTCAAATAATTTATTTTGGAGCTGAATTTTAGAAATCTATAAACGGCCAAGTAGAAATTCGAATAGAATTAATAAACCATACAAGTATACCACCATTTACTATCGATTAGCTGCCAGAATGGGAATATAATCGGAACCTACACTTCCCAAAGTCCAAAGATCAGATCCATCATGTTACTTATGTGGTACATAATAATATTCTACTATGTGCTCCACGTCTTTTAATGACTTCAACTATTTCAAAACATTCATCATCCATTTTTATTAATAAAATATGAAAGCAAATGAGTGTTAACCATCGACGGAGGCAATACAAAACAGGCTTTATGTTAGGTTATGCCGGAATTGACAGAATGAATGCATAGATAAGCTGCGTTCAACAAGCTTCGTCTGTCGCCAGCGGTAAACTACTGCCGTGACGTTTTCAATGATACGACAAAATGAAATTCAATGAAGTTGGTCCAGCTGAAGCAAATGGGTAAAAAAAATTATTGAATAAAGTGCAAGAAAACGAAAGCAAATAGCAAAACAATAAAAGATTGATGTGTTGAAACGATGACTTCGAAAATTTCAACACTAATCATGCGGCGTCCGGAAACGTCGAATTTAAGTTTTTAAGCAAATCATAATATCTCGATTATTTGACAACAAATAGAATTGGATATTTCCGAGCACGGCATTCTGCGAAGCTAGCATTCTAAGAGTACTTTCAGACTATGCGGAACGCGGCCATGTCAAACTACAATGTTTGAGCCAATAACTACACACCATTTGATATTTGAAATTTATTATCCACGATTCCAATCCAACCAGAGAACGGAACGTATAGACATATAGCATGAAAAAACATCCCATAACAAATTTGTATTTCATCACGTGACACCGATGTGAAAGGGTCTGAAATCCCAAAATAAGGAAAATGGACTTCAAAGTCAGGAATAAAGGTTACTTTCGACTTTGCATAAAGTCTATGTGTTCTCAAAGTAGAAATTTTAGGAAAATGCGACTTAAAGGTCCCATATGGGATAGACGCCATGTTTCTTGGCTTGAAACGTTTCCGCCATTGGAAAAATGATCCATAATTTTCTTGAATCGACTATATTTAAATGATAGATAGTCAAAAAATTGGTGTATATGATATGTATATACATACTTCATCTATAAAATTAGTTTCTGCAGTGTTTGATGAAAAAAGTTGAGGAAGTACACTTAATTTTATGAATTTTTTCCATACAAATTTGATATTTTGAAGGAGCCCACTTGTTTTACATAAGTAAAATCCAACATTATCACAGAAAAGTTTGTATCGCAAATAAAATTCGAATTAGATGTGAATGCGAAACCATCACTTGCATACATCATTCTGTGCTGTAGGTTTCTTGACAGTTCTTGTTTCATACGCCATGTTCATCTTCAAAGCTTTTACGAATAAACATGTAGGTTAAGATACACAATATACAGTAAACATTTATTCTTCTAACCTTCTACTGTTTGTTTTGATATAGTGTTTATAACCTAAAATAGGTGGAAATGACACTAAATTTTTACCATCAGTCGACTATTCTGAAGTTATTTCTTGTGAATATCTAACAGAAAACACCAACTTCCCCGGTTGAAGCCACGCTGGATATTGACTGCATGTGATAATTCATGTATGGAAAGTAAAAATAGGAACTACAAAAACTGGATTTATCTAAATCCAAATTCAAATCAATAATTGCTCCCTTTGCATTGTTACAAATTGTGTGAGGACCAACTGGCACATCCATCCACATCTCAAGTATTCCACCAGGTGAATTTCAGACTTGGAAAGCTGAAATTATGGGTTTGCTGAAATTATCGAGTATTCAATATATATAACAAGTATCACTGGGTTCACCAGCGCTAGTCGTTTGAGAACTTTCAAAAAATCACAACTGATTTTTTTTCTATTTTGGTCGACGATTGATTCAATGGACTAGTAGTAGTAATGGATGAAATAACTAGAGGTCTTCACCAACTCTCAAAATAAATTTTCTTAGATTATGAACTGCTGTTGATTATACACAAAACGGTATAGCCATAATGAATGCCAGATGAGCGAGAAAGTGTATATGGCAATCCTCTACATTTATTTATTATTACTTCGATCGGGCTGAATGTTCATAGTAAAAAATAATCACAGTACTTCACATTTCACTCTGACGCAAATTGATACCTGAACATCAGAGATTTGTCAATAATATCCAGCATTTTATAATATAGTGAGCATTCTGCCTCAATAAGTGTATATTATGCAGTTGTGGTGTTCTTTGAAGTTTGTCGATGCTCCACTCGCTGTCATTTTTCACTAAAATAATCAGTACCTATGACGATACCGATTGGACCACAAAGCTCTTCAATATCATTTATTTCGCACTGTATAGCTCCATATGTTTCCAAGTATTTATTAAAAATTAATTTTTTGTTAAAATTTTTGATTTTTTACTATTCAGTTCCGTATTTCGTCGGTTTAATTTTTTGTTAAAAAGTTTTTATTTTTCAATTTTTTGTGGCTGAAATCTACTAATTACTACCTACTTGTTTTTTGATTATTGCCAAAATACTTACTTACCCACCTTACTTCAACTATTACCAGTTAAATAATATGATATTCTACTTTTACTATTTGTTGTAATATAAATTATTTTTGTTGTTCTGGTTAGTTTATTTCATTACTTTGTATATCATTCCATCCTCTCATAGAATATAATGATTGTGACGTATGTAGGAGAACAAAAATGATGACAGTAGCGATCTGTCATTGTCAACTACATATGTGTGCCAATGTTCACAAGTGAAAAATCAATTATCCCCTATTTTTCTACCCGTAAGGGTGGATAATTCCTTTCGAAATCCAAATATGTTCAACTATGAGGTATACCCCTATCTAATAAAAAAAAACATCCAAATCGAAGAACCCAGTACAAAGTTATGCCTGATAGAATCGGTTAACGGACCAGAATGCAGAGGGTGCCTGATCAATATCCTTCATTTTGCTACCCTTAGGGGTGGATTTCAACTTTTATATTCAAATGGGACCAACATAGAAGTACGCCCTATCCACTGAAGAAAGAATTATCGGAATCAGACGTCTCAGTAAAAAGTTATGCGTGGTCATACATAAAAAAAAAAATATACGCGTCGACTAGAGAACCTCCTCCTTTTTGGTTTCGTGATTTCCATAGATCCATTCTTTTTGGGGATGAATCCACGTTGTCTCTTCCCAAAATGCTAGGTCGGACGACAATCCAAATTTTGTCATTGCCAATAAAAACCAAACGTGTGGTGCGGTATTATTAAGGACAAAGGACGAAATAAATTATTGTTTTTTATGGGGTTAATTGAAGCAAACAAGGATCTACCATTTAATAATGTTGAGGAGTTTGAAAATTCGATTCGATTTAATTTCAGAAATATTCCAGCAAATGTATTGCGATCTACTCATAATGAATTTTTTAATCGGACAATAAGATGCTTCGATAATTTTTATCAAACAGTTTTTTAAAATAAAATAAACCTAAATCGATAAATATTGGCAAAACCATCGGCACCACATTCAAATACGTTTAAAAACATTGTATTATTTCTTTTGAGATTTGGGTACGTTTAGTGCATACATTATTGGTACATTGTTCCGTTGATATTAATTATTACTAATAATAATGTTTACTTTTAACCCTCATTTGTTTTTTCCATGGGTAACCGCGATTATTTTAGTAGGATTTCATGTATGTCGATCAATTTGTACAGTTTTTTAATAAACATTTAAAATACAAATTAGGCACTTCAAATTGGAGTTTTTTAATATTCATATCATCACTACTACTGTTTTATTTTGTTAAAAAGAATTTTTGGAAAATTTTAAAGTTGTGTTTATTATAGTTGCAACAAACATGAAGTTACCTGAAAAAATTAAAATCTAAGTTTATTTTACAAATATAGTTACAATAAAGTTATGCGAAATTGATTTAATTTTGATTAATTTATGTGTGAAGTGTTTAGGGTGAATATTCATTCATATTTACATATAAATTGTAAAAAAAAGTTTTCTACATTTGAAATAATTACTGGGAACAACTAGTAAAATTCCCGAAAGGACTATTTTAAGAGTTGAAGAATATATATATATATATATATATATATATATATATATATATATATATATATATATATGCGGACCCGACAGACGTTGTCCTGTCCAAATTTCTATGTTCCCTAAAATGTTTTTCCCGAAAATTTTCCCGTTATCCCGTTATCCCATTTTCCTGTTATTCCTTTTTGTCTTTACCCCGTAATTCCCATTATCCCCTTATCCTGTAGTGCCCGTTATCCCGTTTTTTCGTTATCCCGTTATTCCCGTTATCCCGTTTTCCTGTTAACTCATTTTCTCTTTATCCCGTTATCCCGTTTTCCCCTTATCCCCTTATTCCTGTTATCCCGTTTTCCCTGTTTTTTATCCATTATTCCCGTTATCCCTTTTCCTGTTTTTCATCCCGTTATCCCGTTATTCCGTTATTTTCATTATCCCGTTATCCCATTTTCCTAAAAAATATCAAAAATTGGGGTTGATCGTAGAAGGGTGAATTAAGAGTAATATGAATTTTTTTATTCTAAGTCATGACAAAATAAAAATAAAAATCTTGCCAAAAGAATAGGGGTTGATCGTAGAAGGGTGAAAATTTAGGGTTGTATGTATTTTTGAATGCTGTATTATAAATAAATAAAAACAAAACATTTTGTCTGAAAAATAAAAATAAAATTTAGGGGTGGACCACCCTTAACGTTTAGGGGGATGATTTGGGAATCTAAACCATCCAGGGCGCCACCCAAACGCATACAAAAAAAATCATTCAAATGGGTCCAGCCGTTTAGGAGGAGTTCAGTGACAACACACGTACAGTAGAATTATATATATAAAGATATATATATATATATATATATATATATATATATATATATATATATATATATATATATATATATATTGATGTGTGATCTTGACTGACTGTTCAGAATACTAATGGAGTCGTATTAGGGTTGCAGTCAGATATCGTTCTTGTATCAGGCCAGAAACATTGAAAGACTACTACTCTTTGTTATTTGTCGAGCTTTCGGATAAACTTTATCCCTTTATCGAGACATATATGGACAAAATGTTATCATTACAAAAATTATTGAATGAAAACTCATACTTATATATCACATAAATAATATAAAATAGAAAAATCCCTTCAGGAAAAATAATAAAATGTTGAAAGATAAAACACAAGTTACACTTGTTTTGACTATATATATATGTTATGATAAGAAATATTTGTTCAATGTAAAAAGAATGAAAAGTGATATAATGATACTTATATATCAAATACCTGCTATGTTTATTTTGCAATTTTTCTGTACATTTTGCTTTTCTGAAACCATTTTCTAGTCGACGCAGATGTCTCAAGAGTTCAGCAGTGTAACTATTCTATTGTCATAAGTATGTTGCCTATAAAAATAATATAGAAATCAAGATTCATGAATAAACTTTAGATCTCAAGTAGACAAAAATAATATTCAAGTTGGAACATCCTGTATGCTAAAATCAAATCAGAAGGAAACATGACAGCGACATGTCAAATCATTTTGATGGAAAATGATAAAATATAAAGTTTTGAGTACAGAAAATTACACCGGCACACAAAAAAAAAAAAAGTTGTCTGTGCACCGGGCGCCACCTATCTACGGGCATGTTTTTCGACCCGCTGAACACGAATTTAAAGTCAGTTTAGGCCGTCCGGGCTTCAATTTCGAGTGAATTGCAAAAAACCCCAAAAAATAGCGAAAATTCGATGTTTTGGCAAGAACTTTTTTTTTGAGATCTAATGCAAGCATAATTTTCATGTATTTTGATCTGTTTAATACTAATTTCGATCGTACTTCAATCATAAACCGTTTTAAATATAAAAAAACTGTAAAAAATCATCAAAAATTACAAAAATCGAAGAAAATTGGGATTTTGTTTTAATCTATCTGAAAACGTTCTGCGGTTTTTTACCGGCTGAAACTCCCCACAAACGTAACAAAATTGATAAGGACTCTTATTGCATAGATGGGAATTGCTTCTTGTAATAGTATACTCTCCAGTAGCCAAGTTTTCCACTACTGAAGAGCTGCAGTCGCTGGATGACGACGCCTGCGGGCCTGCTTTCTCACCCTGACCAGACGCCGATACTGGGTTTCCGAATCCCTGCATCGTAAAGTACTCATCACTTTTACCTGCCATGACGGCACACACGCCGTTAACCCAGGGACTCTGCCAGATGGTTCTGTTGCCCACCGTCACCCCGAGGAGGTGCCCTGGTTGCAAGTACAAGCGATCATGCAATGAAATGAAGTCTGCACTTCGAAGAAGTTGAAATTCCAACACGATGACAAATTTTTACTAAATAAAGGAAAAGGTGGAAAAAGAGGTATCCACATCGTAGATCATTTGAGAATGAAACAGTACAATACCCTCGAAAAACCGTTAAAAATTCAATTTGTGTACATTCTTGGATCTTAATCTTGTATTTTAGAAATAAAAAATACAAGAAATTTATTTAATTGTGTTTAAAAAAAAAACCATTTTTTCAGCAGCAATTTTCTGCTATTTTATCGGTTTTTTGCAGTTTTATGAATGTTTGAGGGGACTATGGGCCAAATTTATTGCAGAATCAGAATTTTTTATCTTGTCAAAATATCGAATTTTCGCTATTTTTGGGTTTTTTTGCAATTTACTCGAAATTGAAGCCCGGACGGCCTAAACTGACTTGAAATTCGTGTTCAGCGGGTCGAAAAACATGCCCGTAGATAGGTGGCGCCCGGTGCACAGACAACTTTTTTTTTTGTGTGCCGGTGTTATCAGTTGTGAATTTTAGCTAACTCTCTATATATTATGTAAGGTAAGAAATGTAAATTGTATATAAAATCCATAGCATAGTTAAAATAAGGAAAAGTGTCATAGAAAGTGAGTAAAAACCTAAAATTTGTGAGAAAAAACAAAAAGTGATGGTTGCCAGGAAGAAAAATAACGAGGATTTGGTGGAGAAAAAAAATGAATTTTGGAAAGAAAGCCGTAACAAATTTTGCTCATTTAAAACTACAAGAATACACTAACAACAGAAGTGTAACAGCTATCCGACAATCAATGCCCAAATCAAGAAACCAACAGGCGTAAATACGACCAAGAAAAACCACTCACCTTCAGAATACAGCAAAATTCCTATCCGTGACGTTGCCAACTACAAGGGGACCCTGAATCAGTGAAACTGCAACTTCCTATAGCCACAGAATACACCAGGATTCACGAGAATACTCAAGAGAGACGAATAACAGGTATTTTTTAAACTAATACTGAACAAAGTAAGCGTATTCGTGTCAGACACTTCTTCGGTACTTTTGATGATTTTATCCATTGATTTGAAGTTATTTCTTATTCATGCTCATAAACTTAGTATAACCACAACATTATATTGCTAGTTACTTTATTGCGCATGAGCAAAGATTTTGACATTTCTATTCACTGGTTGATAAAAATATTAAATTAAGATAATTTCGCAGGCTAGGTATATTTAAGGATTCGTTTTGAATAAAAGAAAGATCATTTGACTATTTTCTGGACTCGTTATTTATCTTTTGATCATATTACAACCAATATTTCCACAAAATAGTATAGTGACTTCAAGCAAAACAACTAGATGGCACCACTGAATCCTGCTTCGAGAGGGAGTGATAATATGTTTCCATAGGCGCACCGACTGAGCTGGGATAAGGTAAAAGAATACAGGTAAAAGAGTATTTGAAAAAGAGTAAGCAACATAGCCGGATATTTTATTACTGTTATATGTATTTCTTTTAAAAAATTTCGAATAAATATAAATCAATTAATCAAACTTATCATAACAAATGACAAATAATTTATTATGATGACTAGTTATTGAAAAAAATAAAATAATAACAATTGAAAATAATTGAAATCAAATACTAGCAATAATAATCATCATAATAATATTTATATATATATATATATTTATATATAAATATTTATTTAAAATACTACGGAAAGAAACAACCCACTGGGAATCCATGCAAATTGATATTAAATAATAAAAAGCGGACATGAGTTTATCTTCTTTTTTTTTCCACCTTGTTTCTGTACAGTATAAAAAAGATCAACAATTACTATCCAGTGTGTAGGAGGAACATGAATTATGATGATTTCATTATGGTATTCCAACTTTGATTTAGGTTTCCTGAGAATTTGGAACGATTAGTAATTATATTTTCAAGTTTCAAAAGTAGGTGTAAATTTTACTTAGATTACAATATCAGATTTTTTGTTCAGTTATTTTCTTCATTTATGTGAATCATTTCCAGAAAGGTTCTTTTATGGTAATTTCTTTCAGTCGTCAATATTGTGGCATTTTCATAATCCATTACATGTTTCGTTGTAAGGATATGTTACATAATAATAGACATTTTTGGAATCAGAATTTTCTTAATATGGATTGGACGAGGCGGCCCTCATAACTGGCCCTCAAGATCACCCGAATCAAATCCCGTGGATTATCCCCTGTGGGGATATATTATATCGAAAGTGTATTCTTCCGAAATTAATACCAGGGAGGAGCTTTCTCAGAGAATTGAGAATGCAGAGAAATGAAAAACAATTCGTGTAATTCGAAAATCAGTTAGAAATATTTTGAAAAGAACGAAACAATGTTTGGATTAAAAGTTGAGTTGGTAGATTGTTCTGATATTTGGGAAAATGTTTCAACAACGATATGTATTATGTCGATTGATTTGTTCAATTCTTTCCACAATATCAGTTATTGAATAGTAATAGAGAAGTATTCAGGCTTACGAATGCAGACAATGAGTGTTCAATAGATATTAAAGAAAATTGCAGAATTTTTGTAATTCGATGTGGAAAATGTAAACATTCCATTTTTAACTATCCAAATACATAAAACCTCAAATTCAAATTCAGAAAGTTAGTAGAGAAAGAAATGGTTTATTCATAACCACCTTGATGCCCTCTATCCACCTATCCACCGTTGACGTTCTTCCTTTCCCAACGCTTTTTTACATAGGAGGAAATTTTTTGGTCAATGACTTTATTCGTATTATTTCACTTAACCAGCCCACTAAGGGTCAAGTAATGTAATCGCGCGAAAAAAAATGGAGCAATCGACGGAAATATCCGTTTTGAGGTCCCCCAAGACGATTGATACCATTTCCAGATTGAAGTCTGTCGTTTGACCAATCGAGCTGAAATTTGGTAAGAAGATACAGCTCCTGCCCCAAATGCGACCATTGGTTTTTTGCTGTTATCTGTCAAACGGAAATTTCATTATTAAAAAATGACAGAAACTATATCGCACGGAACTTGACTTGCAATATGTCATTTGAAAGCCTTCGAAAACCTGCATCCAAAATTAGAGATATAATTCATCCCGCATTTGACACAAGTGTGGATGACACAGCAGTTCAGCTGACAGTCGCCGAACTTCTAGCATCAGTGACATTGTCCCACAGAGACCCTCGGCCTCTGTGGTTTAGCTGTCACTCGGACTTTGAGTATGTCTTTGATGTTAAAAATATATCTCTGTTCTTCACTTATGAGAACGATTACAACTGGGAGAGCTTTAATCTCACCGTTCAACTTGTGTTAGCGAGCCACTGATTCCGGGGCAAACCCCCTTTATCAGCTCAGCATTTATGTCATAGCATGACAGAAACTCGAGAACGCCCCTGAAGACGACCTTGAGTTCCTTATCCTCAGGGAGAGACGAGGTTTAGGAAGGGATCTTTTGATCCCTGAAGATGCTAGATATTTTTTGATAGTCGTCAGGAGAGTTGGGAAAGATGTCTATACCGCCAAAGACATTATTTGCCAGGTTGAACGAGTTTTATATTGTTAGACTTGAATAGTGAGTTGACTGTCACCCACTTACCTTGTCCTAACAGGGATAGGAGGGCGTTGTTTTTTCGCGTTCGTGGTTCCGTTGGTATTGAACAGTGCGTTGGTTTGTCCATATTGGTGGCATCGTCGGATGAATTTTGATTAATTTTGGACTTTTCGATCGGTTCGGAGTTGTAAGAACCCCCTGTGGAATCTAGAATTTGGTTTATAGTAATTTCTAGGCCCGTGTCCGAAATGTTACTGTGGTTGAATCCGCTTTGTATTTGAGAAAAATCGACGTGAGAATCATTCTCTGTCATGTTTCAGACTTTGAATTTATTGGAAGTTTTGACATTGGAGGAATTTTATCAAAATCGGCACTACGACTATTCTGGATATTCTAGCAAGCCTGAATTAGATGAGGAAGGTTTCCAACATGCTTTTGGGCTGTGGCAGTGAGGGAAACTCGTTACGTTTGAGCTTTTTTGGAGCTGGAGTGCTGTCAGCTCCGACATCACACTTTTCCGTTGAAATGAGGTTACTAATGATTGGAATTCCTAAAAGGTCTCCACCAAGGGAGGCAATCAGGGTTCCCAGCACCATCAGGAGATCGGCCCTCGGAAGGGAGCCGATTTCCGAAAGCACTGACTCCTTCGAAGCCAGACTACTATTTCCAGTTGATCTCTCGAGTTCTACTGAGTGGGTTTCTTCGGGTGCCTCCCAATTTCTGATACAAGACCGTTGGTGATTGGATAAATAAGCTTGAAAACACTAATTATTCACACAGTGCTGTCCGGAACTTTGCAGGGCTGGATGTTAAATTCCATTGAGTTTGCATTCCAGATAATTGGTAAAGTCAAAATTGGTAACTGGCAGTAATAGGTCGAAATTAGTTGGATACCATATAAATTATCGAAATCATACCCTACTTCTGACTCTGCCGAAGTTTGGGACTCAGAGTTTTGTCAACTGATATAAAGTCAAAGTAAATTCGTCTAGGATCATATTTTCTTATTTCCTTTAGGAACCTATAATCGAAGAACTTACCATTTGTGCAAGTTTTTTACTTATAATGCGTTTCCACAATGCTATCACACAAAACTTTGCCATTCAATTATTCAAAATCTACTAGATGGATTAGAACTAAATGTTGATGAAATTCACATTTTGGGTTACAAATTATACAGGACAAATAGTAGACATACTGGTAGTGTAGCAAGTTATGTGAGGAACTGCATAAAAGTGATAGAAATTAAAAAAGTAACCATTGAAAAAATGTGCTCGTTGCTTGCTGTGAAGATCATCCACAAAAAACACATATCTTATTGTTTCACTATAAAATCTCCCAATACTAGTGTGTAAACTTTTAAACATTGAGGAATGGGTTGATGAAATGCATGTGATAAAAATACTGTGATATTACCGGAATTTTAATTAGCTAGTTACATAGGGTATGGTACGCTAATAGATTATCTTACAAACGGAGGTAAATCAAAGCAGTAGTATCAATATTCCTCAAGTAACTGACTATAACATTATCGCAGTAAAGTTTATAGGGCTTTCTAACGAATCAGATTCATTACAAATTCAAAGCAGGGGAAGAAATGTTAACTATGACCTTATAAACCAAAGACTGGGTGAAATAAATTGGGACTTCAGAATGTATGATATTGAGAAATTTCAAGTTTTTTTAATAATGATTACTATTCCCAATGAAATTGCCAAAAAAAAAAAGATATATCCTGAATATAGGGAATGGTGGACAGAGCGTGTTGAAGAGGCAACAAGAAATAGAGACCTTAGTTACAAAAAGTTTGTTACACACAGAACTCAAGAAAACTGGGAAATCTATGAACAAAATAGGAATATAGCAAATTCAACTCATGTATAAAAAATCGCATATGCCACAGTGCAATTGTCAGTTTGACAGCGGCAAAAGTTAGCTGCAACTTTTACAGCGACAAATGCACTAGTGGTTTTTTACTTATTCATTTGTTTATCAATTATCGCGGTGTTGATTCCCAAAATAAATAAAGTTTGCATTGATATGTTTCTAAATTTCTTAGTCATTAAATTGTCCTGCCGAATTACACTCGATGTTTGTATTGATATCGGGTAAATTTGTGTTGTTCCTATTCTAAACTGTATCCTTCAGCAATTTGACTCGAAAAACTGTCAACCTAAAAACGCTCCATCTTCGGTGTCGCGTTACTAATAGTTGACAGTTTTTCTCGTATAATTGCTAGACAACAGTTTCTCATTAAACAACCCAAATTTACCCGATAAAATACAAACCTCTCGTGCAATTATAAGTGGAAAATTATGAGGGAGGAAAAGCGATATTATTTTGAAAATAAAATATCAGAAAATAAAGGCAACTCAGTAGAAATGTGGAAAATCTTGAAATTATGTGTTCCAATGAAATTAAATGATAATGCTGTAACAATAAAAGACATATATGAAATCCCGACTGCCTTGAATGATTCCTATGTAGAAAGTACACATCAAATAAGTAATGAAATAGAAGATATTGGCCCAGATTTTCCAATTCTGCGTAGACACGGTGAACATATTCCAGACAGCTTCAAGTTAGTTGACTACGAAAATATTAGGACAATTATTTTCTCTCTTCCCAATGAAGGTAGCCCTGATGATGTGAACACACTTTTTCTCAAGAAATGTTTTTGTAATATTGCCCAGCCTCTGTTGAATCTTATCAATTCTCCTTTAAAATCTGTAAAATTCCAAATATATTGAAGTATCACAATTGTGCAATTCCCAAAAAAACTCACCAAAGCTATGACTTGAGACCAATCAATATGATACCTATTATAAAAGAAGTCTTAGAGAAGGCAAATTAGACTACATAGATCAGAACAGTAAATAGTATGCCGTTTTTGGAGTGGTCACAGTTGTGAGACAGCCATACAATGTGTTCTGGATGACTCCAGAAAAAACTTGATGGAAATCTTATAACAGGTATAGTTCTTCTCGACCTTTAGAGAGCTTCGAAACTATGGATAGGAATAGATTGGTTAGAAAATTAGAAAGCATTGGCGTTATTGGAAATGCATTGGCATGGCTGGTAAATTATCTGAAGGAGAGGAGACAAAAACTTAAATTGAATAAAAAAAAATCTGATGAAATCTTAACTGAACAGGGAGTCCCACAGGGTGGTATACTGGGTCCTTTATTGATTCTGATATACATTGATGATGTGATGAAAAATTTTGGAAGGTGCTCGGTACACTTATTTGCAGATGACGCTCTGATCTACTTCTCAAATCCAGATTTTTTGGCGGTGGTAGACACAGTGAATGAAAATTTGAAAAATGTAAACAAATGGTGTTGTGAAAACAAACTTAATTTTGAAATAAAAGTAAACAATAATTCAATTGGAGCAGTGGAAACGTTTAAATATCTAGAAGTCATTATCGATCGAAAACTGAAATTCAAAAATCAATCGAATTATACGTTATGTAAGTATGTGGCCAAACTCGAAGGGGTGATTCTTTGAGTGATTCTAAGACGAGAAGTTCATTTAGTCAAAGGTCCCGTAATGCTTTGTTTTCAAGATACAGGGTGTCAATATTTTTAAAAGAAATAGTTTTTTCCTAAATGTCTTAATAATCCTTGAGCCGATTTTGTTGAAATTTGGCAGTGTTATTTGCGGTAGTAAGGTGCTGATTTATCCCTAACTAGATTGGGATCATCATGTCCAGTGGCGTCCCGGAAGGCACCTTAACCAATATTTTTTACCAAAAAAATATGCGCCACTGATTTTTTGCAATTTTTGTATTTTTTTTCGCATTGAACAACTGAAACTACAACTTTATTATTTCTAGCATTTTTTTCGTATCTTGCTTTGTTTTTGAGAAAAAACATAAAAATAACTTTATTGCATGTCCCTGGGACAACATAATAAAAAAATTTAACTACCAAACCATCAAAAACTGGGGTGTACTTGTTATGTTTTTCCATATCAATAGTCTATTCTAGTCTTAGAAATTGTTATCAAAAGTGATGCAACAATAAAAAAAAATTATTAATTATTAAAAAATGTTTTTATTGTTGTCCATGGATATGCAATAACGAGATTTCTATTTATGATTAAACAATTAAAATTACTTACACAAAACTCATCTTTTGAATTTTTAGATTAACTGTTTTCGATGAAACAGAACGTTACTTATTACTGCAGTGTTTTGAAAGTGAAGATAGAGTGCCATGGAAGGAAAAACAATTGTTCAAACAAATTTGACTTTTACATAACTTGAAACAGTGCATACGTAATTATTTGATAGTAATTATTCGAAGTGTTTTTGAGAGTTTTAGGCTATAAAATTTGTTACTGATATTAGAAAATGGTTCGGTTTACAAACTCAGAGATGGCCGATATGCAGTTTGTCTATGGAATGGCCCAAGGCAATTCCAGAGCAGCCAGACGCATTTATCAAGAAAGATATCCTCATCGCATTGTACCAAATAGACAAACATTTGTAAGAATACACGAAAGGCTGTGCGAATCAGGCACCTTCCAAAGGTCAGCTGCTCTTATTGGGAGACCTGCAACGGTAAGAACAGTGGAGCTGGAGGAAGCAGTTTTACGTGAAGTTGAGCGCAGCCCCGATACAAATACACGCAAAATTGTTGAAAATATAATGTTGTTTTATGAATTGTGTATGACAATAACTTGTATCATCTTGTATATTAGATTGGTTGTTTTGTTTATATTTTGATGATGCTACTGTCAATAAATCCTGTTATAATAAAAGTCAAGTACTTCTAAGGAAGGTATATTTAGCAAGTAATACGTAATAACTTCAACAGTTTATGGGCCCAGAGCTAGAAACAGTGTTTTAGTTTATCCGTGAATTATCTGGAAAGTGAATTTATCAGAAACTTTTCCTAAATTCTGATCAAGTTCCTGACTGCTGTCGAATTTGAGTTGTTGAGCAAGTTGCAAGTGTAAAAATAGTCAGTATGGCTAGTGGACACGGATCTTTGCCATCTATGGAGAAATTGGAAGGCATGTCAAACTATAATAACTGGAAATTTGCTATGAAAATGTACCTAATTCATATTCCCAGAGATCTCTGGGAATATGTATCAACCGAAGTTGAAACACCTGATCCCAAGAAGGATGCCAAGGCAAAAGCAAAAATTTGTCTTATGGTTCAACCATCTGCTTATGCTTGTGTGAGGTCTGCTTCAAGAAGCGAAGGATTGGAGGTGACTGTAGCCAACAATGAGAAAATACTCACTAGTGGTTCTGGAAATATACAAATTTATATTGATGGAAATGAGAAAATCATTGAAAATGTCCTCTATGTACCACAAATATCAGCAAACTGATTGTCTGTGTCAAAACTTGTGGAAAAAGGAATGGTTGTCACTTTTGACGACACTGGCTGTCAAATATTTCACAAAAGTGATTTCCGAAAGATACAAGGACATTCAGAAATCAATGCATCAAATGTTGGTGGGGTATACAGGGTGAACAATCTAACAATTCCATTGCAAGCAAATATAGTAGGAGCCAAAACTGAAACCTCTCATGACTCATGGCATCGGCGACTCGGCCATCTGAACAGAAAGTCGATGAGAATGTTGAGAAATGGTTTGGCAACTGGCATAAGTTTCAAAAATGATGATAATGGTAATCCATGCATAAATTGTATTAAAGGGAAACAATGTGTGAAACTCTTCAAAGTTTCCAAAGGGAAGAAATCTCGAAACAAATTGGAGCTTATTCATTTAGATCTCTGCGGACCAATGCCAGAGAAGTCATATGGTGGAGCAAAATACCTACTGACGTTTATCGATGATTGTACCAAGAAGATTTTTGTATATTTTTTGAAATCCAAAAATGAAGTACCAAATACTTTCAAAGATTTCAAAGCTATGGTTGAAAATGAGACTGAACTGAAAATAAAATCTATCAGAACTGACAATGGAGGGTAATATGTGAACAAGGATCTCCAAAATTTCTTGAAAATTAATGGTATAAGGCATCAAACCACAATTCCATATTCTCCACATAAAAATGGTTTAGCAGAACGAACTAATAGATCTATTTGCGAGATGGCAAGATCTATGATGCAGGATGCGAATTGTTCTGAAAGTATGTGGGCAGAAGCGTGCAACTCAGCTGTTTACCTGAAAAATCGATGTCCTCATAGTAGTATAAATTATCAGCTACCAGAAGAATTATGGACGAAACAGAAAGTGGATTTGAGTCATCTCAGGATATTTGGTTGTAAGGGATTTGTTCATATACCCAAACAGAACAGAACCAAATGGGACACAAAAAGTAAAGAGTACATATTTATTGGATACTGTGAAGATGCAAAAGGGTATCGTTTATTAGATCCCGAAGATCCTTCAAAAATGGTGAGAGCCAGAAATGTTGAATTCATTGAGAATTTTGGAAGATTTTAAGGGACTATCAACTGTATACTTTCCATATACAGCGTGTGCAAGCGTTATTACCTGCGGATTTTCCCAAGCGAGTTGTTTATTCTACTTGGCTTTTGCAACAACAACGATGAAGCGTGTTTTTTCCGAAGAAATGAACTTTCATAACAATCATATCTGGGCTGAAGAAAATCCCCATGCGGTTACAGAACATCATTTTCGACATCAGTTTTCCGTGAATGTTTGGATTGGTATTGTGGGTGATTATCTCATTGGACCTAATTTTTTACCCCCGAGATTAAATGGTCAGGAGTATCATCATTTTTTGGAATTTGTGTTACCTGTACTATTGTGTTACCTGAACTATTGAAAAAGGTTGTTTTGATCTGAGAAAATGGTTTTCAAACGAACCAAAAATATTGAAACATGTAGATAAATCCACTGAGCCTGTTAATATTCTCATGTTTGGTGAGAATGAAAACACTAAAACTTTGGGGTTGACTTGGTCATGTAAATCAGATTACTTGACCTATAAAATAAACGAGCCACTGAAAGGTGAGTCTATAACCAAACGAATGATTCTCTCACACACTGCACAAATATTTGATCCACTCGGACTCTTAAGTCCATGTACAATTATTTCTAAAATCAATTTAAAACATGTATGGCGCGAAAAGATGTTATGGGGTTCCCAACGATTTGGAAAAGGCTTGGCGTGAATTTCGTAGCGATTTACAGGTACTGAATAAATTGAAGATATCACGTCACGTTATATTACGAGGTAATGCTTGCATTGGAGTTGAAGGAGGACATTTTGAGCAACTATTGTAAGTTTTGTGTTACTTATTGTTACATGTTTTCTTGCTGAAAAAAAATGCGTACCATTTGTTTAAGTGTGCTTTAAATAAAGGGTTCTTCTTGTTTCATGTTTTTTTTTAATTTCCGGCGTTACCACATAACAATAAAGTGATTTTTATATTTTTTTCTCAAAAACAAAGCAAGATACGAAAAAATGCTCTGAATAAAAAAGTTGTAGATTTAGTAGCTCAATGCGAAAATAAAATTGCAAAAAATCAGTAGCGCACATTTTTTTGTCAAAAATATTGGTTAAGGTGCCTTCCGGGAGGCCACTGGACATAATATTTTCAATCTAGTTGAGACTAAATTAGCTCCTTGTTACCCCAAATAACACTGCCAAATTTATACGAAATCGGCTAAAGGATTATTAGGATATTTAGGAAAAAACTATTTCTTTTAAAAATATTGACACCCTGTATCTTGCAAACGAAGCATTACCGGACCTATGTTTATATGAACTTTTCGTCTTAAAATTACTCAAAGAATCACCCCTTCAAGTTTGGCCACGTACTTACATAACACCCTGTATAATTGAAACAATTTAATTCGAAATTAACCATTTATATCCGTTTTTCTCTCGAAATGATCAAAAACTATTATAAACAACACACTGACACTACCTCATTTCAACTACTGCTCCACCATTCTATATTTACTACAAAAAAATGAAATGAGCCGTTTACAAAAACTCCAGAATCGAGCAATGAGAATTATTTTATTTTTTTCTAAACGAACTCCTATTAATTAAATGTCAAGTTTATTGGAGTGGCTACCTGTTGATGTTCTTATATCAATCAATGATTTTTATTAACAAAATAAGAACAGGTGATGCCCCAACTTATCTGCGATAAAAAAATATCTTCTGTTTCTGAACACTAAGATTATTAACACACGATCTAGAAATAATTTATTCATTGAGCATGATTAAAACGAAGAAATCACAAAATTCGGCGAAGGGTTGAGTAATTTTAATGACCTCCCGGATGAACTGAAGAATTCAAACTCGCTACATATATTTAAGACAAAATTAAGAACCCCATGCTGGATGGGTGCAACCCTTGACGGTGACATATTTCTTGCTATCTGTTTGTAATCAATGCATTTCAATTTATTTTATGTAACTGCTATTTTTTATACACATATCTAGTGTCCTTATCTATACGTAATATTCAATTCATTTATACATGTGCACATTAGTCTTGGACTAAATAAAGTCACACAGCTGATTTTTTTTAAATTTTTCAGTCCATATGGCTATATAGAAAAGTTTATAATTTAGTTTTTTTAAACCATAACTTTTTCATGATTAATACTCAAGACGACTATTTTTCTGCAAAGGGCAGTTTCCATCAGTATATGCCTAGTTTCGAAATTGAAAAAGATATTTTTTTGCAGAATTAATCTTTCAGCCAGCTCTTATATATTGGCTATGGATGTCGTTTGTAAAAAGCATCAGTGTGCTCCTAATTCTAATACAATAAAAAAAGAATTGAAAATGTAATAACAAAAATACTAATGACTTCAATAATGTAACATTCTCTTCTGACAATGGCGTGGCGTAGTGCGAATCCAACCTTTACAATAAGAAAATAACAAAAAAAATATTTTATCGCAGCTCTCGGGATTGAGTTTAAAATATGCATAAATAATCTTAAAGAAGTCATGTTACATTTTAGTCTGCCATATTTATTATAAGCGCGTCGGCATAAGCTCGGGATTTATTGTAATCATATGTGAAGTTGCTGTTCTGAGCCATAGTCGAAGTTTCTCTGAGAGACTGCAACGTCGGCTGAGGACACAAACCCAGAGCGATTGCTCCGCGGGATCAATTTATAGCAGGGACGATTATGAATATATTATTGCGTATTTCAGTATGTGCTCATCAGCGAAATGACCCGCGAATAGACAAGACAATAGATTGTTTCTGTAGGCCAGACAATGAACGGTGCCCGTTTCAAACTTACCGCCGTATATACAGCGTGCCTCGTACCTGTGCTCTCTCGGCCAGGTAAGACAGGTTGCGGGGTACATGCGGCGAGGGGCAGGTTGGAATGCGGAGGGGGGCGAAGCAGTCACCACTAACTCTCGCTTAGTTCATCTCAAGATTCGAAACGGCAAATACGTCGCGAGTCGTTTCTTTCGCGAAACACTTCTTGTTTATATGTTATTCAATCGAATCTGGCCGTGAAACCCGAAACAGTTGAGTGCTCGATGAACTGAAAGTATCGTGGAACGAGTTTGGTGCATAATCGAGGAACCGTGCGAGTGTGTAGCCAATGTTTGTGACCGTAACTTCGGATTACAAATACAGATTGTGCAGGCTGGCAGCTCCTGCGAGAGCAGCATAAGAATATACTTATTTCCCGCAGGTATGTGGAATGAACACGTAATTTGCCGTGTATCGAAAACTCCGGGCAGTTTTTCAGTTGGCAGGGCTCATCTCGCAGCGAACCTGTGACATTGCCCGAATATATTGGGCCATGTGTTCGCGGCTTACGCGTATTCGGGTCCGCAGCTATTTCATCTTCAAATTCCACCGTTTTTGTCCGCCCTCCGAAAATACCACACTCAACCCAATGTTTTCTTCTGAACTTAACCTAACATATTATTCAACTCAATTTTTTGTGATGGATTACATGTACCTATATTATTATACCTGGCGCTGCTGATATTTTGAAGATCCCGGCAACGGTAACTTCAAAAGAATCTAATAAATTGGAAACCATTACAAACAATTTTTGAGAATGACCGCAGTGGTGGAAGTTAGAGTATGTTTTCAAAGAGGCTAGTAGACCTTCGTTCTGGTTATTAGCAGGTCCATGCGAAGGGATGTTATTTGAGCACATAAAAAGCGAGCACTCAAAAGCCCCATGATTACTTTTGAAATCAACCGTAGCCATATCTTTTGGGCATTTAGCGCGAAAAGAGTATATCGGGTAGATTCATTGATTGCTGAAAAAGTAGATATGTTGTTGTTTATTATCTTTCCAATAGGGAGTCATATCGAGTACTTTCTATCTTAGATAATAGATTAATTGGTCAATTGTGTGGAACGATAATTTCTCCGATAGGTATGGAATGATACAGAGAAAAATTGAGTAATTGGTCTCTAATCATCAGAATCTAATTCACTTCAGGATTATGGACTACTGGGTGACTAAAAGCCTGTTTCACTATCAATTCTCTGATTCAAGTCCAACATCAAAATAATCAACAATTCACATTTCTTTTGATTAACTACAACCATTTCAAATTGCATGAATAAATTTATCAAAATGTTCGTGTGTTCCTACTAAATGCACGTTACTTCGAAGTTAATGGATCTGAAATGATTTTTTTTACAATTAATAAAAACAACTATTCACCGAATTATGTATGAAAGAGCTAATGCCATTCATTTTAATCATGGTGATATTTTCACGGAAACCCTTGAAGAAAACAGTAATTTCTGATTTGTAATGGGTCTCCATCACGTCAAATAATTTTTGCTCATACTTTTTGATAATAACAATGAGAATACGATTGACACTGATATTTGCAATATTTTGCAGGATGTGTGAGCGTTAACAACATGATCTCCACGATGGCCGCGCTGTGGTTGGCAAACCTGCTAATCTTGGCAGCCGCAGGAGCCGAATACGCCAGAGATTTGGAGGTCTCAGAGGCTGCTCCAGTAGGAACCAAAATAGGCTTCATAGGCGATGGAGCCTCACCAGATAGCGGCCCTCCTTACCTGATTGTACCCGTCGGAAGTTTCGTCGACACCGACCTCAGCATCGACCAGAATACAGGAGAGATAAGGACGAAAGTATTATTGGATAGAGAAAGCCGCGCAAGCTACTCCCTCGTCGCCATTCCAATCAGTGGTGATAACGTGAAAGTTAACGTAAAAGTTCTCGACGAAAATGATAACGCGCCCACTTTTCCAACGAAAATAATGCACATAGAGTTCCCGGAAAACACACCTAGAGACGTGAAAAGGACTCTGCATCCGGCAAGAGACTTGGATCTCGATATTTTCAACACCCAGAAGTACAATATCATTTCCGGTAACACCAACAATGCGTTCAGGCTTTCTTCGCATAGAGAACGTGACGGCGTTCTCTACTTGGACCTACAAATTAATGGATTCCTAGACAGAGAAACCACACCTTCTTACACTTTGGTCATAGAAGCATTGGATGGGGGTACGCCACCCCTACGTGGCGAAATGACGGTGAATATCACTATCCAAGATGTGAATGATAACCCACCAGTCTTCAACCAGAGCAGATATTTCGCAACTATTCCTGAAAACGCTACGATAGGAACCAGCGTTCTGCAAGTGATCGCGACCGATGCGGACGCTGAAGAAAACAGCCAGGTGGAATATTCTATCAACAGGAGACAGAGCGACAAAGACAGTATGTTCAGGATAGATTCTTCGACCGGTTTGATTTCCGTGAACAAACCGCTGGATTTCGAAGTCAAAGAGCTGCACGAGCTTGTGATAGTAGCAAAAGACCAAGGTATGCAGCCCCTAGAAACCACCGCTTTCGTGTCGATCAGAGTCACCGATGTCAACGATAACCAACCGACGATCAACGTCATATTCCTTAGTGACGACGCTACTCCCAAGATCAGCGAGTCCGCGCAACCAGGGGAGTTTGTAGCTAGAATAAGCGTGCATGATCCCGATTCAACAGCAGACTATTCAAACATCAATGTCACGTTGAGCGGTGGTGACGGGCATTTGGACTCACGACTAGAGATAATATTATTTATCTGATGATAGTGTCGTTGCCTTTGGACAGGGAATTGCAGCCGAACTACACCTTGGACGTTGTGGCTACAGACACGGGAACTCCTCCGCTCCATGCATCTAGAACCATCAACTTGCAGGTGACCGATATAAATGACAATGCCCCGGAGTTCCAGAAGGGCGTTTACCATGCGAACGTTATGGAAGTTTCCGACCCAGGTACCTCGGTGATCCAGGTCGTGGCTACTGATAAGGACGAAGGGAACAATAGTGCGGTTACGTACTCGCTTCTGGAATCGCCAGAGACTCACTCTGGATGGTTTCAGATCGACTCGCGGAGTGGTTTGGTGACTACACGCGCGCATGTGGATTGTGAAACGGATCCTTCGCCCAGGTTGACAGTGGTGGCTACTGATAGTGGGTTTCCGCCATTATCGTCTTCTGCGACAGTGTTAGTGACCATTCATGATGTGAATGATAATGAACCGATTTTTGATCAGAGTTTCTACAATGTTTCCGTTCCTGAGAATGAAATGGAAGGACGCTGTATTATTAAGGTGAGTTTCTGTATACTTATGCAAATTCAAAATATCATAATGTCAAAAGTATAACAGTGGTCGTCAAAGCTAATTAGACATACAATTAACAGATAACAATAAGTAAAAGAACAAAACAAATATCTCCATATTAAAAAATTGTGTAAGACATACAAACTTATATAAAACCACATAGATAGTACATATAAAAATAAAACATATGTAAAAGATTTCCAATTTACAAATTATAATTTCAGACTACCTTCTGCTACCTTCTAAAACATATAGTGGATATATGTTTATTGTGTATAAGAAAGTTCTTGTTTACAAACACATAGATAAAATTTTGTAGGACATGTAATTTAAGTAAATGATAACACAAAATCACAGAATAAAGATATTCATGAACGTGAATGTAAATGTTAAATACTTAATTGTATGAGTATTGAGTACCTACACATTTATTTTGAATATCAATGAATGTAAACATTAAGACTAAAGTGAATCGCCATAAAATTCTCCCAAACTATAGCAGACATAGTAGTTTTTTTATTTTGTTTCTAAGAATCTGGAAATTTTTCTCTTTAATATCACTTGAAATTATAATGTGCATCTTCACTCTATTGTGAATCTCTTTCACCGAATTGGATGTATGAATAGGGAGCTTTAAGTGATTTTCGTTCTGGCGAGTATTATAGGGGATGTCGTTGATTTCATACTCCAATCTATTCTTATGAATTATGCAAACGGTCACCAATAGAAAATAGAGACATGTGTAAGGAATTTATGTTCTTTGAAAAAGGGTTTACATGAATCTCTCCACTTTGCTCGTTTCTGAAGTATCAACACTAACTGGAAGAGTTTACTACTACTTACCCCCAGAAAGATATGCCATAGTGTAGATGGGAGTCTATAAGTGCATAATGAACAGATTTGGCAACAGTATATCCTAATTCGTTCAATACTGATCTCAAAATATAAAAACAATTTTTTTATTCAAATGTGTTATGTGCTCTTCAAATTTGAAATTTCTATCCAAAAGTAATCCCAGAAATTTTGCTGAGTTCTTGTTTTCTTTCAGTTGACTTCCTTTGTGCACATCTGATATACAACCTTTATAGAAATTACACTTGTCTTTCTGGAATTTAGAGAGAGTAGATTAGAATTGAACCAATTCTGGATCGTAACCATGTCAGCAGATATTATTTCGGGCAGTTTACTCTTATCTTTATGGTGCCACAGCAATGTGGTGTCGTCGGCAAATTATGTGAACTTTCCGGAAATTGGTAAAATGGCTAGTTAATTTATATATAAAAGTAATGAAACTGGGCCCAGTACTGAGCCTTGGGGTACTCCACACTTTATTTCGGCAGTATTTGAAGATGTTAATAGTCTTACAAACTGCCTTCTATCAGAGAGATATGAACTGAACCAATTAGAAGTGACTCTTTGAATTCTGAAAACCATACTGATGTGCACTCAGTATTCTGTTATTTATCAAAAATTCCATAATTCTTTTCAATAATATTCGCTAAGGTCGGTATTGATGAGATAGGCCTGAAGTTGAAACGATCTTCTTTATCACCCCCTTTATGTTTTCAAGAAAGATGGATATATTCCTTGTGCAAAAGAACCATTTATTAGTTGAGCAAGGATACTGAGTAGACTATCAGGGAGATTTTCAAAAATCTTCATCGAGATATCATCTGTACCAGCCGCATTTTCATTTCTTATAGTAGAAATAACTTCTTTTAATTCATATAAATTGGTGTCATAGAGTATAAAGTTGTCGGCAACGTGGATATCTCTGAGGTAGTTTAAGAGATGTTTACATGGAGATATTTTTTTTGTTAACTTTTCTGCTATTGAGCAATAATAATTATTGAATATGTTAGATTCAAGTGACGTGTGTATCGGTGTTGAGGTTCTTCCTTTTCCTCTCAGCATTCTCTCACTTTATTATTTGCATTCACAATTTTTTTGTTATAGAACATATCCTTTGCTGCCCTGATTACTTGTCTATATATTTTCCTATAACAGTTGTAGTAATTGTCAATATGAATTTTGTAATATAATGAAGGGACCTCATGTTTTTCGAGGAAATTTTCATGCAATCAGTGATCCATAATATATCCCAGTCAGTAATTGATAGAACTGTCAGAAGAGTACATGAAAATTCCAGGAGAGAGAAAATGACTGGCAAAATTTTTCCAATAATATGCCGCGCATTGATAAATTCACGATTTGGTATGATTGATGATTAATAATGATATCAAGGATTATCAAAACACCACCTTGAAATGTGCCTCTAGAACCTCCCAACCAATAATAAAATCCAGATTGAAAACTACTTCAGGAAATAATTATATGTCCATCAACGCTGGCAAATTTGATATTATGTAATACACCCAAGTAATCAAGAAGGAAGAAATAGTCTATTATAAAATTCCGTTGATCAAAGAGTCCATGTCACGAATGAGAGATCGATTATAATGGTAGAATAACTGAATATTTCATTCTGAAAAATTCATCGAGGGCCCTGGTATTGGAATTATTTGACTTCTATGAAGATTTGTTTGTGTCGAATAGAAAAAAATCCTAGGAAAAATTATTCAAATCAATAAATTTTTCGGAATAGAGGTCTGATTAAGTCAATTTGTATTATTCCTTTCAACTATATGTCGATATGGAATGTGTCATCTACACTAAAATAATTAAAAACATGCCGTTTGAAACATAACACGTTACTTAATTAATTAATTAAAATATCTATAATATGCATGAATATGACTTGTCACTCACAAAATATTTATATTTCTGCTTTTACATTGTACGAATGTTGTTGAAGGTATGTGATTTCGTTGTTACCGGGAATGGTTTATCTTTCATATGTTTCCCCTTCATGGATTATTCAGAAGATTAAGTTATAGTATTAGAGTAAATTATTACTATATGATTATATTATTAGTACTATAAACAAAGTTGAAAAAGGTTGTTATAAATCTGGCTAAAGTTTTTGGTATCATTTCTGTTGTTAATACTGTTGAGGTCTTTTTTTATATGTATCATTTCAAGAAATGTTCTTACTCTTGGATTCCTTTCTTTGGCCAACATTTCAACGTTGTTCTGTGTCAAACTTATGTTGATTTCTTTTTTCGTGTTTGGATAAGGCTGTAATGTCAGTTTTTGAGTACTAATGGGTTTGTATTCGCTTTTGCAAATATTGTTTTGTTTGTCCTATATAGATTCTTTGACAGTCTTTCTATATAGTGTATGAGTTTGTTTGTTTTTTTGTATTTCTGGTGGTAAATGGTATTATTCGAATTTTGTAGTCCATGTGATATACTTAGTTATGTTGTGTTGTTCCATGGTTTTATTAATTTTATTTGATATTTGGTCATTGTATGGATGTACCTATGTTGTTTTCTTTTTTTTATTACTATTATTATTGTAGATCGCATGTATTCGTGTTTTGATTGTTTTCTCAGGAAAGTGGCTAGGATAATCATTTTCTTTCTTCATATTCTCGATTTTTACTTTTCCTAAATTTTGGGTGAGCAAGTTTCACAGCTCTGTCAGTTTTATAGCTCTGTCAGTCTGTGAATAACAAGGGATGCGTTTGACAAATAGTTTGTGTAACGATTTGATGCATTTGGTTTGATAAACCAGTTTGTGAAAATGTTTTCAGAATTGCGGGCATTATTGGTGTGTCAAGAAAGTTTATTTGTTTTTTTATTTTTTTTTCTATTATGAATTTCAATTTAGGGTGATAAATAGACTTTTATTCTGAGAAATTGAAGAATATATATATATATATAAATTTATATATATATATATATATATTATAATATTTGTGTATCAAGAAAATTTCCATTTCTTGACAATATATCGAAGTCGTGAATTTTTAACAATATATCAAGTCGTAATTTAACAAAGTATTGAACTCTTCACAGAAGAGGAGACTTTGACTGATGCCAGCCCATATTGTTCGACTTGTGGAATGAAAAGAGAATTCAAAAGATCATTCGTATACAAACATTTCCGAAAATTTTAGTTATACATTTATATTGTGTTTCTCAAGCGATGGCAGTAAATTAGAAAATGTGAATAATTTTCCCAATGTTAGTGCTAAGATAAGTGAATCTGTTGATGAAAAAATTCCAATAGTGGGTATATTTGTTGACCTCAGAAAGGCGTTCGATACAGTCTGCCACGAGAACCTGATGAAAGAGCTGGAGAGCATTGGTTTCAGAGGATCACCATGTGACCTACCGAAAAGCTATTTAACAAATAGAAAACAACACGTGGAAATTGGCGATAGTATTAGCTTAGAAACAGTGGTTACATACGGAGTTCCCCAAGGAACAGTTCTCGGACCAATGCTCTTCAACATATTTCTCAAGGACTTATTCAAAATTGATACGGAGGGACACGTCGTGAGTTTTGCTGATGACACAGTCATATTGTACAAAAGCTGATAACTCAAAACAAAAGCTGAGAGATACTTTGCCAAAATAATAAGTTGGTTCAGCAACCGTCTACTTACTGTTAACCTTAGCAAAACATATTACGTACTATCCTAGGTACTTGCCATTTTATAAAACGCTGAATATTATGGATCAAAATACATCTTTCGGAACATCAGCAAAATCGCACAAAAAATATCTTGGCGTTTTCCTTGAAAACAACTTGGAATGGGACATACAAATTAATAAACTTGTAAAAAAACTTAGATTCATCCTACACAAATTCAAATATCTGAATAAAATACTAGATCAACAGCAGATGAGAATCTTGTATTATGCGCTGGCTGAAAGCCACTTACGGTATGGAATATTAGCATGGGGTTCAGCAACAGATAAACACATAAACCCCTTAGAAATATTACGAAACCGCATAGTCAAATTAACATACTCACTTCCAATCACCTTCGCAACAGAAGAACTATATACAGAAACAGGACACCTTGACATAAGACAATTATACTTTCTGAAAACTGTTTCTAGACAAAAATTTACATAGCTGAACTAAGACTCCCAGACATTCTCTACAACACTAGAAATAGACAAAACTCCTATGTAATACCTCGGCCACGCAAAAATACCTTACAGCAAAGGTTCGTTTACTTAGGACCGAAATTATATAGCCTCATTCCAACCGATCTCAAACTCATTAATGCTCGGAAAGTTTTCATCTCCAAACTAAAGAAGTGGATTAAACAAATACCGAGACTGAGAATCCATCAATTTGTTGATGTTACAAATATTCACTACTAATGTGCAAAAAGCGATAACAAAAAAAAACCTATATTTTATTTATATATGTATATGTTTATCAAATTTATGTAATTGCTAGTATGCGATAAAAAGCCAAACGAAGATTTGAATGTCTAAAACGAAAAATTTTATGTATAGATATACACATTTTTCATATATTTATGTAACTAGTCTTATGTGGCAAATAAATTATTATTATTATACAAAATTTTAATTTGGACCAAGGCCAGGATGGAATTAATACTCTTTATAATATCTACGCCATATCTAATCATAGCGACAGCATTTCCAACGGACACTTTACGGCACATTGCAAACATATTTATTCTAATTGTTGGCATCTCTTCGATGTCTCCCGTGTATTTTCTGAGACTGATTCTCTCCCAGGGAGCATGTGTCCGATTCTATGATAAAGTTGATGATCTGATGGTGCTGTGGGATTTTACGGGTTTTCCTCCAACGGAAACATAAAATGCGCCTCATCTTGAAATTATTTTATATTTGACACTTCGTTTTTGTATTTTAAAATTAATTTTTATAATTATGTATTATTCTCAATGAAATGTTTTATTTGTGTAAATATATAATCTGATATGATACCTCAATTTCAAGGTGACTGTATTCTTTTGTCCATCATCGTTAGATTCCAATTTCCGACTCAGGATAAAATATTATTTACCAGAGTCTCAACTCCTGTATCGACTGAGCATTTTCTCTTCAAGTGTACCTTTTCTGTTCAGCTTCTGTTCTTTCAGTGATCTCGATGTTTGTGCCACCGGCAGAAAGGATAGTGTAACACAATTTTCTGGATTTTATTCGCCGATTACCGGTTTTGTATGCGTGAGCAGCGATCTTCAGTTACTTTGTAATATAAACACCGTTTTCACTTTAAATTCATCATCGGCCTGCTTCATTTTCTTCTCAATATACCGGGTTCATTCGTATTATGTGAAGGATAACTCGGTGTTTTGGTTCTGATAAAAGAAGAGACATGGATATTCTACTAGGACTTGATTCTGTTCATATATAATAATGAAGTAATTGTACTTTGTTTCCACTTAGACAAAGTGACATTGTATGGGTTAATACGATAGGATGATAGAAATGTGGAAAAATATAAAATAAATACACATTAGAAATAGTAATCAAGATTATCAATCATTTTTTTGAACACATATAGCTGTTTTATAGTCCTTCAATTTTTTAAATATCCCTGACCAACGCACGGAGATAATTTGAACTTTGTTAATGACACATTCTTTATGATGAAAAAAATCTGATTCATTTTAAAAGTTGATCAGATTTTGAATTCATAAACATATAATTCAAGGACATAAAAAACTTGATACTGAAAAAATTGTTAAACAAGATTATTCAATAATATATGTAGATGGACAAAAATTCACCTAATCAACAATCAATCCGCAAGCGTGCACTGTTCATAGTTATGAATACCTATTTGATATTGCTAATAAATGCACATCAATATTCTGAATTTGCAAGAGCATTTTTGCTATTTTGTTTTAAGTCACGAAAATATTTGCAAAATAAGTTGTTACAGCAGCAATTTATATTTGAAGATTTCGACAACAATGAGGTAGACATACTGACAAAAAATGAGTGAAAATTGACAATGGATGAATTTAACTACAGCCAGAGTAATTTGAGTAGTGAATTCCTGATTAATTGTTGTTGATTTTGGCAACATTTTTTCAACAAAACTAGATATTGTTGAAATTAACAACTCTGTGGTCACCTAATCTTTCCGTACAACACTAGAACACCATCATGGGGGTTTGTAATGGTTACTAAACCGCGAAGTTTATTATTTCTGTGACACGTTTTATATTCCCCCCTTCGCGAAATGATCGAAGTGAGCAGTTATCGAGCCCTTCTTATATCGAATTCCATTATCCAGCAAGACAGCCAGATTAATGGGTTTTTTGAAAGGTAATCAGGAAAGAGTAACTTCTTTAACCAACATTACGGTTATTGAAAAATTCAATATCATTTTTTCCATCGAGTATAATAGATTTTCGTCACGTTCATATTGGCTAACTAAAATAGAAACTGGTTTATAATTTAATTGTTTTTGTATGGCCAACGGTACAAGCGAGCGTCTAGATGAGTTTGCGAAATGACGGGGCTTCGTTCAATTGTTTCTCAGATATCACAGCCTTTGTGATGCCTTCGCGGCTAAGCGGATTGCATTCTTCTTTTATTGGCAGGAAAATGACCGGTGGAATAGTTCGCATATCTAACATTAATATGATTAGTGATTTTGCAAGGGTTCATCGAACCTTTACATGATTTGGGTTCTGATACGTATTCCCATTTTCCCCAAAAATTCTAAAACTTTCTAAAACTTTTTTTCAACACAACACTTTATCTAGTAGTATTGGTGATCTAATAACAATTTCCTCCGGAGGATGGTTGGGTATGACATCAGCATTTGAAAAAAAAATACAGCTTTCTATCTAAAATAAATACAACAGTAGCAGCCAAAAGATTAATCGATCATTTTCAATTCAGACTGATCGAGTTGCGAGTTGAAAATAGCCGGCAATGATAACATAATAATTTGTGTGAAGAATTTCTTTAGTTGGGAATAAGAAGGACTGCAAATTGCACATCCACATTACCTGAAATATTTTATGAGAACAGAAGACAAAAATTCTTTTAATAATACAATCCAAATCATAAAATCAATTGTATCGACTGCACAAAATGCTATATGGGCCAAGCAGGGCCTTATTTCAAAAAAAGTATATCGGAACATGAAAGAGACAGGGAGAAACTAAAAGTCAATCTCTCTGTTCTGGTTAAACATAGAAGGAGAAACCGACAAAGTTTTGATTTTTTAAATCCTGTTATCCTTGATGTACAACATTTTTCTATTAGAATTTGCAAACATGACAGGAATGACATGAAAAGGCATAGAAGGCGGCCCTTCAGTCTTTCTCAACTTAATCAGTCATATCTTGAAATGATGAATTGATTTACTGATAACTTCAAATTTTATCACATCATTTGTTTGCTAATGTACCGTGATTTCCAAAATATTTCGAACCTAAATATGAATTTTAATAAATTCGAAACGTTGACAGGAAAAAAATGTGTTTTTCGACTTATTATTGATCCAACTCAATCAACCTCTGAATGAAAACCTTTGACGTTTTCGTTTTGTCTTCTTAATAAATCTTGAAAATTTTGAAAATGAAAATTATTTGATATTATATCATACAAATATTGACGAATTGTTGGAGGTACTAAAGAAATTTTGTGGAGGGGTGAGACCGTTGATCTAAACGAAAAAATTTCTCGAGATATAAAAATTGTCAAGTCCTGGTGTGATTCAAACCATTTTATTATTTAATATCACAAAAACGAATATAGTCTCCTTTAGATGTACTCTTCTAGATGTAACCTTAGAAAATGATATCATTGAGAATAAGGATTGTATCAGATTTCTGGGTTTGAATAAAGATAGGAAATTGAAGTTCGATATACACATAAAACAATTGAGAAAAAAAATTCTGCCGGATGCCATGCAGTTAGAGTAATTGGAGTATCTACTGCTAAAACTGCATATTATGATTCGAGGTATGGTATACCCTTCTGGGGAGTGTGTAGCTTAAATTTACTTGACTCAGTCTTCAAAATACAAAAAGAGCAATTAGAACTATTTGTAAAATTGGACCACGTAATCCATGCCGGCAACATTTCATAGATAAGGAGATACTGACCGTCGTTGCTCTTTTCATTTTGGAAACCGTTTGTCTTAAAAGGAATCATATTCTAAAATTTGAAATAATTTCTTCTCATTATTCCACACGACAAAGCTCTAGGAATAATTTGAAATTACCCTTACCTTCGTCCTCTCTAATCAAGGATTCGTTTATTTATAATGGAGTTAAGATGTATAATAATTTTCCAATCGAAGTCAAAGATTCTAATGTAGAAATAGAGAGTTTTAGAAAAAATATAAAAAACCTACCGAGTACAAGACCGTATTATATTTTACAAGAATTTTTTGACGATAATCTGACAATAGAATAATTGTTTTGATTGTTTTACTACTTATTTATTTTATAAACGTGCATTTCTGAGTATTTTCGTCCAATAATTTGTATAATATTTCATTTATACATGTATTTGAGCTTTGTCAACAAGATTTCATCTTTGGACAATAAAGTATATTCATTATAATTATTATTATTCAATTAATATTTAGTAGTATTGATATGGTGCAATATCTATCAAATTGAGAGATAATTCATAAAACTTACAACGGAAAACAAGTGTCTTCGTTGGCATGAGTAATGAAGAAGTTTTTCTTTCTGAACAAAAATTGACCAAAAATAGACTTTTTAATATACTATTAGATTCATAATGGTGAAATCTTATGATTCAAAGAATCATGAGGTGAGGTGAGGTGAAATATGAGGAGTAGGATTTGTGGTTGTTTGTCTAGGTCTTCACCTATCCAAACATCTACCATTCAGAAAAATATTTATGTTGGTTCCACTCTTCTAATAAATGGTCAACTCAACAAGTCGTCCAACCAAAAGACAAATATAATTCACCTATAATGCTGTTTCGAATCATACGGGGCTTGTGGCTCAGTGGCAACAGCGTTGATCTTGTGTCGACTGTTTCCACCCGGCTCGGGTTCGAATCCCGCAGCTGGTGAAAAAATTTTTCAAGGTCCCAAGAGTGGTTTCGGATCCCACTATAAAAAGGTAAGGTCCCCGTGATTTTAACTCGTACAAGTTTTCATTAACTTCTGAGGGTTGTTCAAACAACTAAGAAAGCGGTAAAAAACAATTATAAAAACAATTTTTAAAATACATCATTTTTAATCCGTTTCAATTGCTGTTTAATTTACAGAATAACCCTCGTAACGTGCATTCTTCAACAATTCAAAAATTATGAAAATTGGTTGATTTGTGGTTTCAAATGTCCTATTAAAATTGTTACATAAATGGTGTGAACTACCTTCATAGGTCAAAAACCCATCACCGCGGGAGGCCATACCTGTTTGGAGCTATGTTGGAAAGGCATCATTTTATTCATAAGAGGAATGAGTTGATGAAGGATGTTTCTGAAAATATTCCTATTTGAGCACAAAAAGTGTGAACTAGTAACAAAGTGTGTGTGAAAAAATGGTTAAATGTACATGCAATAGTTTTTGTTGAGTATAACTTCTGTTTGTCGGTGATTTTAATACAAAAATATGAATAGAAAATTGCTACGGAGACGTGGATTAGGCACAATCAGTACACGATAAAATAAATCTCAATGGAGAAAGGCTATGCATCAGGAACAGATATGTATATTGCGAGTACAGAGTTCAAACATAGGAAAACTCATAAAGTAATACGAAACAGGAAACACAGGAAAAAGCATTTTTTGAATTGAAGGAAGAAATGAAATTGAGGGGATCAACATTAATGAGGAAAAATCAAAAACATATGTTGTAATATAGAAGAGAAAGAATTGATGGAAATACAAATATTAATAAAAATCATGGTTACAAAAAAATTGTGAAACCAGAACGGCATTGCTGGATAATGAAATAGACGTCTGATATGAATGAAATATGAATATTATTTTATATCTCACATCGATCTGAAAGAGGATTTAAGAATTCGCATGTAAATATTACTGCAATGCACCAAATATGACTCTATAAGAGTCCAAGTTGAGTTACTACCATTCAAGAGACACCAATAGCAGATTATTAGTGGTATTTTTCCCGTTATATGAGCCCCCGATCAAAAGGCCCATAAAGGAGGAAGTCCCTTTGGAATAAGAATAGGCAGCTGGAACGTAGCCCTAGTACTTTCATCTATATTTCGCTAAAATAAGTATATTTCTTATCCCTTCGGATAAGAAATATTTTTCAGAACTTCTACTAGCTTTGATATATAGGTATTCGAACTGGGGTTGAAGAATATGAAGTTATTTGTTGTTTGAAGCTTATTTTTTATGGAGGAATACTCATTGAGATATTGAATATTTTTTCTTTCACGAAAAAATAATGTCTACTCTTGTATACATGGTGTTATGTAATAAGTGTCCGATATTAAAGCCTTCATTTTTGATGTACAAGATGTTAAAAATTTATTTTTATTTTGGATTTTCGTGAATAATTTTTAAAATAATGTCGATATTTCGACGAGAATTGGTATTTGGGGATTTTTAATATGGGAAATTCAAATTTGATCTTAGTTTGGCCCTTGATTGTAGGGGACACCGCCTGCAGGTATTTGTCTCTTTGGGAAGTCACAACTTTGTCGTGCATTTATGTATCACATTTTCTAGGAGAAAAATCAATTCCTCTATCATTTTTACGCGAAAAAGGTATGCTTTTCGAAAGTCGCTATAAGCAGCCGTTTCAGAGATATTTTGATAAATTAATCAATGCATGTGTTTGTCAAAAAGTGAAACAATTTTGAAAACTTTTTTTTTATTCAACATAGAAACATTTCAAACGCTAATTTTTAAACAACAATAAACAACGGAACACTAGATATTAATCTAAATCAAAATTACAATAAATGTTCGAAATGTCCACCTCCTGCCTTTATGCACGCAGCCAATCTTCTCATTGATTCGCGCACTCTTTGGAAAATTCCTGGAGTATTTTGAATCGTTCTACAAGAGTTAATTATTCGATTACTTGATTTTTCATTTTGGAAAGGTGTCTAATAAATTGAGGATTTTAGATGTCCCCACAGGAAAAAATCCAAACTGTTAAAGTCTGGTGACCTAGGGGGCCATGGTTGAGGCCCTCCCCGACATATCCAACGGTTGCCGAAAGTTTGATCTAAAAATTTTCGCGCTTGGATGCTAAAATGTGCCGGGGCACTGTCATGCATAAACCACCAGTAAAATAGGCAAATCTTCTTCAAGAAAATGACGATATCTCTCTCCGTTTAATCTTCCCGGAATAAAGAAGGGACCTATAATATAATCTCCAAGGATTCCTGCCCACACGTTAAGAGAAAACGGTTCTTGGAAATGTGATTCCTGTATCGCATGGGGGTTTTTCTCTAACCACAAATTATTGTTGTGAAAATTGCGTATAGCGTTGCGTGAGAAATTGCTTCGTCAGTAAACAGAATTTGATTTTCAAATAAAGGATTTTGAATAAGGCATTGGATAAACCAATGACAGAAGTTGATACGTAACGGAAAGTCACGAGGGAGTAGTGCCTGAACTCTTTGAATATGGTAGGGATATAACAAATTACTGAACTCTTTGAATATGGTAGGGATATAACGAATTATCAATTAAAATTTTCCATACCAGAACATGAGAAATTTTTAACGTCAGCGCTATTTTTCTGGAGCTTGTTTTCGGGTGTTCTCCTACCAGATTAACAATTGCTTCCTCGGTTTCTGGGGTTCTTAGCGTCCGATGTGCACCCGACAGATGACTAGCTTTCTCAAAACTTCCCGTTCACCTTAACCGAGCGTGAATTCTTGAAAATGTTTTTGAAGTAGTAGTTGTGCGGTTCGAATAACGCTCCTGATACAAACGTCTAGCCTCATATGCATTTCCGTTAGCAAGTCCGTATGTAAAATGTATGTCAGCATACTCTGCATTGGTAAATTTTTAACACCTTGTATATAAAAAATGAAGGCTTTGCGGACCCATGCTGATATGAACTTTTCACCTTATAAATAACTGAGGAATGGTCCTGTAAAATATCGGGCACTTATTACAACACCCTGTATATTCCCTGATTCAATTAATTTTGTTTTCAGGTTGTAGAAAAAAGAAATAACGAGAATGAAGTTAGTTTTTTGCATTACTATTTTGCCGAGGAAATCGATATCTTGATGTATATCACTGGTGAAATTCTCATAAGAAGGTCGATGTGAATGTTGTGAGCATCAATCGAACAAGACTTTTCCGTGATCAAGTTGTAGAGAAAGTTAAGGTGCATCGGCTCTTTAAATCACTATGCAAATCATTAAGCATCCTAGAAAATTTCGCAATGCCGATCTTGTCTCGAAGCTAGTTGATATAAGAGAGTCTTGTATATTTTACGAGAATATATTTAAAGATATAAATCTACTTTCTCGATAAACTAACTGTCTCCAGATCGAAACCCTACGCGTTTTCTCAGATGGCTTTTCAATAAGTAATAAAACTATTTTATTTCTGAATATTTTTGATTATACCATTCATACAATTCTTCTTTTGAGTACGGCGTCAATTTATTGATCTGGGCATATGCTATTTTTCAGAAAAAGGTCCAACCTTAATTGAGAGGGTAGAATCAACCCCTTTCGGTCCGAACTTTGGAAAATCCTTCTATTTCTGCAAAATTTAGTTCCCCTATTAACGATTCTCCTTAAGATATACTATTAAAAAATGTCTATAAAAATATGAAGTGTGTTTCCGTTTCAGTGATAAAACATTTAAATTATAAGGGGTTGTTTTAACCCTGTGTTTTAAATTTTGGAAATTCCTTCATTCTTCTATTACCGAAACTCTTTGTTTTCTAATAAAATTAGTTTTTACCGGCTGCTGTGCTAAATTCAGATATAAAAAAAATATTCTCAAGCAAAACAATTTAAATTAAAGTGACATGTTTTGTCATTTCTTATAAAATAAATGTACTGAGCAAATTTCATATTTATAACTTCAGAGGTTTTGGCTCGACAATGATCAATCAGCCTGCATGTTATATATATATATATATATATATATATATATATATATATGTAAATATATTGTTTTTAGCCGCTTCCTTAGTTGTCTGACCAACCCCCAGAAGTTAATGAAAACTTGTATGAGTTAAGATAACGGGGGCCTTTTATAGTGGGATCCGAAACCACTCTAGGGGCCTCGAAATGTTTTCGCCGGTTGCGGGAGTCGAACTCGCACCATGTGGAAACAGTCGGCAAAAGACGAACGCTAGTACCACTGAGCCAATAGCCCCGTATATATATATATATATATATAGAAGATTTTTCTTTGACTGGATGATGAATAGTAAATGTATTAGGCAGGTTTTGCAGTCGTATTTTGAGAAATCTCTTTTTTCTGTTCAAGCTTTTGAAACTATATTTGTTTCTTCTTCAGGAACAACTCTAAATAACAGTATAGGATAATATAAATATTAAGTACAATTACTACTACTACTACTACTTACGAAATGTGAGGTTTTTGAGAAGCTTAATACAACAAAACATAAAAATATTATTAATCTTGGACAATTTCGACTAAAAACTGGAATGACATAAATTTGAAGTGAAACGATTGTTTGTCATCTTGAGTTTCAAGGTCTCTTTTCGAATTTACAGATTGAGGTTCTTGAAAAAGTCTTTTGTGTTCATTTGATTCTCTGTTTAATATTGATATGATAAATTATGATCTTTTTCCCAAATATACTTTGCTAAAGTACACGATTGTTTGTTATTTCTTATATCACTTCTGCGAGAAGGTTTTCTGTCTTTGAGACGTCTGCTAGTTTGTCCTATGTATATTTCGTCACATCCTCCACAAGGAATGCAGTATACTACATTTGACAAGTGTTAAGGTCAATTTGGAAAGAAGATCATTGTTTGTTTTATGGTTTTTAAAGGCTATTTTGATATTGGTGCATTCGTGAATTTTTTTTTTATTCTTATATGATACATTACCTAGCTAAGGAAGTGAGTAATACAAGAGAGATAGAAGGACTTAGCATTATATACACATATCTTTTACACATTGATCAAATAAATCATCATATTCCACCTAATGATCCTAACACCCTGTAAAGTGATTAGCAATTCAACAAAAAAAAACAAGTTTCAGCCAATCCTTGAAACATCACTTCAAATTTATGTCATTCTAGTTTTTAGTTGAAATTGTCCAAGATTAACAATATTTTTATGTTATGTTGAAAAAGCGAAAAACACTCGGCAATAAAAAATCCAAATGATTCAAACAATTAAAGGAGATTTAGAAGATTTTGAGAACGGGGGCAGATATAGTCCCCGAAATGTCAATCAAAAATTATATAGAAAAGTGTCCTTTGAATTTTTACTATTTTTTTATAGGCATATTCAGGGAACAAAAAGTTACTGAAAATCGAATCATTTTTCTATAGGAAATATAATTTGGTGAACGCAGTAACTTATCGGGGTGAACTAATTAATTTGCCCTTTCTACACTTGTATAGATTTTCCTGATTATATTTTCATTTTCAGACTGTGGAAGGTTACCCAAAAAACGTCAAGAAACTTTGTATTAAGCTTCTCAAAAACCTCATATTTCGAAACAAGTAGTAGTAGTAATTGTACTTAATATTTATATTATCATATACTGTTATTTAGAGTTCTTGAAGAAGAAACAAATATAGTTTCAAAAGCTTGAACAGAAAAAAGAGTTTTCTTAAAATACGACTGCAAAACCTACCTACTATATATATATATATATATACACTGTGTCCGTAAAGTATGGAACAAATTCATTTTTAGCTAAACAGGTCATTTTAAGAAATAATCCTGAAACACGTCGATTTTTGATGTTAATTTACCGTATTTTAAAATAATAATCCAATATACAGGGTGAATTACGTTCGAGTAATGACGTCACCGTCATTTTTTTTAAATGGAACACCTCCATTTTGTCTCAATTTTCGGATTACTCTAGCTGAGCTGATTCCAAAACTGTATCACATGTTGATTCCAATTGGTACAGGGTGGACAAAAATACAATAGTTTTGTGTGTGCTCATAAAGTAACGCGTAACATTCTTTATTAGGTAAATTAACAATATTATCAAAAATACTTATTGTCTAGCGGACAGAATATGCTGGAATACATGACTTTATAAATGTTCGAACTGCAGCCCTTGCTGTATTTGACAATAACCCAAACGGTGTACAAATTCTTGTTGAACCTTGTGTATGGTTTCTTGCGTAATATTGTTTATTTCTGTTCGAATTTTCTCTTGTACATCTGCAATATTTGCTGGTTTCGTTTTATAAATAACATTCTTCAGATGGCCCCACAGAAAATAATCCAAAGGATTTAAATCTGGTGACCTCGCTGGCCATTCAGTGGGTCCACGTCTACCAATCCACCTGTTCGGAAAAATTTCATCTAGGTACCTTCTAACATCTACAGCATAATGTGGAGGTGCACCATCCTGTTGAAACCATAAACTTTCATCAAAACCTCCAGGATTACGTCTGCTGGCAAACAAATTACGTAAAGTAGGTACGAGATACCCCCTTAAAAACTCAAGGTACGTTGCCCCGTTTAAATTACCTTCGAAAAAGTAGGGTCCGATGATTCGATTTCGTACAATTCCAGCCCATACATTTACCTTTTGAGGGTATTGTGTATGATGCTCACGCATCCAGTGGGGGATTTCTTTTGCCCAGTATCTACAATTCTGACGGTTAACCTCACCATTTAACATGAAAGTGTACTCATCAGAAAAAATAATGTTTTGTATCAAGAGAGGGTCTCGGTGACATTTATCCATCATTTCTTCGCAAAATTGGAGTCTTCTATCGGGATAATCTTCGTTTAATTCTTGCACAAGTTTGATTTTATAAGGATGCCATTTTTCAAGCTTCAATAGTTTGTGTACCGTTGTTTTGCTAACACCGATATAGCGACTAACTTTACGAACAGAAGTGTGCGCATCTTCTTCAAAACTCAGTAAAACATCTAATGCTGTATCAGCATTTGCAGGGGGACGACCTGATTTGCGTACATTTTCAACATTACCAATTTCTCGAAATTTCGTTTCAATCTTACTGACTGTTGAACGCGTTATAGGTCTTTCTGGATATTTATCATTAAACAAATTGCACACTTCCATCTGAGTTCGCGATCTGTGTCCATACCCAATCATCATAAGTATTTCAATTCTTTGTTTTACACTTAACTCCATTTCTACTTCCAATTAAATCTAAGCAATCATTCGAATATTCACGAATACCAAAAATATTGTAGTACTAAACTGTCACTGAACATCAATAAATTACTAAACAAATAATGACATTTCCCAAAAAAGAATGTTACGCGTTACTTTATGAGCACTACATTTAAACCAATTGCCGCTAGACAATAAGTATTTTTGATAATATTGTTAATTTACCTAATAAAGAATGTTACGCGTTACTTTATGAGCACACACAAAACTATTGTATTTTTGTCCACCCTGTACCAATTGGAATCAACATGTGATACATTCTTGGAATCAGCTCAGCTAGAGTAATCCGAAAATTGAGACAAAATGGGGATGTTCCATTTTAAAAAAATGACGGTGACGTCATTACTCGAACGTAATTCACCCTGTATAAAATGAATTTGTTCCATACTTTACGGACACAGTGTATATATATATATATATATATATATATACTATATTATGCTTAGAATACAATTAGATAATATTACGGACGGAAAAAAGGTAAATAAATCCAGAAACTATAACATCTAACATTAATCAAAGCTAACCCAGAGTAAAATAGTGCTTGAGAAACACCTAGTTCTAGTAAAACTTCAGCAACAGTCATGGTTTCCGTGTTAGCTTCATCACAATATTCACCTTTTTTTTTTCGTACATGTAACCAGCCTCACAAACCAATCCATGAGAAACTGAGTTTGAGGAAAGAACATCGTTAGCGGATATATTTACAGACGCGTTTAAAAATCATGAAAAACCGTCGACATCGATAGCGCAGCATAGCTAGTAACTGTACCAAAGAAAAAAGTAGCTAGTGTACTAGTATTACATGGTTTCATACTCCCCGGTCAGTCCATTGGGTCTATTAATGTCCTTATTACGACTGTCACTAGAGCTTCAAGCACTTGAAATATGTCACATCGAGTCGTTCGCGGTAAGCGGCCGTGTCATACCTGCTGTCCAATTAACAGTGTCGTTTTGTGGTTACACTCTTACTTTTATTTGTTCTCAGTATGTTCAATTGTTGGAGGATACTCGGACACTCGCACTTTTTGTGCGTTTTGTGTTCTCAATGGTTGTGACGTCATTTCGGATAGGACAGTTACACTAGGAAAAACCGCTTATATTTTTGTTAATCGAGAGCTTGTTTCTAACGGGACAATCACATTCAACTGATTATAGAACCTCAATCATTAATGAAATGCTGTTATGGCTCAACCTTTTTCCGACTTTGGACCCCTTCTGTAGTAATAGACAAACATGAATATCGAACAATTTCAGCAGGATTACAATAAATAAGTATGAAATGACCTGCCGAAAATAAAAGGACAATTATTAACGATTAAAAAAGAAACTGAATCTTCGACATGAATTATTCCATTCAATTTTAAAAAAAGTAAGTAACAAAAAAAGTTCCCATTCGATTTAAAATCATAAAACAATACGCTGTCATCTCAACACCTCGCAGACAATCGTGAAATGACTGTGGACTGAGGCGGACAGTGTTGCCAAATTTAATTTAACCGGTGTCTCAGTAGAATGACGTGTGTATCTAATGATAATGTGATACCGTACACAGATCTTCAAATAATCAGCGATTAGCATAATATGGGTATGATAGCCTTTTCAAGCTGGTCATACTCAATTGCATTGAATAAATAGGAATATTTTTTCTATATTTCTTCAGCAGACTGATACGGTGTAATAAATTGATGACGAATAGCATAATGATCAAATACATTCAATGGGATTTAAAAAAGTATTTAGTGATAAGTAATCGGAATTTGAACAATAATTTGTATTGAGAAAAGAATTTGGACAGTGGAAAATTATATTCGAATAAAAAATAATGAATATCTCATGAGTACAGAATCGAGAAATAATAACTTTTTTTTTCAGCGCTGGATTTTCTGATGTTGTTCAGATGATGGAGGCAAATATCGACGGACCAAGTTTTTGTATTACGGATTCTGCTTTCTATCAGATTGGTATATCGTTAAAAAATTTGCATTTTTAAGTAGCTAGAAAGTCCCCATTTTTGTGTCGATAAAAAAGCAGTGAAATATTAGAACATATTTTATTTCAGAGCATCACTGAACGCTAGAATATGGTAATATTTATTATATGAATGAACGTGATAGAAAGCAGCACAAATCTCCTCAAATATCAAACTGATGATGTCCATCTCCGATATTTGTGATCTCATTCACTTTTCACGGAATATAATCAATATATTTCATGAAATTTTCGCAGGTGTATGCGACAGAGGTTTGTAAAACACTACTCTGACTTTACATAATATCTCAGGAAATCTGAAGGCCAGATTCGCTATTCATAAAGAAGATAAACACAAATGATTGTAGCTCCTAATATTATTTGAGAATCACAAATATCATTCGAAGTCACGTTGCTCAAAGTCATTCAACTATTAATTTTTCTATCTTTCAATATCCCAGTATTTGTATTATATCAATCAGTCGATCGAAAAATATCGAAAAAAACTAACCAAATTTCCAACTATCGAGGTAAGCTAAATCTCAAACATGTTCCAGTATTCTTTCAAAATTCAAACCTCAAAATTATAAATCTCATGAAAAAAAAATTGTCGAGTTATTGCCAAACCTATTCAATTCTATCAAACAATTCTATGAAATGTGTCCTTTGCATATGATATGATGTAGGTACAAAAAGCATGATGAAATACCTTCTATCTATATAGTGCCTCGTGATTTATATTTTTTCATTGTTAAATTTTTTATAATTACACTAATTGTATTTTGTATCTCCGTTAAATACTTCACAAATCTGCCCAACATTTAGTGTGTTGCTTAAAAACCGACTTTTGAAATGTACAATGGCTGTACTTACTTGTCTAGTATATTGTTTCCTTTAAAGTTAATTCAGAAACGAAAATAGCTCAGAACAAGAGAGAAGAATTCGGAAAATATATTTTTGGAACTATCAATCTCATTTTCATACCAAGCATTTTTCAGGTCAACCCTATATACTTCTGAGAGTTTCGTAGGATTTCGGAAAAATCATATTTGTGCAGCAAAGTACATAGAAGAAAACAGGGATGATTTTTCTCCACTCTTCAATGCTAATGATATTTGGATTGTCATGCTCTATGAGATTGAAAGCATATTTTGATCTATAATCTACTTGCTGAATCGAAAAAATATAAAAATAAATTTTGAAAGATTCCCTAAATTAAAGTGATACACATGTAAATTTTCAATAAAATTCAAGGTAATTGAACATTTATTCCAAAACATATATTAAACAGCGATGAAAAAATCATGCACAATTAATTATGTGTTTCGATGAAATAACTAATGCTTTGTAGTATTTTCATGCACCAACAACTGTGAAATATAAAGCAAATCTTGAAATCAACGATGGTGCAAATTAATATGAAATCAAGATTTATCACTTAGTAGTCAACAGGCCAGAAAATTAAACAGCGCTCATTGCTGGATTTTCTATTTGATCATTTAAAGAAATATTTACATTTATCAAAACGGGGTCACTTCTCATTTGGCATTTGATTGAAGGAAAATGGTAAAAAAAACCTAGAAATGGTCAGTTGAGGTATTTTTTCCAAGAAGCTATTTTCAATTCTACCATTGTCCGTATCTATGTGTTTGAGTACTATACAAATACGTTCAAAAACTAAAACCCGACTACTGAAAAATTACGCTCCAAGAAGTATTAAACAAGAAAATATTCTCATCTGAAATTGTTATGTACAAACTATTCAATATTTATCTATTAAAAAAACAACTTACACGTAATATATTTCAATGTATTTAATACATATTCATAGTGATGGTCAGAGGATAGCCGTGGTCATATGCCACTTCGTCCTCAAGCTTATGATCGCTTACTACTGTTAGAATGTTTTGTTAGGGTAGGTGGCATATGACTCTGAACATCACTATGAATATGTATTAAATACCTTAAAAAATATTACGTGTAAGTTGTTTGTTTGATAGACGATGAATATTGAATAGTTTGTGCATAACAATTTCAGAGGATAATATTTTCTTGTTTCATAATTTTTGGAGCGTAATTTTTCAGTAGTCGGGTTTTAGTTTTTGAACTTATTGTTATTTCATACTTTTTCGAGCGTGATTTTTCAGTAGTCGGGTTTTAGTTTTTGAACATATTTTTATTTCATACTTTCTAGTCGGGTTTGTACTTACTTTTTTTTAAATTATTTTGGGATTATAATTTCGTGATAAAGTATTTGCAGAGCCGCTTTACATTTTTTTGTTTAGGATTTATTGTTTTATGTAATTTTAACATGTGTACCATAGTCCATAATGAAAAACGTATTTATTCTATATGTATTTCGGGTAGGTTTGGAGAGAAAATATGTTTGGCTCACTTCTGAGGCGTGATTTTATAAATAATTTCCCAATTATCGGGTGCATGCAAGCAAAGCCGTGAGCAATTATATATATATATATATATATATATATATATATATATATATATATATATATATATATATATATATATATATATATATATTCTGTGGATTTTCTTGGGTTTCTGGTTCGTGAGAATAAGAAAAATTCAGTGATTCATAATTGAATTTTTTAATACGTTTCGTTTCGGGGCTCCAAAACTTCTTCAGTTACATTTGTTTTTTCTAAAACACAATTCATGAAAGTTCCACATGTTGATATGTGATTGCTGCTTTTTTTGTGGTATTTCCTTTTTTTAATTTTTTTTGTGGTTTTTTAGGTTATTTGTTTTAAAATTGTGGCCAATTGGGCGGTTATGGTTGATTGAGCACTCATTGTTTCCTCTTTAATTTGACATTATTTGTTCTAGTATCAAACATGTTGAATTACCTTATTTTCAACTTTATACAAATAAGTGATGCTTATTGTTGTGTAAAACATGTAACTTGGCAGATCGCAGCGCAAAACTCCAGATTTTAAAATAAATAACCTAAAAAACCACCAAAAAAATTTAAAAAAGGAAATACCACAAAAAAATCAGCAATCATGGGGAACTTTCATGGATTGAGTTTAAGAAAAAACCAATGTAACTGAAGAAGTTTTGGAGCCCCGAAACGAAACGTATTGAAAATTCAATTATGAATCACTGAATTTCATTATTCTGTTCAAGAACCAAAACCATATATATATAATATTTATATAATATATTATATATATAATAGTTATATGAATCATATAATCATTATATATATATATATATATATATATTTATTATATTATATCTATTATATATATATATATATTTGACATGTGCTAATTAAGCCCTTTCATTTGATACCCAACACGGCATGATTAAATATTTTTTTTTAGTTCATGGCTTTATGTCCTCTAGAGGGCGCCATATTCGATTTCTTGTGACGTCACCAGCCTATAACCAGTGGACGATCAAGACGCTTCCAACGATACCTCATTTGTCAAATTATGATAAGTAGTGTAGAAGTTATGAGGGAACAGATGAACATACATACATATATACATACCGGTCCAAATCTTAACCCTCCTTTTTTGCTTCGCCGTAGTCGGGTAAAAATGAAATCCTCAAATTTTAACACATTTTCATAACACGTTAATATTATATCGTCTTATACATGCAAATTCTCATGGAATATATTCTGAGTTAGGATCTAGAAAATGACGCATAGACAAATCATTGGACCCGTTCATCACGATAATGTTTGTTATAGTTTCATGCACCACGGACTGCAAAACATTTGAACAAGTTAATTTATTTTTCGTGAAATTAATGGTAACCAGTGATGCAAATAAAGAGTGAAACGATTGGTAGCCTATCTAGGTGAATAGAAATTATGTAGATTGTTGAACCGCGATTTGAATGCCGAAAAGTTGATGAAGCCAGTTATTTGGTTGACTGGTTTGTTTTGAAATATGTTCCTGAATACGAGATATGATTAATATTTGCAAAACACGCGATGATTCAATTTGGGAGTTTCTATATGCATGTACTTTCTATATTTGATGCGGTGGGTATATTTGAAATGTTTGATAGTTTCTTTGGATATTTTTAATAGTTTCAATTTTCTTACCAGTTCTTTGTCAATCTTATGGTAGTATATTTAGGTTTAGGAGAAAATAATGAATTAAAAATGCTCAATTCTCACATTGAATAAAGTAAACCAATTCGAATGACTTAATGAAGCAATCATGGAGTCGCTTACTCTGGAGTCATTTAGCAGCAGAGGAATTCCAAATTAACCAGAATCAAAATGCTCGGTTCGGATAAATAATGATATTGCATTTATACTGTCAGCAATCAGGTAGGTAAATGAATTCTGATGGGTCTTTTCAGTTAAATGGACAGTTGCTCGAATTGCTCAGATCTGAACAAATATTGGGATTTTGAGATCCAGTGAGACTCTTCCCATTGGATAAAATTATTCCGTTGATAATTCGAGAAAGTAATATTTCAAAATTTGTTAATAAATTCCTTGTGACAGTTTAGGAGCAAACACAGGTTAGTTTTACTTTAGCGAATTGTGACATCTTTATACTGCGAATCGGATTTAAATTCAAAAAATTATACTACAGATATCTATTTCTGCAGAACCGACTGGTCCAATGATATGAGTGTGTGAAAGATAATGCATTATCTCTCCAATAAAATAGCTGATGATAGATGTCTGAATTTTTCAGTGGAATCACCAATAGTTTATGAATGGAATATATCGTACAATAATTCAGGACACAACTACGAAATTACTCCCAGAAGAAATATCCTCCGAATTGCCTCTTATATCATCATATTTCCATTTGATGATGTGTACGTGAATGGTAGTCGCATATTTTAGACATATTCAATTAAAACGAATCGAAATAAATCATGAAACAATTTTGATTTATTAGCTAGGATGGGCGAAAGAGAAACAAATATTCTTTGAATTCTTGCCAATTCGATCCGCCTATCCAGGCTGAGATTAATGAATAACGTTAACAGTTTTCTAATTCATTTGAATGATAATTTAAGTAAGTTTGGCGAACTCTAACGGATTTCATATTTGAGAAATACATCATTTTTAGATTTCAATGGTTATTCTCGACGATGTTACTGCTTCCATACGGCTATCGTTATTTATGACTTTCATCGTGGGATTTTACCAAGTGAAAGGAAAATTTCAACCAATATCACTATTGAGAGAGATTGAGAGACTGAGGGACATTATTTTGATATAATAGTTCATAAAAACAGCTTATATTTTCAAAAAATAGTCTCCGTAATTTACATTATTAGATGTGTGCGTGTATGTTCATTTTTTACTCTATTGTTTTTCATGAACATTTTCACACGTCATTTATGAATATTCAAACATATTTTGATGCCTATTGCCATTGCCAAACAAGGGCTTCGCATTTGACCCCATAGCAAAGTCACTTGCTCAAAAATCGAGGCCAATATTTGTAAAAAAATTGTCGTAAATTTGTCGTGAATATAAAAAAATTGTCGCCATTTTAGTTTTTGTTTTTATGGGATGGTTGTGCTAACTTGATATCAAGTTAACAAGTTAAATTTTTTGCAAGATAAGCCCTTAAATTGTTTATAACGCGATTGTGCAAAAACTACACATCGGACAGAAACCATCTTTAAAAATTATGATTATTTGAAAAATGGTCTTTTTTTATAGGTTTTTCCGGATTTTCTCAGTGGAAAATGCACCGATCCGGTCGAACAAAAAAACATTTTGTAGGTTTCTGAATTCTAGAGTGTGATACGATTCCTTTAATACTTTTTAAGATACTTGTTAAAAACCAAAAATGTGGTAATTTTTGACAATATTTCATGTTAAAAAATTCACAAAGCGATTTTCTGGGGCCGACATCGGGGTTTTCATCTGCAAACTATGTTTTGAAAGGTAATATAGGCTATTTGCGCCTTTTTTTAAGGGGGAAAAAACCTCTATTGGTTGATCTATTATTCTTATCTCTGCGTAAAAGTGAAATATTTTTAACTTGATTTTTGAAATCAAAATAAGTTCATTACATAGTGATTGTGGTAACATTTATGATTGGCTAATGGACAAAAAACATATTGATGCAATCAAATGAATAGACTTTCGAATCTTCGACTTTTTACACCATCTGAAAAAAAACAAGCATTCGCATCTGAACCGTTCATTTTCCAGTATCTATGGTATCTTCTGCACCCTAAACGCCAGCTTCGTACCTGCCAATAGCCAATATTTGCACATGATAGGCCGTGAAAGGAAAAAGGTAGGTACTCGAACTTAACAAAGAGCACATAACACAAAAGGAACAGCATGTGACCTCGCTTTGTCATTTTCGGTTACATCGGACTGAACTTGTAATATAAACTTGCCCGAAGAATGTAGGATGATTTTCACCTGTCACGTAAACAAACGAAATGCGGCGATGTTGGGTTTGGCTAGGCTGCTCGAACTTTAAACTTTCACTATTGAAATGAATGCAGATTTGACTATGTTCGTATGGAGATTGATTGTGTGAAAGGTTGCGATGATTTATGATCGTTGTCACATTAATACTTTTATTTATTGACGGGTTCGTTTGGAGGTGGTGAATTATTAGAAAATTCAAGGCTCTCTATTTCTGTTGTTATTATTATTGTTCGATTTAATATGACAGGGCTCATTATATCTGAAATGGAATTGCATTTAATGCGATACATATTTCTCTTTAGAACCCTTGGCAGTAAGTTTCCACAAACGTTAAAATGATCAGGAATTTTTATTGCGAATAGAAAAGGACGTATCAATCTCAACGATGTATTTAGAAAAAATAGAGCAATCTATAGTCGCATATAAATATAGTTTTAATATATCGACATCCATAGAACTTTTGATTGATGTACAGAAGACATCTTATGAACATCCTTGTGATGCAATCAAAATTTTGGATGGATTTCAAATGTTTTTGCAAACACTCAACGGTTATCATGTGATTCTCCGTCAACAAACTCCTGCCATTTGTCACGCCATGTAGCTCCACCCCACAAACACCTCCTTGTACTCGAAGAAACTAGTTACTATACATTTCTCGCAAAAATTGTCGATTTTCAACAATTTTCAGCAAGGAAAATCTAAATGCTACGTTAGTATTTCATTACTTGTATGCACCCGATAACATGTCTGTGATCGGTTTGATTAGATTCAAAGATGTACTCAAATTGAATATAAAAATTCTTCTCAATCACGTTCGGTTAGAAAATACTATATTATGCTTTCTGGCTAGAAGATCGGCTATGTAGGGTTCCTTTTAGGAAACATTTGAAATTATCCTCATAATGTGTTTCAAGGGGGCTCAACTTTGAAACGTACTTACTGTATGAAAATTTACTAGAATAGTACGAATAATCCTAGTTACAAATGCTTCGTTCCAGAAATATTCAAAAAATGGGTGTGGATATTGATCATCTTTCTCTAGTACAGTTTACCAATGAAATATGTTTGGACTTAAAGGCGCGCTGAGGAATGCGTATATTTTTAGTTTGCGGCCATTGTATGATTTCATCCTCGGTCGACTGGGAATTTGGAATATTTTCCAGAAGTCATGAATGATCATTATCCACGATAATGATGGTTCCTACAGTCTCGTTAACAATTGTTCTGCTATCCACTTTTCAAATGAATCCGAAATTATATTTTCATGGCACTTCTCTTTTCAATTGAAAATATAAGACCGGCACTATCAATGAATCCATCTTTATTTCCAGCATGAAAAATTATGTATCGTTTTCCTTCTGTGCTACTTTTTAACCGACGAAACCAAAAAGGAGGAGGTTCTCTAGTCGACGCGTATATTTTTTTTATGTATGACCACGCATAACTTTTTACTGAGACGTCCGATTCCGAAATTTTTTTTTCAGTGGATACGGTGTACTTCAAAGTTGGTCCCATTCGAATATGAAAGATGAAATTCACCCCTAAGGGTAGCAAAATGAAGGATATTGATCACTCACCCTCTGAATTCTGGTCCGTTAACCGATTCTATCAGGCATAACTTTGTACTGGATTCTTCGATTTGGATGATTCTTTTTTTATTAGATAGGGTATACCTCATAGTTGATCATATTTGGATTTCGAGAGGATTTATCCACCCTTACGGGTGTAAAAATAGGGGATAATTGATTTTTCACTTGTGAACATTGGCACACATATGTAGTTGACAATGTCAGATCGCTACTGTCATTATTTTTGTTCTCCTACATCAATCACAATCATTATATTCTATGAGAGGATGGAATGATATACAGAGTAATGAAATAAACTAACCAGAACAACAAAAATAATTTATATTACAACAAATAGTAAAAGTAGATAATCATATTATTAAACTGGTAATAGTCGAAGTAAGGTGGGTAAGTAAGTATTTTGGAAGTAATAAAAAAACAAGTAGGTAGTAATTAGTAGATTTCAGCCACAAAAAAATTAAAAAAAAACTTATTAACAAAAAATTAAACCGACAAAATACGGAACTGAAAAGTAAAAAATAAAATAAACCTTCTTAGTCTCAATAACTAAGCTCCTAAACTAATGTAAGTAACTAATTTTGAGTCGGCGCCAAACGAACAATCAACATAATCATTAAATTACCAGAATGTCACCGCGCAACTCGATGCCATAATTTTACGCCTTACCTAATTCATTTGCTTGTTTGTTTGGCGCCGACTCAAAATTAGTTACTTACATTAGTTTAGGAGCTTAGTTATTGAAACTAAGAAGGTTTATTTTATTTTTTACTTTTCAGTTCCATATTTCGTCGGTTTAATTTTTTGCTAATAAGTTTTTATGTTCCACACAGATTTTACATCATGGCCAGATTTGCAATGTATTACTTCCATGTTGAAAAATCCAAGTTTCATCAAGGAAAACCACATCTAGGGGACTATCACATGCAGCATTATTCACATATTCTCTCAAAAACTTTACCGGTTTCGATGCATTATCTGGTTTTCCCATTAGAGCCCTTGAGAAACGAATACCTAGAATTTTTAAAATTATACCTACGGTATAATATGTCTATTTAGTAGTTCTTGTCGTAAGTTTTTGGAACGAAGTTCTTTTACGCGGCTTGTGGTAGATGTTGACAGGTAGAACTCGTCACGTAAGAAAAAAGCGTTATGCCCCCTCCATGCGACTTTCTCTCTCTCTGTCTCTTTCTATTAAATACAAGTCTGTGTGACAAGCATCCAACTCTTGCTCATACGATTTCGAAGGTGTACGAAACCATCCGAACTGCTGTTCTGCTAGCGGGAAATTTAAAATGATACATGAGCGGTAGGATATCTATTCGAATACAAGTCGGATATTATCGTTGAGTGGTAATACGTGGAAGATATTTTTGTTTCTTTTATATTTCCATATAAGTGTGTGTGTTTAGATGATTATATCCTATTTTGGATATAATTTCTTATGTTTTTTGTATGCCGAACTTGTATTAATGGTTTACATTGAATATGTGGCACGTCAATTTGATATAATATAACGAATAGTATTATCAGGAATAAAATGCCTTTTACTGTGGCGGAGGAGTTTGGAAAAAGGATATATAGGTATAGTATTGCTTGGTATTACGTGACGATTTCTACCAGTCAACACCACCACCACACCATAAAGGAACTTCGTTCCTGATGGGGGTTCATCGACCGCTCACGATTTTTTCTAGTTACAAACTGTTTATTTTTTATCATGGTATGAACTGTACGTATTGCAGATTTAACTACTTCAGGCAACTCTCGTGTTTTGGAAACTGTTCTCTTTGCAGGGACCTGATGAAAAAAAAATACATTTAGCACTTGTTGAAACTGTATCATAAACTCATGACAACAGAAGAAGCAACACAATACACCAGAAGGATCACCACATTCATAATGAGGCAATTTGCAAGCTAATTTCGAGTCCCCCTCTGTTTTTGATACGAAGTATATCTTATTGGCCATCCTTCTCTAGTGTGAGTAATTTCTCCGTAACGTTAGTCGTAGCTTATTCAGGGGCGTATCTGGGCGTGCCTCAAGTATATCTTAAACAAGTGAAAAGGGCATAGACGTATATGTCAGGTCTCACCAATGATTTATCGCCTACTTCGCCATCCGGAAACGTTTTAACTATGGATAAATCGAACCACTCATCATACATTGACCAAACTACTGCCTATTGGCAGATACCGTTTCAGTTATCTATTTCGGCAAACATGAATGCCATTGTTACCCCCCGTTCACATGAAATTTTGGAATAATCTCAAACGTCATGATATCGGAAGCAGAATTTATTTCTTGAACCTCGTAAATATATAAAAAATAATTTGTGATAAAAAACTTTAAAAAAAAAAATTAATCCGACGAAAAACGGAACTGAGAAGCAAAAATAAAATAAACCTTCTTAGTCTCAATAACTAAGCTCCTAAACTAATGTGAGTAACTAATTTCGAGTCGGCGCCAAACTAACAAGCGAATGGGTTAGGTGAAGCGTAAAATGATGGCATCGAGATGTGCGGTGACATTTTGATAATTTTTTTGAAGTAATTTAATGATCTTCATTGATTGTTTGTTTGGCGCCGACTCAAAATCAGTTACTTACATTAGTTTAGGAGCTTAGTTATTAAGACTAAGAAGGTTTATTTTATTTTTTGCTTTTCAGTTCCGTTTTTCGTCGGTTGAACTTTTTGTTAAAAAAAATTATTTTTCAATTTTTTGTGGCTGACATCTACTAATTACTACCTATTTGATTTTTGATAATTTCCAAAATACTTACCCACCTTACTTCAACTATTAACAGCTAAATAATATGATTATCTACTTCAATTATTTATTGTTATATAATATAAATTATTTTTGATAGTTCTGGTTAGTTCATTCCATCACTTCGTATATAATTCCATCCTATTGTAGCGGATGTAGGAGAACAAAAATAATGTCAATATCAACTAAGTACATATGTGTGCCGATGTTCACAAGTGAAAAATCAATCCTCCCCTATTTTTCTACCCATAGGGGTCGATTATCCGAATATGATCAACTATGAGGTATACGCTATCGGACAACCCAGTTCAAAGTTATGCCTGAAAAGTAAAAAATAAAATAAACCTTCTTAGTCTCAATAACTAAGCTCCCAAACTAATGTAAGTAACTAATTTTGAGTCGGCGCCAAACGAACAATCAACGAAGATCATCAAATTACTTCAAAAAAATTATCAGAATGTCACCGCGCAACTCGATGGCATCATTTTACGCCTTATCTAATTCATTTGCTTGTTTGTTTGGCGCCGACTCAAAATTAGTTACATTAGTTTAGGAGCTTAGTTATTGAGACTAAGAATGTTTATTTTATTTTTTACTTTTCAGTTCCGTATTTCGTCGGTTTAATTTTTTGTTAAAAAGTTTTTATTTGCTTTTCAGTTGATTTTTTCGTCGGTTAAATTTTTTTGTGAAACGTTTTATTTTTAAATTTTTTGTTGCTGAAATCTACTAATTAATACCTACTTAATTTTTGATTACTCCCAAAATACTTACTTACCTAGCTTACTTCAACTATTAACTATTAAATAATATGATTTTCTATTTTAACTATTTATTGTTATATAATATAAATTAACTTTGAGACTTCTGGTTAGTTGATTCCATCACTTTGTATATAATTCCATCCTTTCATAGAATGTAATCATTTTGACGGATATAGGAGGGTCTGTCAATGTCAACTACATATGTGTGCCAAAGTTCACAAGTGAAAAATCAATCATCCCCTATTTTGCTACCCATAGGGGTGGACCATTGCATCCCAAATTGAAATATGATAAACCTAATACCCTTCCTAATAAAAAAAAATTATCCAAATCGGAAAACCCAGTACAAAGTTATGCCTGATAGAATCGGTTAACGAACCAAAATTCAGAGGGGGAACGATCAATATCCTCCATTTTGCTACCTTTAGGGGAAGATTTTTTTCTTCAAATCGAAATGGGACCAACTTCGAAGTACACCCTATCTAATGAAAAAGAAATAATCGAAATAGAACTACTCTGTAAAAAGTTATACGTGGTGATACATAAAAAAAAATATACGCGTCGACTAGAGAACCTCCTCCTTTTTGATTTCGTCGGTTAATAAGTCCATCGTGTCTCGAAGTGGAGTGGAATGGAATTTTCCAAGAAAACTCTTAGTCCCACAATGTTTGTTACCCTCTTAAACATGGATGGTACATATTTCGGACCTATAAAGGTCCATCATCAGCCAGAAACGGAGACTTAAATTATGGTATTTGGAAGTGGGAAATGGCAAAGTTTAAAATATTTCTGAACGTTAAAGGCCTTTCATTTATGAATGAAACTGAATGCAGTTGCTCGCCGATAGGTCGGATTGTGTATTGAGTGTACGTTATCCGACATGTCTGTGTGTTTGGATTATGTTTTTGTACTTTTAAACAAACGTGAAAGGTTTTTAATGTTTTCAAAAATATTTCAAACTACAATTTTCCACTTTTAAAATCCCATAATTTTAGTCTCCGTTTTCGACTGAAATAGGTACCATCCCTGTTTAACAGGGCATTAAACATTGTGGGGACTAAGAGTTTTCTTGGAACATGTAAAAAGTAGATCGTAGAATTTGGGAATCGAAATTGTGAGTATGTGGTGGCATTCGATTTCATCTTCATCATCTGTTCGGGTTTCGAGACAGAGTCTCTCCATTTTAGTAGTAATTATTCAAACTCATGTACGAGCATTACGCACACCCCGTTACGTGAGGACTGAGTGTATATATCTTGTCTGGGAGCACTAAACTATAAATAATATCGGATTAACATTTTCACTTTCAAAACGGCGAAATCTCAATGAAATGTAGGTCACCAAACATAATTTGCATTAACAAGTAAATATCGCTTGGCAGAATTGAAAGTTAAATTAGCAGGTGGCACAGACAACTTTACAAATCATAATTCAATGGCCAGTTCCTCATTTTTGTATTGTTGTTGATTTGAGTTACGCAAACGATTAGCAGTAATATGTTCGAAGATAAATTGTGTACTACATGGAAGAAATTGAAGTGAGAAGAGTCTATAGAGAAAAGTGGATTGCTGTGAAAACTAATCGTTCTCCAGGTTTGATTTAACCATTGCTAGAAAATAATTATTATTGTTTACCCAAGGCAAATTTTATTAAACGGTGAGTTATGATAAAGGGTATTAACCTGTCCTGGGAGCCACGAAGGCAATTTCCATACATAACAAGTGGTCGACCTGAATGATACTTTTTTCAACTAGTTTATTGTTGATGACTATATCTATTTTCGATGACTCCCATGCAGAATCCAATTAAGAAATGTTTAATATTTTATAGCTCAGCGTTGGGGGACCAATATGCATGGGAGGCAACTGTATCACTTGTTCCTGACATAGCTCTTTTGATATATTTGATTTTTATCCATATGCTCAAGAATATTGTTTTTTATGGGTATTACATGGAAAAATGCACTCATGTCATGAAAATACAAATAATAATATTGTTAATTCAAATTCAAGTTTACAAATCACAATAGATAGTTTAGATATTGAACAAACAGAACGATCACTGAAGCTGTATGTGATGTGTGTGCTGAATGTCGTGTTTTTTTCAACTGATATATACATATATAGGTGGAAGAAATAAAGTAAAAAAACACATAGATTTGTCTGACTGTAGATAAATATGTTTGCAGCTAAGTCTAAATATAATTATAATTAGCTAAGATTCAGTATCAAAGTAGTTGACCTATTTATCTAAAGTTCAGATTTTCATGAGACATGACAAAAGCCTCAATATAGTCTGGTTGAATGTATTGATTATGGAAATACATGCATTTGTTCACCCAATTATTTGTTGTTGATTATTTTATGAATTTCACCCCTCTCAATGAGATGTAACCATTTAGTTCCATTTGACTTGTAGGATCTAAATTGTTTTATTGATTTTAAATAGTTGTTCCAACACCATATTCTTTAAAGTACACATTTCTAAGTCTTTTTAAAAACTCTTACATTTGTAGCTTCTTTAACTTGTATCGGCAGGTTATTGTACCTTCTGAACCCTTCTACAAACAAGGATTTTTGTAATACCGTCATGTGGAATTTATCCACAAAGTAGTTATTTTTATTCCAACATATCGGCTCTTTCAATAAAAACTTTTGAAAGATACTCAGGTATACCATGAGTCGGAAATAATAGTCGGTGACGTCTGTTCGGCCCGTGCAATAGATCTTACGGAGCTTTGAAGCAGCCTCTATTTTAACGAAAGTTCGTGGTCGAGGTTAGTAATTGTACTGATATTTATCGAACGACAGAGATCAGATGAGCCACTGACTATTATTTCCGTCTTATGGTATAGTTGGTTCTTTGTTACTTTGTATATCAACGTAGGTCACGCTTCCTCTATGATTTGAGTGACATCTAAAAATGTTAGTCTTTGCAGCATATCTTTGCTACCTGTTTATATCTTCCTTGGAGCATGAAAATAACAATGGAGCGCAATACGTAATATACACACTTCTTTTTGTGTGTGGAAGTAGTAAGTTTTGTAGTCATTCTATGTAGAATAACAATTTCACCTAATTTCTTACTAGTGTAATCAATGTGTGGGTCGAGTTCAATTTCAACTTCTTGAGCTTAACCCAGTTTGCCAAAGCTTTTAATTCACCATTTATAGTATTAACTATAACTTGATGATCGGAGTCAATTACTGATAACATAGTTTCATCTGCATATAGATTTACAAAGATTTTTGTCAAATATTCATTTACATCGTTTATGTATAGCAAAAAGAGCAATACTTTAATCTTTTCAGATATGTTTTTGCCAATTTTTCTTTGTTGATGTCGGCAACATAAATGATTTTTTAATCACTGAAGGACTGTACCCGTTATCCCATATGATTTATATTTTTCAATTAGTTTACCCCTGTCAACCGTTCCTAATGCTCTCTTTAGTTCAACAAATACTCTCATAATAGTATACTCTTCGATTTCTTTTTTCCACTTTGCTTGAACATACTGACTTGCAGTTTCACATGAGTGTCTGCTACGAAACCCTGATTGGCCCTCATATAATATCCCCGTTTTTTTCAAAAAACTACTGAGTTGTTCGTGTACTACTATTTCCAATATTTTCTCCACAATTGGAAATAAGTTTATTGGCCGATGTTCTTCAGGTTTTTTTTTGTTGTTTACTTTTGGTACCTACAGGTATCACTAGGAACTACCCCCGTTTCTACTGATGTATTTGTTGATGTTGATGTAAGTTTAACAGAGGATAACCAACAACACCAAAAAGATCCTTGATAACTTTTACCGAGAGCACATTTCAGCAATTTGGAACACAACCGCTAAGATGGTGCAAGAAAAGTATTTTGGGGAATTCAATCGAGGAATAAATCCTTTTCCTGATATTGAGTTTGAAACTGCTAGAAATGCGAAGAGAAAGCAACAGAATATTCCAGAGAAATGAAAAGTCAGTGCAGCTGCTTTAGACATTACAGAATACAATAAAATGATTGATGCCTGTGATGATATTACCCCGGAAGGTCTTAAGATGAAATTTTTTCATTTTGCATCGTTGGATTAGCATGAAGGGGAAATGACTGTTGTGTCTATAATTTTCAAGTAGAACTGAACAATGATTGAAGTCAGTCAGGACTTATTGAATATAACCCCATATTTACGAAAACTTTACCACAAATTTATAGAGAAACGGAATGAAAACGCAAGTATAAGTACTGGATACCGATTTTTCTCACTCCCAATCCTTAATATAATAAATCTGGGTCATTATGGTATAAAAATTCTCCGATAGGAAGGAATACTTTTGAAAAATGAAATAACTAGTGTATATAGTGAATATTCAACACCGTCATAACTAGTTTGATCAGATATTGAGACGGTCTTTTTACCAATAGGCATTTCCCAGTTGGATGGGTGATGATGAAATCACTTAGGGCCATATCAACGACTCCTTTGTCCAGTAACCAAGATGGAGAAAGGTGTATTCCATCCAAATTGGTTTTATGTGCCTATCAAGGAGTAAGGGACATAAATCAACTTCAACGAGTAGAAACAACGAGTAGAAACAAGAGTTGACGTATCAGAGTTTCTATGTATCTCGTTCGTATCTTGCCGATGCCGCGCCCTGTGGACGCCCATGTTTCATAGAAAAAGAATGCGTACAAACGTATTGACCATAGTTATCACTAATAACTTTCAAATCGACGCATAAAGAATGTGGGATGGTCGACAATTTGTCTAGACCGGTATGCGTTTAGTGTTTGGACTCTATTTCACTTTGTGATGTTAATCAGCGAGTTCGATCTAATTCAGTTGCACTATTAATCACAAGATGTCGCTACTTTTCATGCCTGGCTGAGAAAATGCCACCGTCATCTTTTATATGGAATTGCGTGTTTGACCGTTTGAAGGCATGTCTGGTTTTCCGTCTTCATTTGCTGTCAATTAAACGAGTCTAGGTTTACCGCTTCAAAATGTATGAGACTGGTAATTTGTTCTGCAAATATTTTCGAATCGACTACTGAAAACATTGATATTTATTTATGTGAAGAGAATCACTCGTAATGGAATGGACGTCTTCTCGAAACGAGCGTTCATTCCAGTTGTGCACTAATGCTCTGTGTATTCCATGAATGTAAAACTTCATTTTTGTTACGTACATCAATAATGAATCTGTAATATATTTCCGTATTTTCAATTATTTAGACAGGGATCCTTGCATATTTTGACTTGTACTCCCTTGAATGACGGGTGTGAAATGCAATTTTATAACGAATTGCAGTGGTTGGAGATGAAAATAAAATGAAAAAAACGTACTATTTAACCATATGGTTGGGGACTACTTTCCGAGTAATATACCGCTAGCCAAAACCACGCGATATTGGTAGATCGTAATCTCATAATAATATGTGCATAATATTGTTCTAGAATTGGTTGAATATGTGGAATTCCGAGATGACAGACTGTAGGATTTTTATTGTGAATGAAAGCGATACGTATTTAAATCTTCAGTTGAGATAATTATCAAGCTACTTTCTACATCTTCTTATCGCCAAACTCATGCCTTTGCAAAAACGTCAGTTATCCACCATGTATGAAAACAAATGAATGATAAGTAATGAAGTAAACGATTACTAGTATATTCTGTACAGGTAAACAATGAACAAATCGAACTTCTGACAAACATCCCTAATAGGTTCTTACCAGATGTTTACATGAATTCTACTAACACAATTTCAAAGTACTTGATTTGTTGAAAATATGATGGTGCGATGTCAGAATTTGTGTAGTGTGAGTTCCTCCGAATCCTTCCTCCCTCCTTCCCAACCAATTTGGAGCGTTGGTTTATTTTTTCTATGTATGAGTGCTTTGTGTGTATCTGATTTGTGAAATTATTATTCCATATTTGTTTTATATTGGCGTCAATCCCAAACCCAAATAACCTGATGGCGCATCTATTCAGAAAGGTAGGCTCTAAAAATTATTGCCGATAAATGGGTGACGTTCTGAGCCTTCTCTCATATTCCGAAATGATGCTGATGAGTAACGGTTACCAACTGAGTCAAACGAAATCATATCAGATGTATCACAACATATAGGACAAAGAAACATTATCCATTTATTGAAAAATATCGGTATTTAATGGAAATATTTTATTTTTGAGTACATCTTTAAGAAAAACTCTTGAAATTAAATTTGTGGTGCTCAAAAATCGCTACCAAGCGACATATTTTGCCAATATCAGTATTTTCATTGCCATCGATTTAAAAATGTCCCTTCAAGTTTGTTTACAAATTTCAAAGTATGCATATACTCTTCGTCGTACACCTTGCGGATTTTCTACTGCCCAAGTATGTGCATTATGGAAATTAGCCACTACATTTAGTGTGAATGTTGCTTGCTCTGTACCCAAAATGAATGTTGTTCAATTTACGATGTTGTTGGTTCATTCTTCACAGTTTCAAAAATTTCTTCTCATTTTGCGTAATTTAATGTGGTACTGGCCATCTTGCAGGTTCTTCTCGTCGCTTTTCTAAGATTTCTTTATCACGAATTATGGGACTGAATTCACAGTGTTTTTTAACAATATGGTTAATACGTATTTAAGCCTTTAGTTGGGGTAATTATCGACACTCTTTTATATTTTTGTCTTTACTATTGTGCCTCTATAAAAATATCGATTCCTCACCATATATGAAAACAAAATACATAATCAATCTCTGAGATGTAAATTATTTATTTTCTCATCTATTATGATATTTTCGTTATTTTCTCATAGAAAAAATATTTGTATTTTTTATGGACTTTCAGCGGTTGTACAAGTTAGTTTAGACCCTGTGAATATATAAAATTTCGAACTTAGGATTTTTTGAGGTTCTAGGGACCGGCGAAATTTTACCGAATTTCTTTCGACTATGAACTCGGTAAATATACCTGATACAATTAATATTATACCCTCTTATTATTATTTGCGTCTATATGAAATATTGAATATTGAATAGAAATATTTTTCGGTGAATTAAAAAATCCACGATAAAAATGAATTTTATAAAAAAATGATAGATTTTTTGAAAGGAGATACAAAGCCTACTGATTTGAATTTAAATTCAGAATCAAAACTAAAGTAGCAAAAATGCATTCTAAAAATGTTAAAATTATTTATCACACTCAAGTTTTTTGTTTGGTCATTCTAGTAATTGGTAGATGATTTATAAGAAACAAGATCTCCGAATATCTCATCACATCCTCAGGTATTTCGAGATTACATTATTGTGAGAAGTAAAATTTTACATTTCACGCTTCCTCAATAATTCTGTGATGGATAACTATTTTAGTTAGGATTTCTGACAAGAAGCAGTTTTATCACACATTCAAATTTATATTCCATTGTTTTAAATAAGCAATATGCCTAACCGAGGCATAAATGTCATCGGATATTCAATTCCCGCGGAATAAAATAAATCTTACTTATCTTTCACTGGAGGATTTTGTTTGTTACACTGAATATTAATGCGTGTAGATGTTCTTATGTTTCCATTTCATGAGTGGGCCTACTATCTTGAATAGTAAATCATTCGACTACTCATTAGATGACAGTTTTATTATCCAACATTGATGATGATTGGATTAGTGGAGATGGTGAAAAGAGGTTATTGTTCAGCTTTTATTTCTGGAAGTGCTCAGGAGGAGCTATTAAAGATTCCAGAAATGTGGAATTTTTTAAAAAAATTGGATTTTCCAACAAAGGTTTTTTACCAGTGACTCAAATCACTTTTGGATGTGAAGTTAGAAGAAATTAATGCTAAAGAGCTTTGCTCTCTCGGTCAATTTCTTGTAAATCTAGGAATATTTTAACGTGGTTGTCCTTTATAGTGTATTACATAATTTGAGGTATGATTATGTACAGCGTTTTTCACGATGGATGGAACATTAGAAGTATCTGGAAAACGGAACGACAGATAATTTCGAAAATTATACAGGGTGATTCAAAAGTACCTTGACAAACTTCAGGAGATGATACCTCACAATATTCTAATATGAATTGCCCAAATAAATATATGTCCGGAAACGCTTCATTTCCAAGATACAGGGTGTTGAAGTTTTATTTTCGTTTTTTTTTAACTTTCGAAATACTGATTTTAATTAAACGAAAATTGGTATTGAGAGGTTTTTTGAGGTGTCAAATTCGAACGTGATGTTATTATTGCTCTTACTCGTAGGGGGAACCACCTACACGTCTTTTTCTTTTTTGAAGATTCATAACTTTTTTTAGCGTACTTCTAGCACATTTTTTAGTGGAAAAATCGATTCCTCTATCATATCTACGTAAAAAAGTTACCCACGTTACAAGTTGCTATAAGCAACCGTTTTATAGATATTTGGACTTGAAAAAAGTCTATTATTTGATAATCGATGCGTGTTGAAGTTATTACCATTATTTTGCATTTTTCATAAGAATACTTAGGAAATGAATTTGACATTCAAGTAAGTAGTTTTGGTAATTACCTATTATGTGACAGTTAAACGTTTTTTGTTTTGTTGAAGTTTCTGTAAGTTTTAAAACACTAATTTTGAAAAAATGGATTATTTAAACAATAATGCTCATTTAGCCGATATGCATTTTGTTTATGGCCTTGCGGATGGCAATGCGCGCGAAGCAAGATGTATTCACCAGAAGCGTTTTCCTAATCTAGTACTGCCTTCAGCTCCAACATTTACCAGTCTCCACCGTCGTTTGGCAGAAACAGGTAGCTTTAAGAGGGCAGCTGATATTATTGGAAGACCACGAGCAGTCCGAACCCCAGAATTGGAAGTTGCCTTCAAAACAACGAACAACCTAAATAGACATCTTGTCAATAGTAAAGATAAAATTGATAAACTTTCTAAGAGTGGTATTTACAAACTAAATTGTGAAGATTGTACAGCGACATACATCGGTAGGACCTGTAGACCTTTGGAAGTTCAAATAACCGAACACCTTAATAAAAATAAAAAATCAGCCATTGGCCATCATCTTATTCAAAAAAATTTTCCCAATTAAATTCAAAAATTCTCAAAAAAAACTAAGTTAGACTTCATGGAAGACCTTTACATCAACAAATAATTTAAAAACAATGACCTTCGTCTGAATTCACAAGTCAATTTCGATAGATCTTTTGTCCCACTTCTCAGACGTCTGCAATAAATAATAAAAGAATTCCAATAATTCAATCAATCTCTTATTTCTCGATGACGATTCACCTCAGAAATACTTTAGCATTTGTTCCTAGCCAACTTCCACTCTGAGAACACTTTCTCACTCTAGAGTCACTCTTCTTCACTCCAAAATGGAATAGAACGCCATTTACGTTTACCACCTTCTGTATAATATGTTTCTGAGGTTCCAAGTCATGTGTCACTCTTGTCATTGTCAACGACAACATCCGTTTCCTTCTTCATTCAACATTGACTTCCATGAAACCATGTGGAATTCAATTTTAAAATAATGGATTACATCAATTTATAACACTTGAGTGTTTCTTAAGAAATGTTTTAACATGTATATGTACCTAAGGTTTTTCCCTATTTTATACAAACTGGAAACTGTTTTGATGGACTTCTTGTAAACCTGACGAGTAAGTAACCTAAAATCTTCATCTTTCAAAATGTCAAAATATTTTATACACAATTTCATTAGGTATTACTTACTTGCAGGTGAGCACTGATTATGACTATTATATAGTCGAAAGCGCTCTGCTACGATTTCAAAAATAAAAATAATTTTGCACGAAATACAAATTTCTTTCAAACCTACTACTATGTAAATCAATATCCAATAATTATTTTATTGACGATTTTATAACATAAATGATTATGAAAGATAAGTGCCATGTGAAGTGGAATGAATAGAAAAATCGAATAAAACGGTTTTCTTCACATAAAGGATTCAATATAAAATTGAACCAGAAAATGGTAGATTGCCAGGAAAGTAGTTGTTTTTCACCTGAGATCTACCATTTTCTGGTTCAATTTTATATTGAATCCTTTATGTGAAGAAAACCGTTTTATTCGATTTTTCTATTCATTCCACTTCACATGCACTATCTTCACTATATGCTAGACGGGCTTGCCACTCCTACTGAGAAGGAATCTTTTATTTAGAAACCTATCGAGGTGGGAGATTTTTTCGGAGTGTTTCTTTCTGTCACTAGGTACCGCCAGTTAAAGTTTATCTTTTCCGACGTACCTATAGGTGTTACAAACTCGATGATGGTTAGTTTACGTTGTGTCTCACTTCAGCCAGAGTTCTTTGGACCTTTGGCTGGTTGACTACTCCGTACTGATGAGGGCCAAGAAGCCTGAAACCGGTATGTGGATTGTTAGGTGAACACGACATAAATTAAACATAATCGAGCTTATCAGAAAGAAACATTTGCATTCAATGTCCATTGATATTATATGGAAGTATGCATGGATTTTCAGGTGAATATCATTCAACGTTCTGCGTGGTATTTGCCAGGAAAGTAGTTGTTTTTCACCTGAGATCTACCATTTTCTGGTTCAATTTTATATTGAATCCTTTATGTGAAAAAAACCGTTTTATTCGATTTTTCTATAAATGATTATAACTCACAAACTGTAAGATATAGGTATAGGAAAAGTATACAAAATTAAATGGGAAAATGTCACGGCTTTCCAAATTAATAATTATATTCAGGGTTTTCCATCTATAACAACTGAGTTTCAGTCATTTTCATGAGTCTCCGGAAGGAACTTACTTTTGAGCCTCCATGTATGCTGCAACTGAGATCCGGTTCATCGACATAATACTTTATGGTCTTATGCAGCTATGACTCAATTGCAATATTTTGTAAATTTGCATTGTGAAATTATTTTTCAATGGTCAGGTTTTGCACAAATATTTGACAAAATAATTTTTATCGCGAAAAATGTCACAGATAGGTATATGAAATTATCAGGGAAAGTTATGAGGAATTGTATGAGGGTTCCAAAAATGATATAATACACCATTTGAAATAATAAAGTAGCTACTACTTTCTGATAAAAGCGGCAACTCTGTCTCGATGGAAATATTCCAGACGGATAGAGCATGTTTGATTATCCTCGCCCACAAATTTTCGAAATGATCTGTCGTTCCTATCTCCAAATACTTCTAATGTTCAATCCACCGCGAAATACGCTGTATCACTTGTGGTTTATTTCGTTGTCATATGTAATGTAGTTATAAACACAAAGACTAATTCTTCAGTATCTCATACAAACAAGAAAATTCTTTTATAATTCCCACTCGTGACATCAATTCTCATGTGACTCAACGAAATATGTTCAAATGATGATAGTAATAATTATAATCATACTCACTAATGACTAGGAACACGCGAGACAATCGTTGATGCCAGTCCATTGTTAATGTCAAAATAATGGGCACCTACCTAGATTATGGGTTCTTATGCAAAAATATGAGACTACTCCCAAACAATCTTCATGTAAGATCTAAAAACTGGTGTAAGGCAAATAAAGCTTGAATGCTCGATTAAAAAATCATTTTAAAGCATATGCAGCTGGTACATGGAATGAGGAAATTCCTAGAATGAAACGAACAGTATTACAATTCACCTACAATCTTGATTCAGAGCGTTGACCTCTTGGTCTATAAGACATTTAATCAATCATAAATTACACAGAATTCAGATTCTGGTATCTTTTTGCAGTATTTTTCATCGAAGCACGTTCATCATGTGTGAGGGTGGAAAATGCAAAGCCTAGTTCAAATATTGGCAACCTCATTGAAATGAAACTCGATAATAAAGTCCAAATGAGTCTGCCTACATATTCACCTGATTTGATACCTCTGGAATATTTCTTTCAACAAGCTAGATCCGATTCAGAATTTAACAAAAAAAACATTCTGGAAATACTCAATATATTTTTAGAAAGCCTCGTAAGGGAACAACTGTGAGATATATCTGATTGATAATTGATTTGATGCATTTCTTTCCTTTAATGGTTGTTTTTTCCATTTTTTTGGTTTCAGTTTTGGTTGTCCCTGTGATCCATGTCTCGTCTGTACGCAGAGTATATGGCGTACTGTCTATATCCCTTGGCATTGCGCGCAACATGGGACAGCTAGATCTATTCAGGCATACTTTGAATGCGTGGTGGACAGCAACTGCTTTTTTAGGTATATTTTCTAGAATGCGACTTTCGGAAAATTTTGCTCTATCTTGGTCCCAAGAAATCGAAACTACATTTATCTCAAAGTAAGCTAGAGGTCGTTGGATAGAACTTCATGAGCTCCACAACTTTCATTCCAAACGTTTTCCTCTGAACAGCAAATCGCTGTAAATTATCATTGATGCTCTTCAATGAAGTCATATTTTTGTTTGCCCTGTATACTCTTCTCGTTTGAAATTGTTTCGTTCATGTCACTCGGATACCATTTGACAACAGTTCTTCTTCCTTCACAGATCAAATTCATCAGTCTTTTTCTTTCTTCAAACTCTAGTCATATCTGAGCCAAGCAACGTCGGGCGCGTTTGGATGATAAGGAAGGTGCGCGTTAAAATGCCCTAACAACTGTAGTATAGTAGCATATTCGCAGCTCCAGGCATCTTATCAATGAGCACGAGATAAGACGGTGGTCCCGTGTTCATAGATGTTGAGCTCGTTAAAGAACCCTACCTCTGAATCAACAGAGGATTCGGCAAAAATTTCCGGTTGGGGCGAGTATGCTCACCTACGTCGGCCAACGCTAAATAAAGCAATACAAAAAAACTCTAGTCAGGTCAAAACGTCATTCAATTTCGACTTTTCTTGAATTCAAAGTTATACAATATAAATAATTATTAGTTATTATGAATAAATGAATTCTAAAAGCTACCTTTCCGACTGGCCGCACAATCTTTCTGTTTTTCTATAGCAGCAGCTCATCTGTTCTTTTGATTATTAGTTATTTGATATTTCCTGTCAGGACATCAATACATATGAAATTATGGCACATTCATTCTACAACTAATTTCTCTTCAATCCATTCGATGGGAGCACGACGAGAAAGTGTATATGACCTCTTAAATTGTGTTGTTTTGAGGTAGCTTAAAAACTGGACACATAAACCAATGAAAGAATGTGATAGGCGAAGAACTTCCTTTCATCTTTCGTTCAAATAACAACCAATAACGATTTGACCAAATGTTTTCATATTAATCTTACCAGATTAAATAAGAGAAGATTTACGTATGGAACACATCAGCGAACATGCTTCCCAACATGGACCTGATGAATGTAATGATGAGTTCAGAATCTCTTTTTATTCATTGTTATACCATAATGACATTTTGGCTGCTGCAGAAAGGCTCCCGAAAAATTGTGTTAGCTGCCTTTCCATATTATATTGAGCGAATTCAAATACCCGAAAACTGAATGGGGGGGCATTCAATTTTTGGGTTTCACTCGTTCAGTAGCAGAATTGTCCGAGGATCAACGTCCCGATGAAGAATTGCCTTCTGCGTACCGCTGAAATTATTTCTTTCTTAGGCTGCCGGCATGATATCGAAATCACATTTTTCAGAGGCCAAAATTCTCCATGACTTTACCTTATCTTGCAATATTCGTATTTTTGCAAGCTCTATTTATTGAGTTCACTTGAAGGAATCCATGTGATCAGCAACTGATTCATAATAAACTTTTCGAATAAGGAGGACTATCTACGAGAGGTATTTGACAAATACAGATTTGTCAAATCTCTTGGTTTCAATGGGATGAAAAAAATATGTATCCTATTCGAAGAACACTGAAGATATGAACACGCATATTTGGATGACAGCCTTTAAAGCAGTTATAGAGGATCTTTGACCAAGACTTATTTTGAAGAGTCAAATACCATTCGCCCTACTTTTCCTGGGTCACGTCCGGCAATATGCCTCAAATATATATTGAAAGTTCTGTGCGAATATGTCAACAGAATAACAAAGCTGTTCGAACAGATTTGGATCTAAGTTGGTGAGTAACTGGCTGTTAGTAGTATCAAGAATATTTGTACAGTGGACGGACAACTCCGTGATTACAGATTATTTCGTCGGCCAACTGAAATTTATACTATATTGAAATGACTCATTGTGGTCATGGTTTTGTTACTTTTTGGAGACCTTTTACAATAGCACTAAAGACCGGGTAACTTAGGTTGGTACATTGCTGAATACTTTTCACCATTAAAGAAATAGCAGATGATAAGAAAAACCAATCCGTTTAAAGAGAGGAAGAAGGTCACGAAATCATTATCAATCTAAATGTTCCCGAAAATAAAAGATATTCATTTTAATCTTTTTACGACATTGTATTGAATATGAGTGGATATGCTACCAAATAAAAAAATGTAGCTTATCGAATTTTGGTATAGAAATAACAGCGTGTATAATTTCTCCTAAAAATTGGATTGTCTGTATTTCTTGGAATGCTACAAGTCATTTTGATTCGTTAAGCTCTGTTGAACACTGTTGGGGCTATATGGAAAAGTAGGCAATAGATTATAGGTTACTGATTTTTAAAATTCTGTTTTTTGCGAAAAAGACCCCGTCTATAACTCTGGTTTCCAGAGTGGACATTGCCATCTCTATAAACGGTGAGGCACATCTCTCGCAGAAATATAAACAGCCGATTCGGACTAGCTGGACGTAATTCGGCAATATTTTTTATCGCATTTATATTGAGAGAGAAAGTTCAGTGTGTGTTTTTTCTTAGACTGAATTGGGTTATCGGAAGAGCTTTGGTGCGTTTTTCTGATAAGCTCTTGTAATGCTCGCGGTTTGTGTTCGAGATATCGAAGGTTCATATAAAGAGAGAGTTGTATTTCTTTTTCAGAGCGAAAAGTCAGTTCCAAATCTATACCTCGTATATGTTTTCTCTTTTGGACCTGACTTAACTAAAAGTTTCTGGTGATTAGTGAATAACACTCTGAACTTCGACAAATGGAAATATTTCTTAGTGGCGTAAAATGAAAGCTCACACACTTTGGAATTGAAATTTAGCTGCATTGTTGTTATAGCATTTTTTGTTTTGATTTTTTTCTTTTTGGAAAAATAAACATAGATCCTCTCAGCAACACCTTTCTACCGCAATAAACGAATAACATGAATAACATGAATTAAGTAAACGGCTAATCGGAAAGGTAGATTTCGCAAACTATTACTGACCGGACATATATATATAGCTTGCAGGTTTATGACAGATTGAGCTGCTTATATCTAATCTAGAAAGACTGTCGTCGAAGATTATTCTAGAAACAAACCTCATAAAAGGCATACAAAGCCAAAAAACAATGTTTATTGAAAAACAGTAATACTACTTAGAAGTGTAAAGAGCCTTCAATAAAAGTTGTGGGACTCGAAAAGCTCTTTGAAAATACATATTGTTTTTTCTTGATCATACTAATAGAAATTATTAAGAGTCACTCAATTCTGGTGTTACTAGCAGATGAAATGAAAATGTTGATTGAACATATTTTCAAAAAATATAACAAGAAGAATGAAGAAAAAATACATTCCTTGGGTTTTATTGGCTACACATATCACGTTTCCAAAATCCGTTGTGAACATCCCAAATGTGAACAGATAATACGGGTACCAGCTAGTATAAAATAAATATCAGAGGGCCAAGTATAGATCCTTGTAGTACACCTAAGTTTATGGCGAAATTGATGGATTTATTAATGTTTGTATATTTTCTCTTCGTTCACTATAGGAAACAATTCATTCAAGAAAGTTTCCTTGAAAACTGAGGTTAACAATAAATTGGAGATTTGGTTTAGCGGGAATAGCAATAAATAGCTTCTGAAACGTTATCTAGTTCTTGTTTCATTTTCGAACGCTGGAATGTTACTGAATCTAAGAGAACCGTGTCATTAAAAAGAAAAGTTTGCATCAAAAATTAAGTATTATTGAAAACCTATGCTACCAGGATAAAATACTAGAACGAACCGAGTTCGATAGCTACATTGTAGTTTTCAAATGAAACATTTCGAATCTCACGTCTTCTGAATCAGTGCAAGTCTGTCCGGTTTTTATTGAAATTATGTTCTGTATTTCACACTTGCTTACAACCAGTTTTTCGCCAGTCCGATTCATTATTTCACTATGAATATTGCATCGACAAATATGTTAATGACTCCATATTAACATTAACGAGAAATAAAAATTAATGAACGGAATAAAAATACATTATTATTCTCTCGCGGCCTTGATTCTTGTTTTTCACCCACATGGATTTAAATCTGTTGGCGATCCGATGCAACCATGCCGAAGTGATTTCGGAAATATTTCAGGCTTAGTTACATTAAAATTTTAAATTTTGTCCGCAAAATGCAGTTTGTCTGGATAATTTTTGGCATGTCTTGGACTTCGTTCGATTTTTTTGTTTGGGATTCAAGCTGGAGGTATTTGGATATATTCGAGATCTTCAAAGATAAAGACTCGCAATGCTGAGCTATTGAATTTTTAATTTCGGTTATTCTCTTTTATGTTCTACAATTTTCAGCTTATTCTTCTGAATGTGAGCTGGGATCGGTGGCATCGTAATGTTGAAACTTTGGCAATAACAGACACCAAATTGTCAGGATAGCCTTGAATCAAAGAATCGTCACAAAAATATTTAAAAAACATCAATGTAAAGTGTTCCAGAGTATTATCCTCGGTTTCAGTTCCATGTTCATATTTGACGAGAGAATTAAAAAAAAAACAATCGGAACGGTAGATTTTACAATGTATTTAACATCAATCAAGTTAACATAACATGGGACATATTTTCCATTAGAAAACACAAACAGCATTTTTATTTTTCTGTAAATCTTAAACTCTAATGATATAAAGTTGTAGGTTTCAAATCTACCTCAACTTAGCTAATATTTCTAGGCGATATAACCGAAATCAAAGGAAAAAAGGATAATCAACCTGGTTTCCTTTCGGTTTGATTCAACTGATAACATTTCAGGAACATATCAAAATTTAAAATCTACAAAATCAAAATACAAAAATTTGTATAAAATTAACTTTGCTTTGAACACGAGAAATGTCAAAATCACGATCAATCGAAACTATTACTGGTTAATAGATGACGTTCTGACCTATATATATATATATATATATATATATATATATATATATATATATATATACAGTGCTAGTCAAAAGTCCCCTCCCCCCCTCGTATCTTTTGAACGGGTATACTTATAATAATGAAATTTGGAGGGTGGAAATAAACGGATGTAGGCTTCTCAACTGGTCACAACAGGTGACGCAATAGTCATAAATGACGTCACAAGGCCACTGTGACCAATAATTTTAAATGGGACCCTATGGCAAGTGACAGCTCGTTTGAAAGGTATTGGAAATACCTATTCAGTCATACCAATTTTGTTTGGGTTTCGGCTGATTTTGATTGATAAATTGAAGAAATACGAAAATTATAGTTTCGCATTTAATTAATAAAGATTTAAGAACCAGTTCTTATAATAAGTGTTCAAAATGTGCTCCATCTACTTCCTGGCAGTAATGCATCCTATTGCTAAACTCTTGTCGTACTCGTCCCAGTGTGTCAGCGGAAATTGCCCTACATTCTTCAACAATTCGTTGTTTCAGAATGGCAATACTATCAGGTGCTGTAGGTAAACCTTAGATTTCAAGTACCCTATAGAAAAAAAATCTAATGGTGTAGGTCCGGTGACCGAGCTGGCATTCGATCGAACCTCGTCGTCCAATCCATCTACCACGATATTCTTCATCTAGGTAACGTCTTACTGCACCGTAATAGTGTGCAGGAGCACAATCTTGTTGAAACGTTATTTCCAAGTTGTCGAATTCATCTGGATTATCTTCTAGAATTTCAAGAATTAACGACTCAATATCATTTTGTAACATCTCCAGATACAATTCACCGGTTAAGTTAGCATTGAGAAAAAGAGGCCCAACTATGTGGTTTCCCAAAATACCTGCCCAAACATTTACTTTTCTGGAAATTGAGTATGTTTTCACGAAAGATGTGAGGATTTGTGTCACTCCAATACCTCACATTTTGAGTGTTAACATTCCATTGAGAAAGAAAGTACTTTCGTCACTAAAACAAATTGTCTGTATGTAGCCTGGTTGTTAGTTCATTTTATTGGACATAGTTTCACAGAATTCTAGTCTTCGGTCGGGTCATCATCTGAAAGTTGGTGCACCATTTTAATTTGTATGGATGAAATTTGTTTTTAGCCAGCACCCTATGTACTCTCCTTTGACTGACTTCACAGATAGACGCAACTTGGGCTGTGGAAGAAGTAGGAGCTTACTACCATTTCTCCAATTATGTCAATTTTTTGTCATCACTAATTGTTGGTCGACCAGATCGTTTGGCATCTTGAACACTACCTGATGCTAAACTTCCGAGAAGCTCCCTCAAATAAACCCTCGATATAGGGCGATCGGGGTACCTCTCATTAAACAGTCGTTCCGCTGCATGGAAATTGTTTCTACATTCACCAATTATTAAGATAGCTGCTACTTTGTCGACTACAGTACGTACCATTTTGCCTATGTAAACACTTAAACGTCTCGTTAAACAATAGCTTAGGTAAATTTTCAAGGTATAAACACTTTTGACAAGTAGAGAATTCAAAAACGTCAACCTTTTTGACAATTAACCAGAGGCGTACTTTAAAATCTTTATTAATTAAATGCGAAACTATAATTTTCGTATTTCTTCAATTTATCAATCAAAATCAGCCGAAACCCAAACAAAATTGGTATGACTGAATAGGTATTGTCAATACCTTTCAAACGAGCTGTCACTTGCCATAGGGTCCCATTTAAAATTATTGGTCACAGTGGCCTTGTGACGTCATTTATGACTATTGCGTCATCTGTTATGACCAGTTGAGAAGCCTACATCCGTTTATTTCCACCCTCCAAATTTCATTATTATAAGTATACCCGTTCAAAAGATACGAGGGGGGGAGGGGACTTTTGACTAGCACTGTATATATATAGGCCAGAACGTCATCTATTAATTAAATCTGTTGGGGTGGTCCTTATTTTTTTTATTTTTTTATTTGAATGCTTCCAGGGGCTCATAGGGTTCGAAGTAAATAGAAAAATATATCCTCTAAGTTTCAAGTCTAAATTTTCCATATAAATAACATCTTTTTTTTCCATTGAGTATTTAATTTTTTATTCCGGCCAAAATAATTGTTCGAAAAATCTAAAACTTGGCAGACTTCAACCGTATTTTTAGCTATTATAATTTCATTGTGAATTTTTGAAAAAAAATTTAAAAAAAATATTTACACAGCTAAAACTATGAATTTATAATAGTTATAATCTGTAAAAAAATTAAGAGATAGCTACTATAATAAAGTTGAAATCTGCCAATTTTTTTAAGAATTATTTTGACCGGAATAAGAAATGTAATAAGAAAAAGAGGCCCGGGTTAACATTACCTGAGATAGAGATATTTTTTCATTTATTCTGAGCCCTATGAGCATTCAAATAAAAAAAAATAAGGACGACCCATATATATATATATATATATATATATATATATATATATATATATATATATATATGTATATAATATATATATGAGTAATGAAATTATATAAAAACAATAAAATAATGAATAATGAACAAATAGTGGGTTTGAGCTATATAGTTATGTTGAGGTTTTCTATCCAGGTTATTGCAGCAGGTATTCAGTTCTTTAAATCCACCTGGTAAAAGTCTGTTTGACCTTTGTGTAGCATGTAGTGATATCTGCCCTGTCGGTATCTGATCCTGTTTATTCAACTCCAGGTTTCCCTTGGAAGTTCCAAGTCGTGAATTGATGTTCGTAATAGTATTTATATGAAATCTACTTGAAAGCTTTCGTAATTTTATCCATAGAAACGTAATCGAACTATCTTATTTCTTTAAAAATGATTGGATATATGCTACTGTCAATCAAAGTCTATAATTTTCGGTATATCGATGTCATTGGCAAACATTTGATTCTTATATTTCATGGTATTGATACAATTATTCCTAATTATAATAGAAACTCATGCGACTTCCAATTTCCACTTACTGGTCCACTGAAAATGGAACTTGATTCCATATTCATATTTATCAAATAAAAAATAAAACACATGCTTTCATTTTGAGTGCAATGAAAAATCAGAATTCTTAGTATAATAAAATAGTGCCGCATTCACTGCATATCAACGCAAGAACTCTCATGAACGCTGTTCATTAAATTCATTCATTTAGGATCAATCATCATATATAATAATAATAATTCACACATCAACTTAACATACTGTAAATAAATGTAGCGAAAACCAGAGGACAAGTCTGTGCGTGGCTAATTTAAGTTTAAAAAAAATGTTTTTAACCGCCAACTTAGTTGCAAAGCAACCCTCGAAAGTCAGAGACTTGTGTGAGTTAAGAAGACGGGGACCATAGCTTTTTATGTGTCATCCGAAGCATTACCCACTTAATCAAAGGAATTTAAAAGATACGGCAGTGCAGAAAAACATAAATATATGACAACAATAAATTACTTAAAATTATTATATATATATATATATATATATATATATATATGTATATATACATACATATACATTCACATATATATACACATTTTCGTTCATGTTTTGTTATTTTTAAAGAAATATATAAAATAATTCAATCGTATTATTACAAGGTCAATAATTGATTAAATATTTCAGGGAACATACACATATACACACCTACATACACATACATACATTGAATTTTACAAAATATTTATATAATTAACATTATGACATACGTTAAAATATACTTTTATATTTTTGCTGTTATACAGAAAGACAGGAATTGAATAATGAAAAAGAGGTTGATTGCTATTCAGCAATAATACATGACCTGATACATACTAGTAATTATATAAAGTGAAATTCATGCATTAGTGTTCATTGAATGAAATTTAAAGGTTTTGGAATATATTGTTACGAAAACTAATACAGTGCGCCACTGCAAGTTGTTTTCAGGTCAGTTAACTTACAAGCGTTCGCAATAGCATCTTTATTCATCATTTGTACCATACATTTCCATTTCAGCAGAATCAGAGTTTTCTTGGTGACATTTCTTTAGTAGATTGATTTTTTGAGACATCACTTGAATCCACCAATACTCTAATCACTTCATACGAATCTGAGAATGAGAACACGTTTCTGGTTCTTTTGTATTTTTCAACAACGATTGCCTAGATCTGTCAATATCCAATAGATATCTGATTGACGATTCATACTATTCTTACAGTGCCTTTCCATTTCGGTCGCTTAATTGCCAGCTTGTTATTCTCAGTTCCAACACAATTTCTCTTCGCATTTTAGAGGTAAGGTTTGACCTATAATTTCAGAGTTACCACGCTTGGAGCAACAAGATATTTCTACACACAGCGGGACGCAATTCTGATCATATTGATACAGGGTTATTCTGACGAAGAAAGGGTTATATGAAAAACTCGACTAAAATATTTCCTCATGTGACTGGAGATCAAATGATGTAGTGCTCACTGACTTGCTTTGTTTTGTTCAGATATTTTTTTTCAGTACTTTTCAGAACAGGGCATGAATTCATACTACTGACACACCTCCCCACACCTTAAGTACTTAGCTGGATCCCTTTTCATGGGAATTCCGCAGTTGGTGCTGCAGTTTGTATGCAGTGGAATTCTTAGGAGAACTTGATCGAAGAATGTTCCAACCAACGAGTGACAAGAGATCCACCAGCTTTTTTAACCGAGAAAAAAGCAGGAGGTTCTCTAGTCGACGCGTATTTTTTTCTTATGTATGACCATGCATAACTTTTCACAGAGTGGTTCGATTTTGATGATTCTTCTTTCATTGGATAGGGTACACCTCGAAGTTGGTCCTATTTGAATTTGAGAAAAAAATGTCGACCTTAAGGGTAGAAAAATGGGGGATATTTATCGTTCACCCACTGAATTTTTACAGGTTAACCGATTCTACCACTTATAACTTTGTACTGTGTTATCCGATTCAGATGATTCTTTTCTTATTGGAAAGGGTATACTTCATAGTTGGTGATCTCTGAATTTGGAAAGGAATAATCCACCCCTGATGGTAGAAAAATAGGGGATGATTGATTTTTCATCTGTGAACCGATTCCGTTCAAACTTGGCACGCATATATGTAGTTCTGATGACACTACAACATAATGGATAAATGGAATCAACTGAGTAGGTAGTTATAAGTGGATTTCAGCCACAAAAAATAAAAAAATAAAAACTTTTTAACAAAAAATTAAATCAACGAAAAAAGAAACTGAAAAGCAAAAAATAAAATAAACCTTTTTAGTCCTAATAATAACTGAGCTCCTAAACTGATGTGAGTAACTGAATTTTGAGTCGGCGCCAAACAAACAATCACCGAATTAAAAAAAAAAATATCAAAACGCCGCAGTACATCCTGCTGCCATCATTTTACGCTTTACCTAATGGAATTGCTAGTTTGTTTGGCGCCAACTCAAAATTAAATACTCAGATCAGTTTAGGAGCTCAGTTATTATTAGAGCTAAAAACAATTTTTTTATTTTTTGCTTTTCAGTTTCTTCTTTCATTCGTTTCATTTTTTGTTAAAAAGTTTTTTTATACAACGCATCAGCATTTATATCCATGGTTGCAAGCAGAAACAATTGTCGACGATGAAAACAGGAGAAACGACGAGCGACGAAACAGTCGATACTATAGGTTTTGAGAATTTGAAAATATCAATATCATACAATGTTAATGAAAGATAATTGCTAAAGTACCTGGAAAATGAATACATAACGGATATAAATACGAGCACATCAAGAAGTTTGAATGGCATTTCCGATAAAGGAATTGTCGAAAGTGATAAAAGAAAAATTTTTCTCCTGATTGAGAATCATTTGCCGAAGTTCAGGAATTCCCCTGGGAGATGAAGAAGATGTTGATAGAATTGTGGGGAAATTTGAACCAATAATGACATTCAACTGAAGACAAACAACTTCGAGATCATAGATATCTTTTTGGCCAACTGAAATCCACATTGCTTCGTTACCTTCGAACCTTCTGGGATATTCCAATTCACAAATTACCAGTCAATTCAAACGGACTTAAACTTTTTCGAGAAGGAAACTTGGATGGTGATGGGGAACAAACCTGTTCAAAGTGTGGAGAGAGGAGAAAGTACATTAAATCATTTTCAATCAGCGAAATTTCCGTATATATAAGTGATTCATTAGAACCGATTTTTTCCTGTAAACAATTTGAAGCGAATTTAAATATCCCGTTGATTTTCGTTTGGAAGTTTTAGAGAGACTTGCTACAATTTATATGATCTTTCTTAACACATGAAAATGAATGCATACTAACACCTGGCATGACAATAACGACACCAATATTCTAGAATCCCTCGCAAGTAAGGGAGAATATGCCTCCTTCTATGAATAAGTGAACACCTATTTGGAATAACTCTCTTAAATTCACTTATTGATTGTTTTTGTTGTTTTACATTTTATATTTCATATTTCTTAATATAGGATGTACCAAAATTGAGTAGACGGGTGTGCAAGAGGTTCCATTACACCCTGTGTATATATATATATGTATATATATATTCATATATTAATTAAATTATGATGGGACTATTGTTATAATGATTGTTATAGCTATTTTTTTTTATAACAACCAGTTATCATAATAAAATATTTGTTATGATGAGTTTGATAAATTGATTTCCTTTTTATTTGATAATTTTGAAAAGTAAATACCTATCATCACAGTAATAAATATCCGACTATGTTTGCTTATTTTTTTCAAATACTCTTTTACCTGTATTCTTTTACCTTATCCCAGCTCTGTCGGTACGCCTATGGAGACATGAGATCGCCCTCTCTCAAGTTATGATTCAGTGGTGCCACCTCGTTGCTCTGCTTGAAGTCAATTTGGAATGTACAGTTTTGTGAAATGTTGGTTATGTGATCAAACAGATAATTAATGAATTCAGAAAATGGTCAAATAATGTTTCCTTCATTCAAATAAATCCTTAAAACGACCTAACCGGCGTTATCTAACTTAATTCAATAAACATCAAATTCTTGCTCATGTGACTAATAAATATGAGTTCATGGGTTATATTCAATTTATGAGCATAAATAAAGAGTTATGTTAAAAAAACAGTGGATAAAAGTCATCAAAAAAAGTGCCCAAAATAAGAGTCTGATACGAATACGTTCACTTGGTTTAGATTTGTGTTTAAAAGTACCTGTGATTAGTTTCTGTTGGGTATTCTTGAGAATCCTGGAAGTGTTCTTCGTTTGTAGCTTCTCTGTGGAAGGCCCCCTTTATTGTAGCAGCGTCACAGATAGGACTTCGACTAATATTTTGAGAGGTGAGTGGTTTCTTCTGTGTAATTTCTCCTCTTGTTTGTCTCTGAATGTTTTATAGTTGATTTTCTTACTTTCTTGTAGTATTTTCACATTTCATTTCTGATCAAATTTTTGTATGGCTTCTTTTTTCAAAGAATTTTACATTCTCCCTAAGCTTTTTATTTTTCTTCCCGGCAACCATCACTTTTTGTTTAATCTCAAAATTTTTTATTTTTTCTTATTCTAAACTATTCTATGTATTTTATTTACAATTTATAATTCTATAGCTTATATTATATTTCTTGATACATCGATCTGGAATCGATGTATCAAGAAACGAATATTTTTTGATAATATCGATGAAAATTCCTCTTCTATTCAACTGATTGAGTGGGCCCCAGAAACGTGGCTTGACAGGAGCGCTCAAGTCACTTTATTTGTCACAGGAAGTCTCTGTATTTCGAGCAGGCACAATACTGGATATTTCAAGATTATTGAAAATTTACGAATTAATTTATTTCGTATAAAAATTTCAGAGGTGAAAGTAACTGGGTACGTATTTTCTGCAAGTTCTGTTCCTGAGTTCACTTTAGTGGTTATTGATTAATATTCATTGCTTTCTGTCGTTTAATTATAGCCATAAGGTTTGGCAAGATGATAAATATTAGGCGGGGTATTTCCGTTCGCTCCGAGAAAGATGGGAAATTGGGGCACGCACGGTTTTCCCTATAGATATTCAATTCGAAAAGAACAAGTGCCTTTTATCAACTATTCCATTTTTTTATTCTGATAAATTTATTGAAAGCAGGCGAAATATATTATATGACACTCATAAAAATAATCTTCGATGATTCAAAACAGGCAGCGCTATGTAGAGCTATTCTTGAAATACTTTGTACTGTAATAAGGTAAAGTGCTTGAAAACAATATTCAATTATACACTTTATACTACCTTCACTTGTTTTGTTTCTGTTTCATACACAAAAATCTTGCAATTGCATTGTCACCTATTTCCACATATCCTATTCACTCAAAATACATTTTTTTTAATATGCAACACTGGTCGACGAATCAACTCACTTACCTTATCTTTATAATCTTTTTCTCAGATTCCGTCGGTGATTTGGGTGGGTGAGTTTTCTATTCTGATTTTTTTTTATCTTTCAAAATGCATTCAAATACTCAAAAATAGACTCATTCAAAGGGGTAACTCATATTTTCCTGAAGAATTATTTAGTACGAAACACAGAACTCATATAATTATTAATATTGTGAAAAAATATCTTAACAAATTGACGTTTACGACAAAGGAAGTATAAATTGGGGAAGCATTACCCCTCTTGGTTTTATAATTAAAACTCAAAAAAATTTAGATCAAAATGATACATGTTCCCCTTCCAGAAAAAATATTTCAGTCGATTGTGAATTGTATTTGAATGTATTGAAGGTTGACTACCGCTCGGCCAATCTTAAAATGCTTCCAGAGAACAATTCATTTTGAACTAGTGAGTATCTTATAGTCCCAACTATTGTGCTATATTATGGTTTTGAGATGAGGTAGTCGCCTTATTTTACTCACTAACATGCTTCTACCAAACGATGATTTCATTTGAATAAGTTTTTTCTTAACGCGAATGCCTGAGAAGTCAAATTTCTCTGAATATATGTGATTTATTTCCTCATAATCCGAAGAAAATTGTGATTTCCTGAAAAATCTAGAAGTCAGGTGAATTTTCAATAAATCTTCGGAGACACAAAATTACCAGAAATGATGAGGCTGAGGAGGATTACTGGGGAAATGCCAAACAAGGAATGGAAATAATATGTGAATATAATATAGTAAACTGTATCTCTGGAAAAATTGGGAAAATGTATTCACCTCGAAATGCGGCGTTGAAGGTCACAAATCTTGCAGTTAAACATCAAGTTAGTTCCAGTTATTGAATAGTTTTGCGGCAATACAGGCGAAGTTGTAATAACCAAACTTCTTGATCGAAAATCAAAATCGACCATGATAGTTTCATCAATCAGTTCACTAATTGAAATTGTTTTTGTTATTTATAAATTATGAATCATCTCAAATAAAAAAAACACCTTCGGCTTTTGCATAATTCTACTTTGACCGAGGATTTATTCCTCGATAGTGTACATAATGATATAATAATAATATATATTCACAAACACATTTACAAACATAGCAAATAGACAAGCTTATTGGGAAATTTTCTATGCAGCTTGTATGATTAACTGGAAATAAATGATTTTATTATTATTATTTATTATTATATAAGCACTACGATGTCAATGATGCATTTTGATTTCTAGCAGTCATTTCGAGAGGAATGTCCACGCCTACATCCGCGTCCACCGTCGAATTCCCCGTTGAGGAGATTCTCGCACCAAAATCGAATTCCCGATCGTCGATAACAAATTCGATCAATTTAAAATGGTTTACAGCTGTGGACTTTTCTGGAAATTAATAATCTCCTAGTTGTTAATTATCAAGCACTGCGTTAATTTTAATATCTGTAATAATAAGATAGGAGGATGATTTATGCCACAATCAGAACCAGTATAATAATGAAACCATTAAGCCAACTTTATCGTACCTATATCGAGTGATCTGTGAAGATCGGACTGGCTCGAGAACACTGTTACAAACAATGTGAAGCTAGTAAACCATGTTTGTACTCTGTGGCATTGATAATAGTCTGTGGGATGTACCAGGAGATGATCTATTGCATTCTTGTCTTTGGCTGAAGACAACAGAGAAAGTGTTGTTGCTTTCCCGACATTTTCAATTTCTCATTCCCGTAGTTATCTGTGTATCGCCCATGGGCCTTTATGTATATGTGGGCATGAGTTAGTGACTGAATTTCTAATATTATTCAATGCGTATCTCCACATCGGTTGTGGACATAATTTGCAGACATTAAGCTTCCTTTCTTGATAAACTTTTAATATTCTTTGGGGAGGCATAAGAATACTTCTTATTTTCAGGTAGTTGTCCTAGAAATACTGCCTATTGCGGACGTCACGAAATTTGGTATATCTTCACCTAGAATTCAAAAATACCATTAGTTCGAAAGTTTATATATATATATATATATATATATATATATATATATATATCGAAGAAAGATGGTGGCATTTCAGACAAATTTTTGAAAAAAAAATTTTCCTATAATTTAATATTAGGTGTTAGGATGAGAGAATATAGAGAGGATCTCAAGCACTTGTCATTGGCCATCAAGATCAATTTACCTTTTACCCTAACGTCGGAGATCGACTTCCTGAGCCTTGGCTGAAACTGTCACATCGACGGTGACGTTAGGGTGAAAGGATAATTGATCGTGATGGCCACTGACAAGTGTTTGAGATCCTTTTTATCTTCTTAAATACATCCTAACATCTAACATTAAATTATAGGATACACGGTATCTCGAAACACAGATGGAACCGTGTGTCTTCGATAGCTCAGTTGGTAGAGCGTGAGACGAGAGATTTAGAGGACGCAGGTTCGGATCCTGCTCGAAGAAAGTTTTTTCTATAATTAAAAAAATTGTCTGAAATGCCACAATCTTCCTTCACTTATACTTCCAGAGGCGCAATTCTCATTTCGTAAATATATATATATATATATATATATATATATATATATATATATATATATATATATATACACATATAAACCAACCACCAAATAAAATTTGTAGACAAACTGTCGTTTCTGAGCTCTTCCACAACTTTCATTTAGGAGTTGTACAAACAAAGAGAAAGATGTCCAAACAAAGAGGAAATCGCTGAAAATCGCCAGATTCTAAAATTCAGAAAAAAAATCAGTAACGGAACGTATCGTTTGACAAATGATTTTCCTAAAATATTTCACAATGTTTAGGATTGTAAGTGACAATATGGGATTGCCCTATTGTGACTATGAGGGACTAATGGAATATTACCCTGTCAGGTCAATGAAATTGAAACAAGCATAGTTTGGATGATAATGATCTAATTCATTCAGTGCTGGGTATTTTTGTTCACTCCAATATCTTGAGTTGACGGAAACATCCGAATTTTATAAAACTTGAATAAATTAATTTATCTGTATATATACAGGAATTTTTCAAAAATAAATAATATTTTTCAACAGGGTGTAGTATTCGTGAATATATGAGAATTCACCAAAAATCACTTATGTAAATGTCGCACAATCACGGATATATCACCAGTTGAATTTTTTTTTAAATTCAAGCAGAAATTCTCATACTTTTGTCAGATGATAGATAATTCAATTTATACAGGTTATCTAATATAGATACCTCGGTTTTCTACACATTCTTATCTTCCATTATGAAAAATACACAAAAATATTGTTAATTAGGATGAGACTCGAACCCAAATAAATGTAAATTTTTTTCTCTTCCACAGTTGAATATGGCTCACCGCAAACTGTTCAACCAAAAAATCATTTACAGAAAAATCAGCCCTCAAGACTCAAACGACTGCCTTTTTATTCAAAAGCTTTCGTAGTCTATTGGATTGGGGACATTATAGTCAGTTCATACTCTATTTGTCAGTTGTTGAAGTTGATACAATTTTTAAACGATCAAATGCGAATATATCAGTTTTATACAAATCCGTGTCTCTTAGTGAGAGAAATACCCAATCTAAGAGCTGTTTTTGTGACAAAAAAAAATGCAAGTGTATAACATTTTTTATGGTTCTGGTATATGCTCACGTACTAAAGTAGCGACTATACCGTCCGCTACCTCAGTTACCTTCGTTGAGGTTATTGATGCTTTCTTGATCGTATTTTATACTTCCTTTTCCATAATCAATACTTATTCTTCATGCGGAAGATCTTGCTTGCTCTTTTTCTACATTGTATGAAATTTATTAACACTGCAGGCTAAATGCTGAAGCAACTGGTAAAATGCTATACATTACTGCGCCAAATTGGAAATTGAGGTACACGTCTTATTAAGTGATCTTCCTCCCCCATATATCGAGGAGGATATAGCGGTAGATTCAACACATACCAATGAAGAGAGGATGTGTGCAAAGGAACATGTGTTTAAAATTCAATTACGTTGAATCAACTTCGATGATGGGTACTATCCAAATCTTTATTAATGAGTGTTTTGAACTTTCATAACTGTTGAATTATGCAGTCAAGTGCAAGTTGAGTTAGATGAGTTAGACTCAGATATCCAGGCCATTTGCCAGTTTCCACGTTTCCATTCATAATTGATCTAATAAAATAGATGATATCGCAAGAGTCTTGTTTAACATTTTTTTCATTGAATCTTGATAGGACAATATCGTCAGAATTCAACATATTCTGGAGATTCGTGGTATCATCTTTTACATATTTATAGGCATCCATTCAAGAGATCTTTGGCACATATTCCGCTCGTATCGTCTTATCTTTTTAACAAATACATAGAGATTATTCTTGACATTTCGTTTTTGGTATTGATAACCTTCCACTGTTCTGTTGTGATCTAATGATGATGATGTTTCCATTTTCTACCCTTCAAACTGTGATCAGAGTATGTTTTGTTTTTGAAGATTATTATCGCCCAATTTTCTGTTCTTGACTATAAGTTAGTAAGTAGATGTATATCCTATTGTGAAGTTCCATATAACTCACACTTTTACTTTTCTAGATATCTTGATGAAGGAAATAAACATTTCTGAAAGCTCGACGATATAACAAAGAGTATTATTTAACCTAGTCCAGTTTCTGTGTGCAACCTCAAGATTATTATATATATATATATATATATATATATATATATACAGTGTGTCCGTAAAGTATGGAACAAATTCATTTTTAGCTAAACAGGTCATTTTAAGAAATAATCCTGAAACACGTCGATTTTTGATGTCAATTTACCGTATTTTAAAATAATAATCTAATATACAGGGTGAATTACGTTCGAGTAATGACGTCACCGTCATTTTTTTTAAATGGAACACCCCCATTTTGTCTCAATTTTCGGATTACTCTAGCTGAGCTGATTCCAAAAATGTATCACATGTTGATTCCAATTGGTACAGGGTGGACAAAAATACAATAGTTTTGTGTGTGCTCATAAAGTAACGCGTAACATTCTTTATTAGGTAAATTAACAATATTATCAAAAATACTTATTGTCTAGCGGACAGAATATGCTGGAATACATGACTTTATAAATGTTCGAACTGCAGCCCTTGCTGTATTTGACAGTAACCCAAACGGTATACAAATTCTTGTTGAACCTTGTGTATGGTTTCTTGCGTAATATTGTTTATTTCTGTTCGAATTTTCTCTTGTACATCTGCAATATTTGCTGGTTTCGTTTTATAAATAACATTCTTCAGATGGCCCCACAGAAAATAATCCAAAGGATTTAAATCTGGTGACCTCGCTGGCCATTCAGTGGGTCCACGTCTACCAATCCACCTGTTCGGAAAAATTTCATCTAGGTACCTTCTAACATCTACAGCATAATGTAGAGGTGCACCATCCTGTTGAAACCATAAACTTTCATCAAAACCTCCAGGATTACGTCTGCTTGAAAACAAATTACGTAAAGTAGGTACGAGATACCCCCTTAAAAACTCAAGGTACGTTGCCCCGTTTAAATTACCTTCGAAAAAGTAGGGTCCGATGATTCGATTTCGTACAATTCCAGCCCATACATTTACCTTTTGAGGGTATTGTGTATGATGCTCACGCATCCAGTGGGGGTTTTCTTTTGCCCACTATCTACAATTCTGACGGTTAACCTCACCATTTAACATGAAAGTGGACTCATCAGAAAAAATAATGTTTTGTATCAAGAGAGGGTCTCGGTGACATTTATCCATCATTTCTTCGCAAAATTGGAGTCTTCTATCGGGATCATCTTCGTTTAATTCTTGCACAAGTTTGATTTTATAAGGATGCCATTTTTCAAGCTTCAATAGTTCTTGTACCGTTGTTTTGCTAACACCGATATAGCGACTAACTTTACGAACAGAAGTGTGCGCATCTTCTTCAAAACTCAGTAAAACATCTAATGCTGTATCAGCATTTGCAGGGGGACGACCTGATTTGCGTACATTTTCAATATTACCAATTTCTCGAAATTTCGTTTCAATCTTACTGACTGTCGAACGCGTTATAGGTCTTTCTGGATATTTATCATTAAACAAATTGCACACTTCCATCTGAGTTCGCGATCTGTCTCCATACCCAATCATCATAAGTATTTCAATTCTTTGTTTTACACTTAACTCCATTTCTACTTCCAATTAAATCTAAGCAATCATTCGAATATTCACGAATACCAAAAATATTGTAGTACTAAACTGTCACTGAACATCAATAAATTACTAAACAAATAATGACATTTCCCAAAAAAGTAGACGACTATGTTTTTTATAAATAGATAAGAAATATTTTTTGTCATATTCTGTGCTAGACCACAAGGAAACATTTTCAATAAGTATTTTTAATAATAAATTTAGAATGTTACGCGTTACTTTATGAGCACACACAAAACTATTGTATTTTTGGAATCAGCTCAGGTAGAGTAATCCGAAAATTGAGACAAAATGGGAATGTTCCATTTAAAAAAAATGACGGTGACGTCATTACTCGAACGTAATTCACCCTGTATATTAGATTATTATTGTAAAATACGGCAAATTAACATAAAAAATCGACGTGTTTCGGGATTATTTCTTAAAATGACCTGTTTACCTAAAAATGAATTTGTTCCATACTTTACGGACACACTGTATATGACGTAAAAATATTTTTATGTGGAGAACCAAATATAACTGAAGTACGAGTATTCTTTACGATTGGTTATACTAGTCCATTTCCGGCAGGAATAATCGCGAAATTTTTTCTTGGTTTTTTATGATGTGAATATATTTACTTGAATGTACATTTTTGAACAGCTCAATGGAAAATTATCGCCATTTACATTTTTTGAAAACTGTTAGAGTAGATTCATTTTCATTGCATTAGCTTTCCAACATTATTCGGAATCAATACAAATCTCACAATATATCATTATATTAGTGTGGAAAATCTTAAGGATAATATTTCATATGTTTTTACAGGTGGCGGTTGAGAACTATACCCATACTTTTTACTGCGCTCTACAAAAACGGATATAATTGATCAGCTTGTGTTCCCCCAACAGTAATGGATCAAAATAATCCAATGAGCCATATATGTAGTATAATATTCAATCTTTGGGCTTATATTGCCATCACTATCGATTTCACTTCAGATTTACCGTTGAGAACGCCTTGCGCTAGATATACAAGAAGTGCTTTCAGAATGCTCAATGACCCGCATTACATTGATATGAACCAACTTATATCTCAGATAATTCGAAATTCAATCTACTTTTTACTAGGCAATCATTTCAAATAACTCGTTGATTATACTTCCATTGAATATAATTTTAATTCATAGAAAACATTGACGAAAATGCTGCAAAATGTACTTTTTTATGAAAACGGAAAAAACAGAAAAATTACAGCTGAGTAATAGGTAGCTCGTGACCTGAGCATCCTCGAAATTCGTGCGTTTCTTTATACCGTCCAATACCATAACTGAATGAAAGTACGTATTAAAGTGGAATATATAATTGCGATTGCGATATGCCAAAAGTAGATCATGATGATAACCTTAAAGGTCACTCTCAATTTTACTGATAAAAACATCAAGGTAAAATAATCTGAATCAGAATGTTCTGACGTACTCATGAATGTTCCACATGGTTCAATTTTGGGGCCTGGGTTATTTCTTTTCTATGTTAATGAGATAGATGTGTTTTTGTTACATATGCCGATGATACATCATTATTGATATCGGTAGTGTACTGCAAATTGAACATTTTTTAGGCTTGAGTAGCTTCATCATACGTCAATAGTGACGAAGTCAATTTCATATTCAGAACCCATAGAAGTAAGTGTGATTATCTCAATATTACTACCAATAATAAATATTTCAATAGTACAGAATCGGTAACGTTTCCAGCCATCAAAGTAGTCAACACCCGAAAAGAAATGAAAATTGCAGTAAAATTGATTGATTGATTGGTTGAAACAGGAAATTACATTCACATGTCGCTCAATTATTCTACTTAATTTAATTATAGATGTGGAGATTACTTCGTAAGTTTTCTTCCCTGCTCCCTTCTATATCTAAGGAAATGCAGATGGCAATTTCTAGGTGATTTCTATATATTTTCGGTAAGTTCGAACTGTACCATTTGTGTTGATCTGGATGAGCGATATTTGGGACTCCCATATATCGAAAACTCCATATAGGAATTTGAAGGCTTTCATCTGGAATGTCCTGAACTACACTATATTAAAAAAATCGATGGCATGTCTATTTCTAAAGGTATATTTCCCAGAGACTATTTACAAATGGATGGATATTTGTCTTATTTGTTCGTCGCAGATTACGCTACTTTTTTAATAATAATAATAAAGTTTGTTTAAGAAGTTTGAGTACATTTAAAAAATATAAACAAGCAAGTGCATCACAAGTACCGCGTGCCCATGATATAGCAAAGTTTTTTGAAAGCTAATTCTAACGTAATAACAATTACGACGATACTTTTTTATCGAGAGGGAAGTGTTCCATACTAGCAATGTCACAATCGGGTGAGTGCCATAATTGGGCAAGGGTATCACAGTAGTGATATTATCTTTTTAGGGCGAGTATAACAGTCTCATCTTTTAGATCACATAGGAACAAAATTTATGAATATAATGTACAAAATTCAACAAGCAGTAATAGGTGAACAAAAATAGTCTTCGTTTTGAACAATAATGTTTCTATAGATAAAAATGAATCGGATAGCAGAGCCATATAAGCGTAGTGTTTTTCTATTCCAGAAAAACACAAATTATGAAATCAAACAGTATTTAATAGTAATGTTTTGTGTTTTGTGTACATCTCAGAGGTTCCCTTTTCAATCTTCCAACAGCTGCCATTTTGAAACTACGAGACTTATTTTGAACTCAACAGAAGCATAGACTCAAAGTATAATTTTATGTCATACGTGAGTTAGAACCATAGCATGCCTATGTTCATATTAATGAACTGATCTGAATACCAATCTCTGAAAGTCCATCAAATCATATAATCAGTGAAAATTGCGTGAAATTACTTTAGAATATATTGCTTTTACGTTATCTCGTTGTCGTAAGAGTCCTCTTTCTCATACGATTTTATCACCCATAAAAGGAGCTCTGGCTGATTAGTTTCGCATTAATTGTAGATTCGTTAACTCAAACCGACCGTAGAACAAAAGTTTTTTTTTCACGTACTTTCGATGCATCTAGCAGTAGTCACATATTATAGTAGTCCAGCTCTTCAGGAGTAGGTGAAAAAAATAATTGAATTCTAGAATTCATCAAATATTGATTGAAAGATTTACAGACCATTCGATTGTACGGAAATCCTGAAGGAAATCGACGAAAAACAAATTGGTGTAAATCATTATGGAGAACAGAGAAGTGAGCAAGCTTCATGCACTGTGATTATTCATTTGGAGGCCATGATTCAACTGTTCTTATGGATCCTCTTATCGGATCCATAAGGGTCATTCATTAATGTTTCAAAATAATTTGTGTGGGAATTTGCCTCAATTCATATCATATTTCCTTTTTTTATGGCGAATGGATATTCACGTGAACGAACAAAGTGACTTATACGATTTTAGGCAGCTATATTGTCAGAAGCTATTATTGAAAGTATAGAAATTCAATAGAAATACCGTCTAGCGATCACCAAAACACGAGAGCATAGTTTTGTGATCCCAAGATGCTTTAAACTAGTGAGACAGAAACACTGCAGCTATCTGGGCCAGGAAATATCAAAACTACTCCATCTTACAGAAACTTCAAAAACCGTATTAAAACTTGGATAAAAAAATTGACAGAAATTCGTTTGAAAAATCGCCAATCAATGTAATTTTTTTATAGATGTAGAATAAATGTGTATACCTATATATATATATATATATATATATATATTTTATGTTATGATAAACCAGTTATATATTTTAAAAGGAAAAAAGGAACAATTTCATAAAAAACCCACAAAAAAATAATTACTTAATACTATTAGTTAAGAGATATTGTTTTTATATATTTTTGAAGTTCTATTTCCTTCATGAAGCCTTTGTATAATATTAATAGATAAAAATATCCAAATACTATAATTCAATCAATTTCATACTTGTCATAATGATTATAACCCATAATTGTTCAAAAGACAACAAAAAAAGTCTAGATTTACAAAATCATCCTGAATAAAATGAGATCAACAAAATTATAAGCTTGAAACATACAGAAAATTGTATCTAACTAAAAATAGCCAATGGGAAAAAAAATTTTCAATAGCCAAAGGAAAAGTATGGTCAGATGTAAGATTTGAAATTGTGAGAAAATAAGAACGGAAAAGTGTCAGAGACAATTATCACTGAATATTGTACATAGTTTGTAAGAAAGGAAAAATAATTTTATTTATAAGTTTTGACAAATAACCCCAAACAGTGATAATGTGACAATAAAGTGCGCGAATTCAAAAATTCAAATCATAGGGAAAAAGGAGAGATGGTATCCAGGAGACAGAAAACAAAGCCACGAGAGAGATTGAGAAAATTTTTAGAAAGAACGCCACGTTCGGGTTTGAGGAAAAGAAATATTCAATAACTTGATCAATATAAGCAGCAAACGACATTACCTTTTTTATATACTCCATATAAAAATAGTCCAAAGCTGATTTCTGGATTTGTATGGTTCCTTTTTGGTATTGGAGAACCTGAGAGCAGTGGATTGAAGGGGGATTCAAATTTTTGGTGTGTATTGAAACACCGACAGTTCCAGCGTCAGGTATAAACTTTTCTAGTGCACATCACAAACTGAATAATTTCACAATAACTCGTATCATATCAGAAGAACTCTATTTCAGTTTGATATTGAACTATAAAAGAAATTTTCAACCTTCAAGGTAAAAGTGAGGTTGTGTATATTTATCCTTGACCGTTTCTCATGATTGTCCATGAAAATTTGTAGAATGACCATAGAATAATTTATCTATCGTAGGCCAGGTCAATTTAAGTTTTCCTGAATAAAGGAGGTAATTGCTTTTTGATACTTGTCGTTTTGTTTTCCACAATTATCAGCAATCGTATTTATAAACATTGAATAGATTGAGATTTGACATCAAGCAGTGGCTCAATTGCCTGAACGGGCTATCTGAGACAAGAGGCGTACCAACTGAGTTTAGCTTTGGTAAGAAAAGTGATAACAATTGGCAGCAACGTGACGAGAGAACAGTGACGTTAGCTAGCAATTATTATTACATTGCCAAATATATTATCAGGGCGAAAATACTTATCTATATCATATCAATTAGTATTCCAAAGTGGAACAAAAACTTTAATAACAATATTTTTACAAATCTCATTACATAACAATTGTTGCCCAACGAGTTGCTAAAAATAATATTTGAAAGCAAAATAAATAAATATCTACTATTAAATTGTTACAATTCAACATTATATAACAATATATATATATATATATATATATATAGATATATATATATATGTATATACGTATTTGTGTGTATGTGTATTAATGTATATTTGTGTGAGCATAAATGTGTATACCGAAATATTATTAAAAAAATATTCGTAAAACGTATTAATAACACCAACAACAAACGCCTTCAGCAATATTTCCTGAGATGACGTCTATACTCTGCACCAACTTCAGACTCTGCATTAAAAAAATGTATCAATCCACATTGATTCATTGATCCACAAAGCAAAATTCAATTTTTATAAAAACCAATTCGATAAAAATCAAAACAATTCAAAAATTCTATGGGACGTCACTCAACGCTTGACGCGGATACAAAATAAAGGTAATTTTGCGCGGCAAGATTTTGAATCTGTTGCTCACAGAATAACCTAGATCAAACAATGAAAGAAATTATTTTTTCCTTTTCAGTGCATTTGTATAATAAAAGCTTGTCTTTAAAAAAAAGTTGGTTTAATAATTTTTTAAACTATTTATTTGATCAGAACAGTAGTACTAATTGAACTGAGATACTTCCTGAAGATGACTCCCAGTTTTCTGTGATATTTTTGATAATCTAAACCTGATGTTCACTACAATTATTAAAACCATATTGTGATATTTTCATAGATATATTTTTCAATAATTTCCCAAAATAACTATGATCCACCATTTTGTGACACCGGAATATGACTCTCACCCCATTAATTATCTAAACTTAATAAAGATTGTGATTTCAACCTAAAAATGAATTTGTATTTATGTCAACTCATTTTGAAAAGAGAAACATTCTCAATTAAATGGAAATATTTTTCTGTGAATTGAAAAATCCACGATAAAAATGAAGCCATTTTTTGTGAATGTCTAACAGAAAACAACTACTATCCCGGCTAAAGCCACGCTGGACATTGAACTACATCTGATTTTATGAACGTCCTCATATTTTCAAAAGGTTCAACTCATTGTTCTATCAATATGCTACTTTTAATCTTTTACTTACTAACTTTAACTTTCAGTTGTTTTACATTGTTTCAATACTAAAGTGGCTAATAAATCACGCACAAGAAATTATGTTTCAGGATTGTTACTTCAGTGTCATTGTTTATTCACTTATTGAATCACACACGAAAAAAAAGCAGCTTTCTGTCTTTTTTATTCTCATGACAGGTATTGAACAATTTTTTCAAATATTTGTACATTAAAATTATATCATATACATTTTAGATATGCGCTTTGCTTAAATATACAAAATTTTACACGAAATACAGAATTTTAATTTTCGATTATTATTATTATTTTTATATAATTATTGATGAATTCTTATGTGATCAACAAACGAAAACAATTCAAAGTGATTTATGACCACCATACATGTTTTTAAAAATCTCACATTTCCATCAAATTTGCGCTCATACTTATATATAAAAAAAAATGAATTCTATATAATTTCACCTTTTCTCAACACGCATCAAGCGATATATATCGCTTCCTGAACCAACTTCTTCACTTCACCATCTATTTTCTCTGGCCTAATAGGCATAAGAAAAGGATAGTTACGAACCACGCGGCTTGTAGTGAATAACCCATAAGACAGAGACGTGTTTTCGGCTGGAGACAAAGATGAAGAAATTACAGAAGTAGGAGGAAGAAAGATGCAACACAGGAGGAATGGGCTACCTTGCGGCCATCTCCATACTTCATGTCTTCTTGCGGCTCGGTTGCCACATCTCAACGCTACTACAGCATCCATAGATCGAGGAAAGCAGTGATGTCAGATGCTTCGGTATTTTCCTTGTTTTCTCACAGAATGGGGTGGACAGATAGAACCTCCCTTTGACTGCCGTGAATGATTATTTTTACAAATCTGTACGTCTATCCTTGGGAAACTGAACATTTTACTGATTTTTTTCACAGCTTTGATATACATATACTTAGCGTTCCTGTCACTGGAGACTAACCGTAATTGGCAAAATATAACAATTCAATTGTTTCTTGTCAATCGATATAATCTCAACTACAACTATTTTGGAATGTTTTTATTGTTCATCCCAATTATTTACCGGAATATGCATCTTCACAAAAAACATTGTGTATACAAAAAAATTGTTTGAATCTTCTATCTATTTGCAATATGGATATTCACATATCTTCGTGAAACACTGTTAGATGGTTGATTCTATCATATTCTTATCTTTTCATTGCTTTATTTCATAAAAGACTAGTCAAGCAGTAAAATATCTTGATAGGGTTATTAAATTGACCATTTAAAGTTCGTATATGCTCTTCGGATAGTTTAATGGTGCTTGAGAGCAGTCTTAATTTTTTTGGTTGGAAGCGGATGGAGGCTGTTTTATGGAAATAGCACGAGTGATTAGAGAACTATTAAAAGTCTAATGAGTTTTCAGAACCCAGTTAAATTTCTGTCGTTTGGAGACATCCAACAACTTCTATATAAAAATGCTGTTTTGCAGTTTTATAGTCAATTCCAACCATTAACCTCGTCTGGCAGGCCAGTATTGTGTACTTCACACCATTAATCATAATTAACAAGATCTGTCTGATGTATTTCCGGAATTTTGAATAATAATTAAAGAAACTTTGATGAATAGTAATTTTTCGCAGTTTTTTAGCCACTCTACTCATCAACCTTGTCTGGCAGACTGACAGTATCTATATATCTCCCAAATGGAAATCGAAATATTTTCAGAAAACACCTTCTAAAAAACGTCGATTTATCATTGTTACACTAAAGTTTGAATACAAAGTTGCATGGTGATAATTTGATATTTATAGAGGAAATGACAAATTAGTTTTATTAGCTGCAGGAACAAGAGCAATACACAATTATAATTGAAGAAAGGTTCAACATGTCAAATATATCGTGAAAATATAGTTATGTTCATTATCACATAGGTACTGAATATTCAAAACAACACATATCACTTGTTACAAGTCCATATAATCGTCTCAGAGTTCTTATAAGTCATAGTATGGTTTCACCATAGGTAATCAATCAATGTTTTAATGGATCTGACAACTTATTACTATTGATATCAAAGTATTTCTAATCCCCAGCATAAAAAGTATCGAGGAGAAATTCTCTTTCATCTTGCCCCCTTGACATAGGCGTCGGTATATTATTTTGAAATTGTATTTTTCTGGTTACTTATTCTTATAATCATATCGCCCCATTCACAGCACATGTTATCTCAAATAAAATTTTTATTCTGGATAGTTGTCAAAAATTTACTTACATTTAAATAGAGGTCAACAAAACGGGACAAGAAAGTAGTATCGAGACTTGACATAATATTATTCTTCGCTATATTCGGATGAGGTGGAATCATCATCCGGTTAAATAACGATCGGATTTATGGAACTTTGGACATAATAGTTGTTCTCTTCTTTGATAAGGTGGGTCACAAGTTTTTCCACACATCACTACTACCTACATCATCCACCACTTCCTAATATTGTCGAGCACCACTTCACTCAGTCACTATCTCAATTGGATTGAACACACAATAGTATGGAGGCAAACATAAGAGAATATGTCCAAGCGTCTTACACATTGTATCAATAATGTGTTCCTTTTCGAAATTACGTTCTCTTATGGCCGCCAGTAACACCTTTTCCGTTGGAGTCTTTTCGGGGATTTTTATGTCATTATTTCGCATGAAATCCACAATATCTGCTTTTTTGTGTTATTGTTTGTTATTTTGTTCAATAACAGAGAATAATTCGACGCGTTATCCATAATAATAACAGAGTTTGGTGGAATATTTGGGGAACCTGCTCACTGAACCACATTTCGAATAAATCGTGGTAGTCAGCAGACGTATTTTTTACATTTTTGGCCGATAGAAGCAAACCACTTTCATTCCCAGCTTGCAAAATTATAACACGTTTCCCCTTGAGGAAGGTGTGTTCAAAGCGCAATGCTTGGTTTTATCTACCCAACGATATTTGACAACATCATCGGTGTCAAACCAAGTTTCGTCGAGGTAGATAATATATCTGTTGGATTCTCGGTAGCCTTTCATTTTCCTTAAATATCCGTGTCGAATATGTTGAATAATGCGTGTCGATTCCATTATCATACGATTTTTCAATTTTCCATGTTTGAAACTACAAGACAATAATACACGTCGAGAGTTTCTAAACAATTGTAATTGTAATAGGGATAAAATTACTTTTCATGAATAATTCACTTAACCTCCCTAACACACGTCACTGATAGCGGAATATTGTGAACGTGCGAAATCATTCTGCTTCAGCAAACAGGTGTCCAGCCAGTACAGCATTCATTCCTCAAATATATTTGATAGCGCCTGATAATAAGGACACGACATAACTTTCCTATATTTGTACCGAGAGTGCTTTGAAAGTAAAAACACTGGTTTTATACAAATTTCACATTTGCCGGGCAATGCAAATGAACATCCCTCGTAGAGCTCTTGTTTTACTTGGAATTACAAATACTATACCGAATTATAATTTTTTATAACAGCTCTGTGAAATACTGTCAATTGCTTTCTTTATTCTTCAGTTTTTATCAAAATGTTGGGATTATTTTCATCTATGTGCATGAGTTAAAACAATTTTCTATCGATATTATTATTAAAATATTGTTCATATGATATAAACCCATATTAGTTGAATATTTACAATACATTTATATTGGCCCAATGCAGGTAGATTCAGGATTCAACCAATAATTGGGTTCCTCCCTACTTTCCACACTTGCTCCCATGAATCAATTCATTTTCTCAACAACTGCTCGCTCACTCAGTACTTTCAAACCAGTCAATTAAATATCCTTGAGAGTTTTTATCTTTCATGCAATATTCTTGTGGCAATCTATGTTTTTTTCTCTGGTTTACGTGATTTGTTTTCAACATTATAATTTCTCCAAAGTTGCTCGAGATAAACGAGAAATCCAGCCCTTTTGCAAGAAGTCACAAAAAAATAATAATAGCACAAATCTACAGGTACTGGTTTCAATATATTTTTTTCTAGTCTCGTCCTCCAACTTAGTAATCCAAGATTTTGAAAATCCCGTTCTACTACACCTATCCGCTTCCTCCTGAGTCGTAATTTCTTTCTAATTCTTCTTTTCCTTTCTAGCACTACTTTTGCTACTCTACCCTCCTGCATCCTGTCCTAGCCATCTTAGTCATTATCATTTCCGTATTGGTTCTTCTTATCCACAATATCATCTCATTTTAGGTCCCAGGCTTCTATTTTATTAACTTGCTAAGAGACTCTGCTTTCCTAGTACCTTCCATTAACCTTTGTTGTATTTCTTTTTTTCATTCGCGTCCTAAGATAATAGAACACCTAGGTATACAATTTGTTGCCCTTAAAACTCATATCTGTTTTCCGTAACTTGGATCTTCAAAGAATGTTCGTTACTTTCCATTTTCATATATTTCGTTTTCTTTTCATTAATTATTAGGCCATACTCTTCTGCCGCTTTATCAAATCTTCTGAAAATTTCTTTCAATACTTGGTCAGATCTTGTTACAAGTGCTATGCTATCTGCATATATCTGGTGTTTATGCTGATAGAGGTCACAGAGGGATTGCTCATCAAAAATCCCAAGTTAACTCCACAATACATGGATGTAACATACCTCCTGCCATGTTTTATGTTCTTCGGGCATTTCGGAAGTATGAAATATAATTGGAAATAAAAAACGTTTGGTGATAATGAATAACTACCAAAATGCCATACATTTTCAATTTCAAAGATAGTGAAAAATATTCAGCTTGTAACTGTACAAAAATTTCCCTGTTGGCATAAAATGGCATTTTTTTAGGAATATTGTTTCAGAAGCACAGTAATCTATCGGAGGAAATACCCATCTTCGTGTTAATATCACTGAAATGCTTGTAACTTTTGGGTTAGATGGAGAGGAATCGAGGAACCTTGCGTGGCCTGGATAGAATCAATGCTAAGGAACAGGATGATACACAAAACCCTAATGGAGGAGACTGTAGTATCCTGGGTGGCCAGAGGATGCCCGCAGGTGGGAGTCCTTTTCTCCAGTCCTGTGGAATCTGGTCATGGACGGACTACTGGAATCTCTGAAAGAAAAATGTCATAAAACCCTTGAGTACGCTGACGATATAGTCGTCCTAGAACAGGGGAAATTCAACACCACGGTTAGGGATCGAATGCAAGAGGCCCTAAACTTGGTAACCAAATGGACGGACTTGGAGGGATTGAACATCAACCCTCAAAAAGCCACCATAGTAACATTCACTCGAAGACGAAAACTAGAGGAATGAGGACCCTTAAAACTTCGAGGAGAGACTATACAGAGCAAGGGAGAGGTCAAATATCTCGGGGTGAAATTGGACTCAAAATTGACCTGGAACCAACATCTGACGAAAGTGACCAGAAAAGCGGAGACAACATTAATTGTGGCAAGACGCTCTTTTGGGAAGAAATGGGGGTTGAAACCACACATGGTACAGTGGCTTTACAACCCTGGTGTGGTGGCCAAAGGCAGTACGAAGGAGCGCTCAAACCAAACTTTGCAGGGGATGAAAAAGCCGCAGTCTCTTCCATTAGGGTTCTTAGTATTGAGTCTATCCAGGCCACGCAAGGTTCCTCGATTTTTCTCCGTCCAGAAGACTTGGTGATTGAATCTATGAAGGTTTTATCAAACGCTCCTTCTATATCTAGAAAGGCCGCTATTAGTACCTCTTTATTTTCCAGCGTGTTTTCCACTTTCTCTACCAGTTTGTGGAATGCTGTTTCTGTTGAGCAGCTGGTCCTGTATGCATATTGTTCTCGATGCAGTGGCCATTTTATCAGTGCATCGTCCCCTATATGCCTATCCACCAGCTTCTCCAGGGTTTTCAGTCCAAAGGACATGAGACTGTGAGGTATCGGTCTTAGGGGCTTCGCCGTTTCCTGTCCAGTTTTTCCAGGTTTTGCTATAAAAATTACCCTAATGTTCCTCCATGGCTTTGGAATGTATTCAAGAGCCAGGCTGTCTCTTAGTATTTCACGGAGCCTTCTTCAGCAGTACTGGGTGAATCCCGTCCGGTCCCGGTGATTTGAATGGTTCGAATGAGCTTATTGTCCACTGTACTTTGTCATAGGTTAACAGCTTTTTCGCTAATGTCAACTTCCCCGGATCCTCCGGTCCATTCTCATAAGCAGGTGTCTGTACTATTTGAGCCCCAGGAAAGTGAAACCTAAAGAGTTCCCTTATGGTTTCTTCTCCTGTAGTGGTGTACTCTCCTTGTTCATTTTTAAGGGGGTGTATTGCTTGATGTTTGTCCTTAGAGAGGATTCTTTGGAGTCTGGCGCACCCTTGAGTACTTTCTATCTCCTCACAGTACCTACTCCAGGAGTCTTGGCTTTATTCAGTGCCTTTTTGTAGGTGGTGAAGGCGTTCCTGTCACCCCACCTTCCAGTTTTCTTGGCGCTGTTGAATTTTTTCCTTGTTTGCCTCCTTAAGTTCGGCATTCCACGTTCCTGGTGGAGTTCCTTGTGATGAGGGGACAATTGTTGTTGAACGCAGAGATGATTGTGTCATTGAGTTGCTCCACTGCCATCTCTAGGCCCCTATTTATGTTTATCGGTTTTGTAATCCAGGAAGGTTGCGTGCTAGGTCTGCCTTGTATGCTTCCCATTCTGTTTTCCTTAGATTCCGATAAGTTTCTGTAGTGGTGTTGCTCTTTATTTTGAAGTTTATGTGTCTATGGTCCGAGCAACTCTCCTCTTCAGTATACATGCCATTCCGTAACAAAATTACTCACATAGGTGGAGGCTATTGTTACGTTTTTAGTAAAAGTTCAGTATGTCTGGTTCGTTTGCTATCACGAACTGTAGCAGCGTGGTGTCTCTACTGCCCCAGACAATGTGGTGCGCATTTGCATCACAGCCGATTACCACCCGCAGTCCTTTTTTGCCTGCAGTACATTATCAGCTCCTCCACAGCCTTCGTGGGTGGTGGTTCAGGATCATCCGAAGAGAAATAGGCCGATGCAAGAATTACCTCCCTCGACCCATTATCTTCCCTGATCCTTAGCTTCACTGCTGTCAAGACTGGATCCAGGAAAAAAAAAATACTGAATGAAATTCCAGGAAACAGACCCGGGAAAGAATACATCATAGGCCCCAGCAGACCTGAACTTTAAACAGGGAACAATGCAAATCATTACGGGGCTCATGACTGGACACGCGCCAGTAAATAGAACCTTAATAAAATGGGACTGTTCAATGGCGACCTAACATGCAGATTACTTATGCGGCACAGTACACATTCAGTAAAGGACATTTCAATAAAATGCTTATATATTCAATACAAATAATTGAGTATCATTTAATTCATACTCACGTTCCAATATTTTTGCTATTTCAGAAAAGGTAAAAGTAAAGTAAAATTGAATGAAATCTCCTGAAAGAAGATATTGCTTGATGGCTTGCTGGACCATTGTTAAGCTTGGCAACGCTGCATGGTGGTTTAGAGGGACCCATAGGAATGTGAATTTCACGTGTCGAGAGTTACACGCACAAGTATGTGCTCAAAAAGTCGATGGAAATAATAGCAATTATTGAAGTTTTTTGTTTCTTCGTCAGCGGTTGATTCAATAATAGAGGCTGTTACATAAAATCTCGTTCTTGGATTTGATTGGATAGGTGTGATTGCAATTATTTAGTCATTATAAATTTTTGTTAGAACCGCTATAATTAGCCCGAATCAAGGCTCAATCTCTTCCATTCGTAGGCAGTGGTGAAATGTATTGGATTGCGTTAAACAATTTGGGTGATACATTGTCATTTTTTCGTTCAATCATTCTGTAATTTGAAGCCAATCTCTAAGTAGATTTACAACAGTTAGTTTAGAATGAGTAGATGAATTTCCGTAACTCCACTAATATTTTATTGAAAACTAGTTGAAATTAGACTATTAGTATGAAAGATATGCCTTTATCTAATATCGTTGCGAGAAAAAAATGACTGCGCGCATAATGAAAAAGGCATAAAAGCATGAGCTTGTTAAAAAATTGACTCCGTGACGGCAGAACGTATCGAAAGAGTGGAGATACCTGGCAGACAACCAAGACTCATCAATTATCCAACACACTAATGAGTTTTATGGGTTTTCGTTTATATTATAATAACAACTAGGGGCGAACTTCACGAGTTTGTAACGCACATGGGCTCACCAGTCAAATCAATCTTTTTCTCTTCAAGCTCATGTGTCGGAGGGGAGTATTCAGTTTTTTTCTTGACGTTTCAGTGGCGGGAAAAAATCCTTAGATAAGGAATTGGCACGTATTTCGGTATTAGATCAATCAATAGAGAAGAAAATGGCTGGTTCTGTGACGAAAATGGTACCAGGAAACCGACTGTGCCATCATACGAAGACGATCCGTAGTTATATCCTGTGATATTTCCTACTCGCAACTATCATTGCTCAATTTGCTATAAACATTTAAGAGGAAAAAAATTGTATATTTTTTTTCGTTTTTAGCTTATAACATGAAAACCAATGAAGCAATCTTGATGCTCTCAATGGAGAATGATTGGTAACGGAGAAAAACCAGAAAAATTCATAACACCGCTATTGTTTAAGCTGTAGTGCAGGCTCTTCGCGACATAGTAGTGATTGATATGTACTTCAAGTGTGGAAAACTTTCGGATCATTAATTTTTGAATTTTTTAATGCGGTTTATTGGAGCAGGCCTGGATGCAGCATTGGCGCGGTTGGTTGTACGCAGAGCCAGTGGGACGACCAACCGCCATTTGATATTTTAGCGTCACGTGAGTGACGTTTGTGTTTATGCACGAGCCCTAGCTTGGAATTATGATTAAATTCCAACTGAAAAGTTAGCAAGAAGGTGATTTTGTTTTGTAAACATGCAACTTAAAAAAATTGTGCAAGAGTTGTGTAGGTAGATAATAGATATGAGGTTTTTTCCAACTGTTCTGTGTAATGGAGTTAGTTCACTATCTCGTTATGGTGCTACCTAGTATTGGAAATCATTCAGAATAAGTTCAGAGATCTGTCTAATCATAACAGTTTGTACGTTAAGAATGTATTCGCATGTTGAGAATGTATTTCAGTGTGTTTTTGTGTTATTAATCACTTGTAATCTTTTTTCACGTCAAGTGTATGTGCAAGTGGTTTGATAGATATCGTTTATTACTAACTTGCTAGATCCTGCAGACTACAGATTTTATCGCCGTATTCATAACCCCATTATTTCAAAACTCAAATTTGTCCGTATCAAAAACGATAATTTTTCAAAAAAAAAACACTTTTTAATGCTTAAAAAAGAATGAAAACGGTAATACAAAACGACTCCATTATACAAAACTGTTGAAAAACCCACATATCAAATTCCTATCCACCCAACTCATCCACAAATGTTTCAAGTTGCAAAAAAATGTCCAAGCTGACTACCATATTTGCATGAAATTCATAGTATTTTGGGATGAAAATATTTATAGCAAAAATAACCAATAATCATTGTTCACATGGGTTTAGAGACCAACTTGATCCAAGAAAAGTGTTTCTCAATGAAATGGAAATATTATTACCCCAACCAATCCACATTATTCATAAAAAAAAGGATTAATTTGAAACAAAGATTTACATTCTCAAATGACCAAAAAGATTTTGTAAAAAAATCGACCTAATCGAGAGTGCCATTTTGAATCAATGTGCAAACAAATTGATTCGAAGTATCCTTTATTTTCTGTGTGGCTACTAGGGTGTTCTGACAAATATTAATGGGCAAACTTTCATGGGTCCAAAAACTAAAAAAATTGCAACTTCGATGGCCGCATGACACCAACGAGTCACCATTGTTTATTTTTCGTAAGCATTTTTTAGTTTTTTTCTCAAATGAACAATATCGGGATCATTTTGAAGAAACAACAAAATTAAATAGGCCTGTGGGGCAGATTTTTTTATACAGAGACGTCTGTGTGTGTGTCCAATTCCTTGTTTTGCAGAGGAGGGAGGGAGTAATCTGATTTTTTTGTTCTCAATATTTTTCATTAATTATTGTTAATTTTTCCGGCTTTCATTCGTAAGGATTGTCGAATATTTTTTTGTTGATTCCATCAGCCAACCGATTTCTTGGTAACTAAACTATTGTCTTTTTATTTGATTTGACATAATATTACTTCAACAATTTTTCCAGATTTATTTATGGATTCTCTAGGTGAGACAATAAATTTTATAGTTTCTATAGTTATTCCTCAAACTGATTTATTAAACAAATACTTTGAAAATCTATATGGAATTCATTAGTGCGTTTGATTTTTCGCAACTCTGAACATTGTTGACATGATTTTAATCCCGGAAATAGTTTCGGCTCCTCAAAATATGTAAACTCACCAGATTTTGATATAAGTGGTTGAACGCTCCATATTTCAGAAGGCAAACAGATGGACGGACGAATGACGTAGTGTTTTTTATCAATATCTTTCTGAACATTCAAATGTAACTGTGTACCAGGTGGAAATTCAATGACAACCAAGTTGGTTGAGGTTGAGGAAAAGAGATCTTCGATATCGAATTTATTGTTCATTATATTCAATCGCAGGGACGATTCAAATCTGATCGAAATCCTTGAGTTATTCTGACAATATTCGATTCAAGCTGGATTCCGGTGATAATATAAATTGAATGGGACTTTCCGCAAAACTGCAAATTCTTCGGTCGACTTCGCTGAGGGTAAGCGAACCAAACATTAGATATTTGACAGACAAGTTCAACGACAGGGCCGGATTGAGCCTAAAGGGAAGTATCCGGGTATTTGTTGATCAATTCTTCATCCATAACAGTCATACGTAAAACATATCAATCCATATTCTGCGTCTTACCCATTTTTTTAGTGGAAAATCAACAGAATACATATAATCAATATTATAGGATAAATAATGATATAGGTAATGAACTAATCATTATTTCACTTTTTCGTAGCGAAAAGGGAGTATATAGAAGAATAATAGCATTTACAATGTTTTTGTTTTTATAGGTTCTCTGTACCACTTGAATTAAATAGAGAATAGTAATCTTTTTCTGAAGGGCGAAAAAGTTGCCAAGATATGTAGTATGTACGTTAGAAAAAAAAATGATTTGAGAGACCTTAATTTTGTCTGGCAAAAAAATCGTACAAATAAATTACAAACTTTATCAAGGAAACCAACCAGAATCAAAAAGGGCTGACTGAGGTTTCTACTTTTGTCAATAAATTTCTTAGTATCGCAAAAATACACAAACATTCGCTTACACTACCCAACTCTAGAGTCATCGATACAAGGAAAGTTCTGACCTTAATATCTGGTGAAGTGTTGGGGCCCTCTAGGTCTCAATTTCTACGAACAGCAACAATATGAACCTAATCTTCATCTAACAAATCGCTCTCACAGTTCTCGCTGCTCTCCGCCTTCCCCGATTTCGCACGTCTCTTCGATTCATCTTGGGCAGCCTCCTGCCACCACAATTTCTTGAATCATATGTGAACGAGTTTTTAGGTTTTTTTTTTTTTGAATCATCTAGGAAGGTTATTTTTGCGAAAAATCATCTGATTTTCAAGTGGAAAGAGCAATGAATTAGATCAAATCTTTACTTTGGAGGTTCTAGAAAGCTGTAATGAACCATGTTAAATGAAAATGTTAAATGAAAACGAATATAAATTGACCTTAGATATATATTTTTATGAAGAAGAATGGACTTCTACCACAGGTTAGATATATATATATATATATATATATATATCTACTAATAAACATTGAATAAGTAGGTCGTCACAACATAGTACAATACAAAACTAAATAAAGTAAAGCTTGGAGAGTGTCTATCACTTCAGATCGAGTTCTTTCATGCTCTATACTCTTCGATCCTATGAAAAAGCCCTAACCTAATTTTTAAACCCATGAAAGTGTGGGATGCAGGTGTCATACAGGTGCAGATTTTTTGACAAGGGATGATATTCTTGAAGTAGGAAATTATAATTGACTGGCGAGTTATTTTATCGTTTTCCACCATGAGGAGAATTCATGTTTCAGTTCAACAACATTAATGTCAAGAAAATCCGGGCAAAACGACAAACACCTTAATTAGTTATAAATTGCGATTTATTGGTAAATATAAAGTGATTATTCTCGTAGGATTATTTAGTTCAAGAATATGAATATGCTTCAAGAACTAATGTGTTTGAAAATGTATAAGAAATTGTACAGTTTATCAATAACGTACTGTTTGAATAATTGATTGCCCAAGATATTATACAACAAAAATGTTAATTTTTATAAAAATATACTTCCTTTTGTAGAGTTCCAGAAACCACTAGTGTTCTCTCTTCCAAACGTTTGGTTGGTTAACTTTTTGCTAAATCCAGACCTATCTTTCTTCAAGTAAATGGAATGTTTGAATAAACTGTCCTACAGTTTTGAAAGTTTCTTTGGAGATAATATTTTTTGAGGTGCCTTTCCCACATATTTTGTTCCTTATACTTCCATATTTTATCACAGAAAAATTGTAAAAACATCTAACTTGATAATAATTACGAATCGGGGACTCTTCAGAACCTGATTTCACTGCAACTATGATCCAAGCATGTGTCTCCTTCAATTTGGCAAACCATATGACTAATGTTCTATCGGATGAAACAAAGAGGTGTTGTCAGATTAATTAGGCTGCCTTGGCAGTGGCTTATGCTAACACTGAAAAAGTTTCCAGTACTGAATTATTCCAGATCTCTCAAGAGCTTCTTGCCCTACTTCAGAAATATTATTGCTTCACTAATCAACCTATCAGTATGCTGATAAATAAATTCTCAATTCCAAATTCATCCATTGGTTTTGACATCATCACGTTTCTCATCCGTTTTGTTCCCGAAAGTATTCTCCGATCGACAGTTCCAAGGGCTAGATGGGAAATACGGCACTGTTTCACGGTATTACATGTAAATAAGAGGGAACATATACCAACTACCAGTCGTACCAGCAGATGTGACAGCTTTACTGCGCTTCAGACCCGTCAATGTGTCTCTGCTTTAATTATAATATTAGCAGAACAAGGCTTTGAATGGTGAATAAGGAGTTTCGTCCTGCAGATTCCTTTCAAGTGTCTTAACAGCAACTGAATGTAGGATGAGATCAGCGGATGGGTATATTTATGAATGGGATGCCTATTGGGCATTTGATGGAGTGGTATGACGGACCTCGAGAGAATCGGATTTTGTACTATTGTATTTCAATTTATTATGACAATTCTTGAAAATTTCGAAAGAACTTAATGAGTTTAGTTGCCCATGTTTCATTGAGTTCGTTATGAATTGATCGAGTGTCAGCAGCATTCCTTTCAACTAGGTCTGTGTTTATTGCACCTACAAGCAGCAAAATGAAATAGAAATAATGTTCTCATATATAGCTCTATTTCCATATATTCCATTTAATCTTACAAGCATATTATAAACTGGTTTGGTTGATAGAATAAGAGTGAATATGTTTTTAACGAAGCTCCATATTCTGCTAGATTCATTCTGCTATATGAACAGTATATGGTATATTCTTGGATATGAGAATCACTACGTCGACTGTAGTCACAAGCTCAGGCCATCGTTGGATATATATCATCTAGTAAGTGAGGTTAAGATTGTCATGAGGCCAGGCAATATTGTCATATACTGCAGCCAACATTTGCAGAGAATGCGGTTCGATGTTACCATTATTATTAAATTTGATTTTAGGTAGCAGAGCTGTTCAAATGTATCACAATTAAGAGGTAGTATGTCGCAATTATTGAGTCGAGCACTAGCGTAAAAGCGTGTCCTCTCAACCTGATATCCTTTTTTCTCACAAAATTACTACCCATTCAGCGATATTCTCCGTTTTTCAAAAACAAAACAAAAACTGCAGATGGTACATTTTCCTAGGATACCTCTCCGGAATAGATTTCCCCTTTGTGTATTCTCATTTGCTTCCTAAGTTTCATGCGAACACAATGGTTTTTTGGTAGGTAGACAAAATTATTTATGGACACCCCCTAGTAATGTGTGGGTCCCTGAGTCCTTAGATGTACCTACTGAAAATTACATCTTCTGAGGACACTTTTCTTTTGCCCTATTGTATATTGCCTGTATAGTTTTGGTTTGCCCACATGTCCAGTTATGAGCCCCGTAATTATTTTTATTTGCCCAATACTTTTTTTCTGACACACACTGGATTTGGTTCGTTTTGCCATTCCCATTTGGCGCGTTCGTTGGCTTGATGTTCTGAAGATAAGATATTTATGATAATCTCAAGAGAACATCATAACGTTTATGAATTAGCAGAGTAGTAAGTTGAAACTGAAAAAATATATACCATTTTAACCCCACCAGAAGCACATTTGAAAGATTGTGGCTCATTGGGAATAATACTATCAATCCCAATATTAGGACATCAGTGGTGCAGACCTTGTTCAGCTTGGTGGAGAATCAGAGCACCTCTGTTGTCCAGCGCCTCTCTTGTTTTATGTCCTTTAACTGGTCTTGAAGGATCTCCATGTTGAGTCTTTTCGGAAGTAACTTTGGAGTTTGTGACTGAATTCAAGGAATGTTACTCAATCGTCGTTGATTCGGTGAGCGAGATGGAAGGAGAAAGAAAGTCAAAAATGCTATGAAAAGATTTCCTTTATTATGTTTCCATCTTCCCATCAATAACTATTAGAGAAAGTAGCCCAACTAACAAAAGCAATTAAAATAAATAATTAATCGAAAGTAAGTACCATATTTATAACCTTTGACATACCAGGTTCGAAAGTTTTAATTACTATTAATTCACTGCTGATGATAAATAAGGAGGTGTCTTTAACGAGATACAAATAAATGCGGTATATGGTTCGGGTAAATTGATTGGCATATTGATGTAGTTGCATATCATTGCCTGTACCGAATTCTCTGAATTCACATGTGAATGAGACCAAATGAAAGGAAATGAATACAGATTCGCTCGCCGATAAATAACACTTTCACTTGTTTGTTTGAGTAATCAATTACTTCTTACAATTTTACAATTATAGCGCTAAGTTGATCGTTCAGATAAACATAATTTATTCAACTATTTATCCTTATTGAATTCAAATGATGTACGTTTTTAACTTTCATCAATCGCTCTGTTCGAATGGAATTTTCGAAAGGATTTGGATGAATTTAGAATGGATTTTGTGAAAGAAATTGCAGATGATCTATACCAAAGAATATTGGGGACAGAATCAGCAAAGTTGAATACAATTGAGGAAATCATTTTCGAAAATAGTAATATCAGATATCAAACAAAATCGTTCTATTCACTGATCACTACTAATGAATAATTTTAAAACTCTTGAAATAATATTACGTAGAGAATCTGGAAGAGTTCCAGCTGAAATCAGTTGTAGTTGAGAAAAATAGCAGGAATTTTCAATTGTGGTGATACATATATCTCGAAACTGTGATGGGATTGCTGCGTCTTTCTGAATTATATAAAAAATCCTGCCGTGTGTACTGAATATTCATTCTATCAGATGACTTGTGATCCTTTACTATTAGTGTTCATGAAACCTATTTGTTTGGGTAATTTGAAAGAATATTCATAGTCATTTCTTTTGTTTTCACAAAGTTAATTGATAGGGAGAATTAATTATAGTTTCGTCCATTGTTTACACCATGAGTTTCTGATAGCAATGCAGTGGCGTGTCTTTCAATGGATGATTCGTTCATCTCCGTCGTTTTCGTGAATATATTGTTTAGGGAACATTGAAATAGATGGGGATTAGACACGCCTAGCAATGCATAACGGACTATGTGGGCCTTGACTGATAGTTGGCTCAATTTAAATGAATGAAAAATATTATAAGCGGGCCTTATAAAAAAATCGAAATTATTGCAACTCGATTACTCTTAGCTCACCATATAAATTACTGATATCTTACAACAATAATGTTCAGTATAACTTTGAAGTTAGGATTCCTTTCCTAATTGCTACGATGATCCTATATACGAAACTAACAGTTTGTTATTGATACGTAGTATCCAAACTCCTGAATTATCACTAGATCCCATGCTGTATCCATTCGGCGCCACTGAAATAACATGGTTTCGAGATGAATTCTTCAGGAATTAATTATCTAATGAAAAAAGTGCAGAACGAGTTCACCTTACCTGAGGCAACAAATATTAGGATTATGTTAGTCATCTACCTTCATTTTCATTCCTTTATTTTTGTTGGGGTTACGAGAAATGAAGAACAGCCCTCATAAATAAACGAATAATATCAAATAACGAACACTTTCATTGCCGGTTAATCCTTCTTATTGTATCATCCTTCTCGTTTTTGCGGAGCGAGAGTTTATGGTTTCATATTTTTGTTTAGTGGATAGATAGTTGTAGTTGATTTTTTTTACTACAGTTGAGCTCGTGAAGCTTTCATCGTTTTTCATTCATCAAAATCTTGAGGTTTTAGAGAACATCTTGGACGACTGAAAGCAAAAACACAAGGGTATTTTAGTTTCAATGGACAATTTCGTACGTATTGAAATAACTGGAGGAAAATATTAAAAGCTGGAGTTGGCATCAGCGCCGGAAAAACAGAAAGAGAAATGACAATTTCAATAATTTGAATATAAAAAGAACATTAAGATTTAGAGGGAGGGAAGGAAGACAAAAGAGGAAGTCATCAGTAAATAAGGACAACCATGATCAACTGGATGTAATCTGGTAATAGGGGACAAAAACCTAGACTCATAACTCGAAATAATATTCAATAACCAAAATTGCTTCACGGCATTGAATAATTTCTCAACAGAAATCTTTCGGCGTATACATTTTCAATTGATTCCGCAACTTTTATACATATGTTTTTTATAAAATCACGTATTTTGACGGGTTCTTCCAAAGCAATACCTCAACTTTGAAAATGCCACATCGAAATCATTACTAAGCAATAGAATATGGTATGCAATACAATACGTCAGAAATAGGAGAAGTGAAATATGTCACCACGCTCATAAAACAATCAGTACTCTTCCAGAAATTGTGATTTATCAACTCCTCTACTGATAAAAAACAATTTTGAAGTAGAAACATTAATTTTAAAAATATATATCGAACTGCTCTTTTTAATGTTGAATTGATGGCATGATCATGTGAGAAAGTCGGAAAAGAGGTGAATTAATGAAGTAACAGAATGGAACCCGATAGGACAAGGAAGTGGGACGGAAGGGATATATGGGGGATAGGTAGGGGGCTTGGTAAAATGAAATTGAATGCACAGAGAAAATAGTTGTGCAGCTTTTGAATATAAAAGAATTATTCATAATTAATATCAAACTGTTCATTTATTGCAGATTTTTTTTCCACATCCTCATCCTCAATTCCCTAACATCAAACTAATTAATTTTCCATAATCATCTATATTTTTACGAGGACTTCGTTATCAAAAATGGTGTTCGGATATATTATATCTGATTTAGTTAATTATATTTTAATGTTACTGACACTTCATTTTATGTATGAATTATCAGTTAATTTAATCAAATTTGGAATAAAGTGGGCTCATTAGTCGAAAATGTCATATCAATGCTGATGATATTAATTATTTTGATGACATCTACTGTGAATTTATTGAATTCCTTCTTGGCCACCAATCATTTTAATAGTTACTAAATCTCAAAACTAAGGGATATTACGTCAGTGATTGCTCGATTCTATAGGATTCCAATAAAGAACTACTTTGAGTTTGATTTTATGTCTTGTTTTTGCACCATAGTGAAACTGGAAACTGCTTAGATGATTTCAGTGATCTTCTCTTCAAGTGGTTGATGAATTCTAAGAAGTAAAGGTAACATTGAGAATTTCACTCAGGCTTACATGTACCAGTTACTGTTCTATCTTGTCTTTTATTAATGAAGAGCTAAATATATGTATGAAGCTTGTCACTAGGCAGCAAGCATATAACCGTGTAGTGCTCTGCATGATTATCAATGAGGCGTTTTTCAATATTTGTAGAAGTGTTAGGTAGGCAAGTAGTTGTTTTCTGATTAATATTTGATCAATTATATACCTATTGAATGAATTAGTAGCAGACGATAAGCAATCTTAATTGGATTCCGGGCATCATTATTAAGTTTTTGTGAAGTGAAGAAATCCCTATTCTTTATTGTATCTCATAAAAAAATGAAATTTGGACGCTTATATTGCCAAGGAAATGAAAAAGACTATGCCTGAAAAACTTCAAGAGGTTTCAACTATGTTTAAAGGCCTCCAGGCGAATACCTTCATTTGATATTAATAATGATTGTGATTCTAGGAAGAAAAGAAAAAAGTAATCAAATCTCGAGAATGAGCATTACAATACTATATACACTATGATAATTTGTATTCATTAGGATCAAGTGATTTAATTGAAACTGTATTCTCATTTTGAATTCAGCTGAAGTTTGGGAACTTTTTTTTTTTTAAAAAATCAATCAATTGGAAATTTTTTTTAAGCATATGTCTTACATTAGAAACTCTCCACTCTCATGAAAAAGAGTGCAGAAAAATGTCCCATAAAAATACTCTGTTATGTAGGAACAAGTTTTGAAATCATTTCGTAACTGAATGCTGCCTATTTGTGATTTCTATATGTGTAAGACCATTTTCGATTTAAATGCTACATTTTTCATTTATAATAAAACAAGACCTTATATTTTGCCGGCTAAAAATGTGGGCAATATAATATACGAAAGGAAGTAGGAAAAAATCGCTCAGTAGTATTTTTTCTTGTAAGTTTGTGGTAAAGTTAGGCCGGGCATCTGGGCTGATTTTCTACGTTTTGGATCAGCCATTTTGTTTCGACACAGTTTTTAACACCACCTTGGCAAGTTTTCGTAAATATGGGGTTTTATTGAATAAGTCCTGACTGACTTCTATCATTGTTCGGTTTGACTTGAAAATTATAGACACAACAGTTGACTCCTTCATATCTCCTCCATGCTAACTTCAAAGATGCAATGTGGAAAAATCTCATCTGCAAACCTTCCGAGGTATGATCATCACAATCATCAATCATTATATTGTATTCTGTAATATCTGAAGCAGTTGCACTGACTTTTTGATTCTCTGGATATTCTGTACATTGTCCATAGGTTCATTGATTAGATCGCTTTATAGGGAATTGATAAGGAAACTTCAAGAATTCCACGTATTGAAGATCCATAATGCTAAAATGTATAACATTTCCTATCATAGTAAATTATATTCAAAATGATTTTTCGTCCCACAAGTTCAAATTTAGTTGGATTTCACGGGAATCGGGACCAGGGAGTAAAACAATTTTTTTATTACTAACGTTTCGGAATCGTTTATTCCTTTTTCAGAACTGAAATGACAAAAGTTACATGTAGTAGCCGAAAAACGGAACTTAATTTCTTGCCCATTTAAAATTAAGTTAATCCTGATTATGAACCTTCAGACAATTGTGGAAGTGGTGATCGAACAAATTCTTGTCGGTAAAATACACTTGGCACAAAATAAACATTACAATCTTCAAAATTAAAGTAAAACAGCACAGACACATTAAAATATACATTGGTATGGTCAATAATCAACTGAACATCTCCCTGAAACATTTGGAACGCTGTTAAGCTATAAACCTAAACTGGATTATCTATTGTTGGAAATCTGTTCTTTTTTGACCTTTCTAAAATATGTGTTATATTTTGGTCAAATTTTGTGTTCGCTTTTGGTTTCACTATTTTCATGGAGTTAATTTGGATCATTTCTACTAAAATCTCTTTGGATAAGATGTCTCCTTTCAGATTTTACCGAATCGAAATCGAATTACAAGATGCTTCAAAGAGTAGCGGCAAGTCTTTTTTCTATTTTTCATGACAGTCAAATTTATGCTGGTTAATTCTGGTTTTAAATACTGTTGTGTTTGTCCCATGTAACATTTTCCATTCACAGGAATCCTTTATATCAAACATGAATCTGAAATTCGCGTATTTTGTCTTAATGAGTGAATAATTTCATTGTTGTTTACATTGTAAAAGGCGAACTTGTGAGAATCCGTTGATAAACAATTTTGATTTTGTATGAGCGTCCATCAATAAATGGAAATTTGAAAAAGTGACACCTTTCTTTGGGGAGAATCTCTTGCCTATCTGTTCTGTAGCGTTTATTGATTATGATGTTAATTAATATCGCGGGGTAGTTGTTATTTTTGAATAAGTTTTTCACTGTTTCACTTACTTAAATCATATGTCAACAGCTGACCTAGATATTCACAACTTTGTAGGTTCTCATCAGACTAGGTCATCCAGAAAAAAATTATTTCATCGAAATATTACTAAAAGCCACAATATTTCTTCCGGTTGTCGTCTATCCCTAGTCGCATCGCATGTCATCCTTTGGAAGACTTGGCGATTCCAAAGCTCATCCATACCTTGAGTTGTTATCCATGTAGGTACAATCAGTTTCTCTCTCATATAGGCTTGGGTATTTGTTCAAGATCCTTTTTTGTATTTACCGGTGTTCATCATCTATTGAAAGTGATGCCAATACATCGGTTCCACTTCAAATGTGGATCAGTCAAACAAACTCAAATTTATTACCCGTAGATGAAACACTTGCTTGGGATTTTTCATTCATTGAAATTGCATACAATTGCTAGAAACTGCTACAATTCCAACACGATCCCAAGCAAAGTATCCCACCAACATTTTTTGCTGACAATATATTCTATTTTCCAAAAGTATTCCTTCCTATCGGAGAACTCTTATACCCCGATTTATTATAGTAAGGATAGGCAGTGAGAAAACATCGGTCAGGAGTTATACTTGCGTTTTCATTGGGTTTCTCTTTAAGTTTGTGGTAAAGTTTAACCAGGCCTCTGTGATGATGTTCTAAGTTTTGGATCAGTCATTTTATTTCGGTACAGTTCTACTTGAAAATTATTGACACAACAGTTGGCTCCTTTATTTCCACTCCATGCTAACTCCAACGTGGAATGTGTCAAAAATTCATCTGAAAACCTTCTGGGGTTTTATCATCACGAGCATAAATCATTATATTGTTTTCTATATAATATCTAAAGCAGCTGCACTGAATCTTCGTTTCTCTGAAAGATTCTGAAATTGCCTTCTCTTCGCATTTCTAGTAGTTTCATACTTAATATCAGAAAATAATTTTTCCTCGATTGATTTCTCCAAAATATTTTTGTTGCACCATCTAGTCATTGTGTTCCAAATTATCTTGACAGAAAAATCTCTATAACCTTCAATTACAATAAACAAACAATGAATTGTCTTGACAACAGTGAAAAAATACCTAATTTTTTGCGCGAAAAATACCTAGTGTTTCTTATATTTAGACGTTCTTTTATCGATAGAAAGACGACGTGATTTATAAAATTTTGGTACTTTCATAGCATGAGTGCATTTGTCACAAAAAAAGTGTAATCCATTGTATCTACCACCATTTCCGGCGGACGTCCTTGATAACCAACACAATTTCCATATAGCAATAAACTTCCATTATATCACAAAATAAACACCCGTCGCAGAGAAAAAAGTCTCTGTTAACATAAAACGCTAAAACGTACGTATACGTCTTGAGAGGAATTAATGTGCTTCGAGTATTTTACATCTAGCCGCCTGAAAGTTTTCACTTATCTGAACAGGAAGTGAAACAGTCGCTACATACAACTTGAAATAGTTGAATATCTATGTTAGTGTTTCTTGTATGGCCGATCTCGCTAAAAATGGCAGTTCGTGCATGTTTTGGTCATTTAAAACGGATCTCATTACCCGTTAGATTGGACGTTCTTTTTCCATTCATTCAAATCATTATAGCGACAGTTTCTTCAGAAGACGAGATAAGTTGAGGAGTTTCCTAGAAAGTGGAAGACAACTTTGATGAATTGCAAGATGCGTACAAGTTACACTCTGATATCAATCACAAACACAATGCGATACCATAACCTTCAATAGTAACAATAAAATCTGAACTGGACTTTTTCACTCCTTAAACTTTGTCCTATTCTGAACTGATTCTCTATAATTATTTTATTTTTATGTTCCCTTCAGAGTGATATCGACATTCCTCTGTGTATCAACATTGTTCAAACTTTGTCCCATTCTGAACTGGTTTTTTATAATTATTGATTTTTGCGTTACTTTGGGACTGATACTGAAATTTAATAATTATGACGTAGCAATATTATTGAGAGATTCTGACTTGTTCATTAATTTGGGAATGAAACTTCAGTGAATAAAATCAATTTATTATTACGGACCTTATTGTGAGCTGGGTATCCATTTCTTTTAAAATTACTTTTCCGATTGGGATTCCAAATCAATTTCAGACAACAAATTAAAAAAAAAGATATTCATTGCATTATTGCATACCTACTGAGTATAGTTTCAAATGAAGTTCAGTATGTTTTTGGAAGTTCCTTTACGCGGCTTGCGGTAGGTGTTGACTGATAGAAATCGTCACGAAAGAAAGAAGCGTTATGCCCCCTCCATGGGACTTTCTCTCTCTCTCTCTCTTTCTATTATATACGAGTATGTGTGACAACTACACTTCGTCCTGTCAGAATTAAATGTCAACGCATTCAATTCTTATATAGGGAAATAGGAAATGCATGGAATAAGGGATTTTGAACTCACTACATATAGTGATTTGTATTTGAATTCAAATATACCTTTTTCCGCATGCTAGGAAAGTCCAAGATTTTCAAGTAAGGCAATGAATAATTTAATTGTCATTTTGTAGTTGGTAGCTTCAATGTGCTCCGCGAACATCCTGAAATTCAGTAGTTAAGTACCGTATGAAGTGTTGAAAAAGTGAATAATAAACTCTTCGTTAACTCAAAACAATAAAACAGTGTGCTGAAAGTGATCTAATGCTGAAAGGATAAGAATAGTTTTTCTAACACGATATCTAGCCATTGGAAAACTGCAGGCCATTGTGACCCTCAAACCGCCAAGTACGGGAATTTCGACCGTATTGGTTCGCCAGAGGGAACAAAGTGGGATTAGGATTTCAGAACCTACGAAAGTGAAAACAATTTCGCTTATGAAAAGTTGAAGGACACAAACAACTACAGCTGAATTGCTGGAAAAGTTCAATAAATGAACCCCAATGGAAGATTCCTGCGATGGCGTTGCAGATCGCAACAGAAGCATGGATAATTTGAAATCAAAAAGCCACAATGGATCATCCAGTCAAAAACCGTGAAAAAGACATTATTTCACCAAACCAAACCACCGAAACAGTGTGTTGGTGAAACTCACATAGGAAAACAGAGAAATCGCCAGCTGTTCGGTACTTTTTTTTTTTTTTTCGTTTTGAAGGGGGAAACCGCTTGGCACCTGGGCCTTGTGTCTATCAGCTCAGGTAGTGTCGGGCGCAACCCCGACTGAACCCCCCTCGCCCTCCTATGCTTGGGACCATCTTGTCGACATAGCATCAAGCATAGGTGGCGTACCATGCAGCTGCTTCTTTCTCTATCTTCGCATGGGTTTTCCACGTCACGTCACGGACAGTAGATGAATAAATGAAATACTATACTAAAATATCACAAACATAGGTATCACAGACTTAAATATCACAGTTCATCTCCATCATTTATTGGGAATCGGTCCTGCCTTTGCATAGCCCTCTCTTCCCTTTCTTTAGCCTCCATCACCTGTCTTAGAAAATTGTAGCCCTCCTGCCATTTTCTTTCATCAGTGATCATGAGTCCGATCATATTCTCAGGCATAATTGTTACCCCCAAGGCCATTTCCACGTTGTGTCGCTCTCGTTCCCATCTCTTGCATCCAAATATTGTGTGATTTGGGTCATCCCATTCACCACAATACAAGCACCAATCGTCCGCGGCTTTTCCTATCTTATAGGTATATTTTCTGAAAGACCCATGCCCGCTTAGGGCCTGGGTTACATAGTAATTTGTGCCCTTATGGCTACATTCTATCCACGCTCTCAGGTTCGGAATGAGTCGAGTATTTTCATCCCATCGCGTTTGCCATTGTTCAATGGTCCTATCCCTCTCTTCCTCCTTTCCCCTTTCAGTCAGATTGGGAATGGAATCCAGACGTACACGAACAAGAAATCATCTCAGTGATCCGCGAACTAAAAAACAAAAATTCAGTTGGTGTGGACTGCCTATCCACCAAAGTATTGAAAGAAATAAACGAATATATCGCCAAACCATTGGCACATATAATTAACTTCTCAGTTGAGTCTGGAGTATTTCCTGATATTTTGAAAATTGGAAAAATAATTCCTATTCATAAACAACAAGATCCACTTTTACTTGATAATTATAGACCAATAACTATTCCCAGTGTGATTAGTAAAGTGATCGAGCGCTGTATTTTTAATAAAATATTTCCTTTTTTGTTGAAATACAATATAATCAGCAAATCACAAAATGGTTTCCATCCTGGTCGATCAACAGAAACTGCCGCCGTTGACTTCATGGAATACGTCTACAGACGTATGGATGATGGAAAGTATGTAGGAGCATTGTTTTTCGACCTCACCAAAGCATTTGACTCGATAAACTTTAGATTCATTGAAGAAAAGCTTTACTCCATAGGCATTCGGGGCAACTTTCTTTCGTGGATTATGTCATTCATGAGTTCCAGAAGGATACTGGTAGAACTGAGGAACAGCAAGTCAGATTTTTACGAAATGGGCCTGGGAGTCCCACAGGGATCAGTTCTGGGACCATTAATATTTCTTTTGTTTATTAATGATATGCCATCTCATATACGTTCTGAATGTCTGATCCTGTTTGCTGATGATACAACTATAGCTGAGGAAGCTGATAACCCATTAGATCTACAGATTAAACTATCAGTGATAGCAGACCAATTCACGGCCTGGTGTAGAACAAATAGATTAGTGGTAAATGGCAAAAACCATCCTCATGCAATTCTTTGGTAGGAAACCTCATACTGGTCCGATGAACGTGCGCGTTGAAAATAATATCGTTGAATCCTCAGATACCACAACATTCCTTGGAATACATATAGATCAAAATTGAACTGGAAGCATCAGATCGACCATGTATGCAAGAGAGGGTTCCAGTGGGTACTATGCTATACTTCAGTTAAAAATGAACTTGATCGACCAACTCTCCTAAATATCTACTACGCTCTCATTCATTCTCATTTGTCCTACAACATAATTCTGTGGGGGACGCCTCAGAAATCAATAGAGTATTCGTGGCTCAAAAAGGGTTATGAGGCTAATATTCAATTTGAAGAAGTTGGACTCCTGCAGATCGTACTTTCAGGAACACCATATTTTAACTGTTCCTGTATGTATATATACAGCTGCATTTGCTATATTAAACGCAATTTGAAGATTCGCGAAGAACTCATACATACACCAATATCCAACCAGAGACGCTGATTCAATTAGAATCCAAAACACCAACAAGTTTATATGAAAAAACCCTTCACTGGCAGGAGCTAAACTATTCAACCACCTACCTCCTGACATTAAAGATGTCAAGCCTTTAAAATTATTCAAAAAAAAACTCAGGTTATTCTTAACGACCCATAGTTTCTATTCCACCATAGAATATCTCAATTTCAGCTGATCGAAAAACTGTAAACTGTACATGTCAATTTACTTTGTGGGGATTTTTATATTGTTATAGTGGTAACCTATGTTTATATGTAATCTTATATTATATTTTATATATTCCTATATTGTTACGATGTATTGTTATATTATTTGATGTTATATATGTACACACTGCTACTTAGTGACCTATTTTATATTTCTATGTCACAACTCGGTGGCTCCATAACTTGTGTGGTTCTTTATTGAATCTCCGAACATATACTCCAATATACTGATATTTCTGTCATTTGTACATTGACGTAATGGACTATATGCCCATTGTGACCTATCCTATATCATGTATTTGATCATAAAGGACCAATAAATATTCTATTCTATTCTATTCTATTCTATTCTATCCTTTCCTCTATCATGAGGTCTATTGGCGGTATTGCCGTTATGACGCACAGTCCTATAGGCCATGGCCACACGGAGTAGCATCTTCCGCTGCGTTGATATCAACATGCCCCTGTATGTCTTCACTCTGGTGACATTGCCCCACACGGGAGCCGCGTATAGGAGGACGGACTGCACCACTCCGTACATCACTCTTCTCTTATATAGGCCAGGTCCCCTTGTGTTTGAAAGGATCCTCGTTAGGGCCGTCACCTGCCTATTCGCCTTGTCACAGGTCCTCCTGACGTGTTTATTAAATATCAGTTTGTCGTCAAGCCAAACCCCGAGATACTTTACGAATTTTTTTGGAATTATCTCCGTGCCAGCCAGCTCGAAGCGAATTCCTTCCCTCTTCCTGCGTCCCCTGATTACGATAGCCTCGGTTTTCTGCGGGGCAATCTCTAACCCATTATCCTCCGTCCAGCGTTTAGTTATTGCTAGGCTCTGGTTTGCAGTGCGCGTCAGCTCGTCACTTTTGTCGGCCGTGATTATAAGTGCAAGGTCGTCCGCGTACGCGACGGTTGCGCAATTCCTCGGGAGGTCCAGCGTTAGGATGCCATTGTATAACACGTTCCACAAAGTTGGACCGAGTACGGAACCCTGCGGGACACCCTGTGTCAGGTTCATCCTCATTTTCCCAGAGGTCAGCTCTCGACTCGGTAGGTAACTCCCGATTGCCATGCGTAAGTAGGGGCTAATTTGAAGCCGGCCCAGTTCGTGCTTTATCAGGTGCCACTTTGCCGTGTTGAAGGCATTTTTTATGTCAATCATGATCACCGCTCCCCATACCTTCCGATCACTGTTCACCCTCTCCAGCACGTGCTTGATGGCTCCTACCGTTGATCTTTTGGCTATTAAGCCAAACTGGGTGCTGGCTATGCCCTCTCTGCTTCCTAACTCCTCTTCCAGCCTGGCCTTCAGTAAGGATTCATATATTTTCCCAAGGCAGTCCAGAAGACAGATTGGTCTGTGTTTCCCATCTATTCTCGGATCCCCTTTGGGAATCAGGATAGCCTTGCCTTTTTTCCAGCTGCCTGGAAAGACTCCTTGTCTGAGTAATCCATTCGTTATCGTAAGTATTGTGTCTGGTATCGCCTCTATGGCGTACTTCACCGTCTCCGGTTGGATCCCGTCGGGCCCCGGCGATCTCCTGCTCCTCAGCTTCCGTGCTGCCTCTTTTAGCTCTTCCCTAGTAAATGGGTGGAGGGGTAGTTCCATGTCAGGCTCCTGGTTTTCGAAGTCAACCTCTGCTGTCCCAGGAAAGAGTTCACGCAGTATGTTTTTCACGCACGGTACTAGACGCCGAGGAACTCGAAAAAGATGCGATATAGTGTATCATTTTCCCCCAAGGAAGCCGAAAAACTAAAAAAAAACACAATGATAATATTTCTGAACATTGTGAAAATGTGAAGAAGAGACATGTTAAACCTAATAAAGACAAGAAAGTGGTGAGTGTAACCCATCAAAATGTGGGTAATGGAAAGGGGGGTGAGGAAAATACGCTAAAAATCCTTTGTCTAGAAAAACAATTTTGTTCACCACAAATTTTGTTCTCAAGTTTGACGAAAGTGAAGAAAAATCCAAACATTTTCAAAGTGAGGAAATAATCAGAAAAAACAACACATCAAAATATGGGGAGTGATATGGAGGATGATAAAAGGAGTAACGGAATTTCGATCCTGATGGGGGTCCCCCGACTGCACACGTTTCTTTTGCTGAAAAATTTTTCTCCTATGCATTTTTTTCGGAAACGTCCATGCAGTGAAGTAAAAGGAGATTTAAATGTGATATAAATAATTTTTGACCCTCAGAACAGAGAGAGCCACTTTGCATTGTTTTTCTCTGTAACCCAACTCTTTTTGATCCCAATCAAATATCACCAACAATTCTAATATTGAAGCTACAAATATACCAGGATTTCAATGAGAATTAACAAAGGAATGTGCCGTTAATCTCCACTCTATCTATAGATGATTCTTATCAATGAATCAGTTTTCTCACCGAATTGTTACTTTTCCCGCATCTTGATCGCATAAAACAGTTCCAGAGCACCGTTACACATAGGAACCTCCTGATTTATTCATCTATTATCCATTATTTTCATAATACAAGTCATTACACGACTGAAATATAGAGTAGGTACCTACCTACATGAGCCTCTAATGTGAACGGATAAGTTCAATAACACAAGATTGTACAACGGTGTTGGTAAATCTTCTGTATCTCCACAATAAGTAATAGAAAATTAATAGCTCAATTTGCTACGATCTGTACTACCTGAGAAAGCTTCATTACTGTCTGAATTCGCAGCTTACCAGTAATGGACTCAGAGAAGGGGTCATTGCTAAGTTTTTAATCTTTGAACGACTTTGTGTGCAAATGTGTATTCTATGGAGTCAAATCCATCACGTCGATCATGAAAAAAAATTGAAGTTTAATTAAAAAAAACAATAACTGAAACAACTCGGTATTTTGAAATAATTAGAGCGATAGCTGGGCATTATTTTTGGAACATGTATTTTGGACGCATTTTATCATTCTGAATCGAACCTGGATAATCACGTTATTTCCCAAATGAATTGGGGATAAACGATGTCCATATTGTTTCATTTGCAAAAAATGCAAACCACAAAATATCAACCCTTGAACATAAATGGTATGATGATTTGACGTAATTGATGAATCTGCACAATCACAAAATCATCAAGATTGAAAAAAAGTCACTATAGAGAAATTTGAGTAGAATTTTCAATATAGAATCTTGTACATCTTCTCCCAGTTACGTTGCATTTCTTGCATTCTATTATGGTATTAATAAATCAAAGTGTGCTTCGTGTGGACAAATCACGTCCGTTTAATTCCTACTGACTGAAGTTCGAGATGACTAAATAAACAATTTCATATGAACTATCATTTCTATAGTATGAATCCAATGGAAATAATACGAATCCTTAGTTCTTAATTTTTCAGACTATATCATTAGTTAACAAATCAAAGTGTGCGTCCTGTAGACAAATCACGTCCATTCATTTCCTACTGGCTCGGAGTTCGAGATGACAAAACAAACAAATTCATTTGAAATATGGATCATTTCTGTAGTATGAATCCAATGGAAATAATACGAATCCTTAGTTCTTCATTTTTCAGACTATATCAGTCGTTAACAAATCAAAAGTGTGCGTCCTGTGGACAAATCACGTCCGTTTAATTCCTTCTGACTCGGAGTTCGAGATGACAAGGTGAACAATTTCATATGAAAATATCATTTCTGTAGTATGAACGAATGGAAATATTACGAATCCTCAGTTCTTCATTTTTCAGGTATTAAGAGACTCAAATTCCCAGTTCAAATGTCAGAATAAAAAAATACTAGCAACAATTTGACATTTAACATAATGGGATTATCCAATTTTCATTCCGTTTATGTGCTCATTACAGCAGATATCAAAAATAGGAAACCGTCGACCCATTCAAAAAAATGCTGAATGCTGAGAGGAAACTAAACACATAAATTGGAAGAATTTGGTGAATCAAAAGCACGAATTGCTTTTTTACTCCAGTTGATTGATCGAACGATTTACTAATGATGCTAATATTCGGAATAGTTCTCACCTAATGACTGTCTCGACCACTTAGGTTTGTTATTACGATTCTCTGCTATTGCCAATAGTTTTCCACACACCAAGGTATGAAGTTGTCAGGAATATGACAAATCCCAATGATTTTACATATATCATGTCAATATATCAGTCCAACATCATATCTGTAATTGCATGCAAGCGTATAAGGAAAATACCACTACAACGGAACAAATGAATGCAGAAATCTACATCTACACGGCGATCCGGTCTCGAAGATAGTTTACGACTCAAACGCAACTTGTTTCAAAATATGAAAACTTGTTCTCTATTATTTCATCTCATTGTGGAATGAGAGAATGAAATTGTCCGGTCAGATGAACGGTATCTGAATAAATACATTGCTTGAAATGGAGAAATCAGAAAAAATCTTATCGAGACGATGACAATGTAACAGTCGTTCTTTATCACTATTGATAATAGTAATGAGTGCCCCGTTTTTAAAATTGGGATTGTAACTCAATATTTGGAGTACCTCAGGGTTGCCTATGGGGCCTACACATAAATATTATAAATTGGAAGTATTAAACTTCGTAGCTCGTTATGCTGATCATATATTTGTAACGTGTTTGAAAAATATCAATGTTCCTATCAAATTTTCAAACCTTGTTGATTCTAGATTTTTCACAGTTACAAGAAGATAAAAGTTATTCAACTAAGTATAATTATACTTCAAACTCAATCCTGCAAAAAAAACAGTGTGTATATTGTTATAAATCATGAACATGTTTATGCTACCATTTATATAATCCAAGATATACATCTAAATGATGGAAAACGTGAAACTAAATGAGCAAAAATTAAATTTGGAACATGTATTTTCTCAAATCCACCATCGTTGTCCCCAGAAACAAGCCTTCAAATTCAAGGTGGCTCATCGATATTGGTTTCATGGTCCACCATAGATCAAAAGACTTGTTCATAAAATAATCAAGATCTGACTACTGCCGTATAAATCCTGTAGAAAATGTATGGCGGATGTTCCCCTGATCTGCTGAGTATTAAGGAATATGTCTTCCCAGAGACCACTCTTTGAAATGAACAGTATGGAGCCCTATTTTGGCTAACTTATTCAGACATTCCATCAGAATAACAATCACTATCTTTCGTGAAAAAAATGTGAGACTGAAATCGCACTTTAGGACTGAAGACTACCCTAGCCTTCATCTCAACCTGTGGTACGTAAACCAGAATTCTTCTGAATAAGGTAGTATCTTCTTTGAAACATACTCGAATCGAAGGATTTCTGAAAGAAGAGACAAGGAACTGAAACAAACTGAAAAATAACTACAGATAATCGCTCGATATTATTCTGATATTTGAAAAAATTGCAGTGTCAAATTTAATTATCTATAGAACCTGAATTTTTGGAATCTTCCAAGCATCAATATTGGTATGGTTTCCCAGGGATTTTTCCCCTTTTCATACTTCCTAGAACAGATGCGTCTTCAAGATCCAGAATGTTCTTCCAAAGGCAGTTTCATCTACCCACCAGCGCAGTGTAACTGAAGCTATTAGAACAACTTTGGAGACTTTACTCGAACCATAGAGAAGCAATGTACGTACTAACATGCTGATGCGTGGACAAACTGTCGAATATACATTAAAAACTATATGAAGAATTGAGGGCAAATTATATCCAAGGGATGGATGCCAGGTTTTGCAAGATATAGTGAATGTGAGATTGCCGTATCGCATTGAGCAACCTGGACAGCCACAATGGAGTCACCCTGGTCTTGATGACCACCGATCCAAAGAAGAGACTGACACATAAGCCCGAGAAAAAACGATAAATGCACTGCTGGGTGCAAGTCAAATCATAGCCAAACCCTAAATGGAAACGAAATATTTTTTTGACTAACACTCACTGTGCTGTGCCACTGCGAGGGCTGTACAAGTGCGAGTTGAAGCAATTTGGAGAAGAAAAACCAGAGGTTACAAGCTATAGAAAAAACCGCCCCCAAAGCTATGGGGTCTCATAGAAAAGCCATGCTAGACAGTGTTTTCTTAAGCACAATATATTTGCAAAGGTCGCGGAGGATCAGGCGAAAGTTTCAAATTCTAATCTAGGATATGAGACAATGCCTGTACATTTCATTATTCGTGTAGGCTTTTCCGCAAAGTACTCGATGAAGAGATTTGCTTGTGCCTTTCTTGTCCTATTCTTAGAAATACTTCTATGAAGGAGGCAGCCACAATGATGAAAATATTTCAAGATTTCATCACTCAATTGATATGAATATCGGAATATTATACAGGGGATTTCTATTCAATTGTGGCGTTGCTTCATATTCGAATAGGCAGCTTAGGGATGATAACGTGCATTGAATTGGAAGATCTGAATAGCGAATTCCACAAAAAAACACATTTTTTAAACCTTATGAATTTACAAATATGTGTTACCGTTAAAGAACTGTTATTACTCAAAATTATTTTAAGTAGGTATTATTAAAATGTGATTTGGCTGTGGGACCAGCCCATCTCTGGAATTGGCTTTAATAATCGGTTTCTAGCTTGCATTATGGCCGATAATGAACATCGGTTTTACCTGCCCTGATGTAATGGCGACTTTCGGGAACCTAACTTTTCAATACTCATCGTGACGATCACCTGCCTTGTCCACGTCGATAGCCGACAAACAAAAATAGCAAAAAATTAACTGCGTGTTTTTTTCTTTCTTTTATGTAGAATTAAATCGTGGTGGAAGGTACTAATGATTTGAAAGGAATAATTTCCACAGAAAACATAATACTACCACTGAATGGACTATAAAAACAAGAATGACCACAAAAAAATATAATATTACAAAAAATTATAAAACAAGCCAAGAAGGGGTTGAATGCCAAGCTTTGCACGGCGTTGGAAGGGTGTCCGACATTTTTTATTAATTGAATTATAAATTTCGGAGCTTGATTCGACAGAAAACCAGTAGGAAAGTGAGAGCATCAAAGAAAAAGTAGAAGAAGTGGCTAGCATGGGTATATGGTAGTGACTACAAGTTAACAGAAAAGGAGAAATCTGATGAACGGTATCTGGACCGGGTTAGTAGTAGATGTTTTGAAAGAGTTGAATCATAGGAATATTTAAACAATGAGTGCAGGTGAAATGAGGTGAGAGGGGAATAGTATTAGCACAGCTGTGCCAAAGCATTGTGCTTAGAGCTCGTGAAAGCACTCAAAGCCCTTCTGTGCTCCCGAGCACGTTTTTGAATCAGTGCTTATTGCTTCGAGCAATTTACGAAAAAGGTTAGTGCTTAGTAATCCCGAAAAGTGCTTTTGGGATTATTAAGCACTAAGCCTAAACTACAAATCCTTTCCTCATTTTAAAAGTGTGATGGTCTCATGGTATCTGAGGTATCTTTTTTGGAGATGTAGAACTAGCCAAATTAGATCTTTTCACCAAAAATCACCTACACAAAAGTTTTGAAAGTATAGAGGCACAAAACTTCGGTCCAATTATTATCCTGGTATGTATTTTCTATCTGCGGTGAATATGAAATGTTAATCCTCATATCACACTGTTCGGTATATTTTTTTAAATTGGAATTCCATACTTCGCTGTGGGTACAGACTTCCAGTTGCTCATCCAAACACTACTTAACACAAATATTTGAAGTGAATATCCTTTGTCGTCAATTAAAAGCAATCCGTTGTTTTCCTGAACATAAATATAACCAACAATTACAACTTTCGATATACACTTCACACTAGAAGAGGACCACTGTTGAATTTTTTTTTCTGTTATTTTGGAAATTTTATATTGGTGATTTTTCTAAAATAACTCATTTAACTCATATTTTTGAATTGTATTACACATTCCAGAGTAATAAAAAATCCACAGTTCCTGATATCTATAGCGATAGTTTTAAAAAAGATATATTGGCAATCTTCATCAAGATGTTAGTAGTATTGGCGCCTAAGTATAGAAAAGTCCTGAATTATTTATTCGCAGTGGAGAAAACGTTTGGAATGATTCTAGTGGTAATTTTTGCTCTATATGTTCTCATGACTTTTTTGTGCTGGAAAATTTTTTCGGTAATATTTTAATAACACGAATCTTCAACAACAAAAAAAAGTTATAACAACCCATTCCACAATTGGGGTAGTCTAGAGTCTGCCCTCCTACACTCTGATAGATTTTTCCAGATTTTTTTTTGCGGATAAAAGGATTTTTTTGGTAAGTGAAGAAAATTCCTTACGAACACCCCAGTAATTGTGTGCCTTGTTCGAGCTTGTGAATGTCCTTTACTAGGTTACCATTGTACAGTTCCATTTTATTGAGGGGCTCTTTCACTATCGCATGTCGAGTCATGACCCCCGTAAGAATTTCATTTATTGAGCTTGACGCGGTTTCGTTCTGTCAGTGTACTCAGTGCCTTCAGTGCCGCCTGGATATCTGCAAGAGAATGGATCTGCTCCTCTTTTATATCCTTTTTATTTTCCTTTGCATATTGAAGTATTTCGTAGACCTCTGTTTGTGTACCAGATCTTTCAATGGTCATGTGCCCTGTCCCAACATGTATATGGTCCAGGCACCTAGCCTTGCCTCACCTTGTACCAGTGAAGGGAAGGCAGTTCAAGCAGTATCTCAATGGCTGCAGGTGGCGTTGATCTCATTGCAAGTATGTCTAATTTTGTAATAGCGCTTATTTGTAAGTGAAAGGTTACAAATTATTTTTTATAAACATTGTTCTCCACAAAAACCACTTTCGATTGATATTTTATTTTTATTTCTAACTAACAAAAATGTCTGGGACTTTTTTCTATGTGGCGCAGACTTTTTGAGTGTTACTGTAAAACAAATCTCTGCGCCAAAATACCATTATTTTATTTTATAACGATTACTCTCATTTTTCGTGGTCCCTAGAAAAAAAGTGATTATCGTCAAAATATGATGAATATTGTTAGAAATCCTTCACTTCGGGACAATAGCCACTCCCAACTGAATATTCAAATGAACTGGCCGCGCACTTGTCGATTGATTCGTTTAACATTTTCTAACATTCTCTAGGGGAGGAACGAACTGAGATAATGTATATTAGACCGTCTATTCGTTCTCTACTCAACAGATTTATCGAGTTGTTCGGGTTAAGGGCGGTTCGGCGTCATAAATATAGAACATTAATAAATACTCCGAACAAATTAAACATTTGACAGAGCATATAGATTCTTATCATCCGGCCTACCGGTCGATGGTCGATGGTAATGTTGGGTTCGATCTCCGACGTACAATCTTCATGCTACTGAAACGCATTCTTAATTACGGTAGAGTTTCTCGATATCTATTACCATTCAGAGTTTCGTAATTCCATTCCGAGTGCCATAATTCAACGGGTAGAGATTGATGGGAATTATGATATTTCTTATTATAAGGTATCCCATTCTTCTTTCAGGATTCGGGCCTATGTCGATATATTATTTGTTTGGTTTTATACAAAGGTTTACAGCATGTCAAAATGTACAGAAAATATTTCCTGTGAGGATAATTGTGAAAACATTCAGTTGTCAATGTACATACAAGGTTGAAAATTGTCTTATTAAAATATTTTAAAATGAGAAGCAAGTTAAAAATGTATTAAAAAATTCTGCAACCTAGTTAAAAATTTACGAAAATAGATGAAGCCCAACATCGTTGGAATAAAACGGATTACTAATTGAAGTATTCATCTACACTATCAAAACACTTTCTCATGAGAAACTCGTAGAGTTTCGAATTTGAAGAATTTGATTTTGATTTATTTACTCAACCTATAAAAACCGTTTTAATATTTCAACAGCCGCCATTTTGAACCTACTGAACCGATTTGGCCTATCTTCGAACTGCCGAAGCATTGATAGAAAATATTTTTGTATCCAATTTCGTTCCATTCGGTTGAAAAATGTGGCCTTCACTGTTGAAAAATTTCGTTATATATATATATATATATATATATATATGTATATATATATATATATATACATATATACAGTGCGTTCCATAGGTATGGAATAAATTAAGTTTTGTTATGTTGTTAATTTCTTCCGTTATCCTAACTTTTAAATCTGCAATATTGTCTGGTCTATTAAAATATACTTTTGATTTCAAATAACCCCTTAGGAAATAATCAGGTATTTTCTTATCTGTTTTGGTAAACGTCAGAAAAAAGTCGTTCAAGACACCAAAACATTATTCACAAAACCCACATAACTAATGTAATGCCAATCTAGTAGACTACTGTTATATATTTTTTTTATTGGTTCCCCTTTTTACCCATTTAAAGCACGCCTCAGCGTGTTTAAATCGAACTTTAAAAAACGCGCGTTTTTTAAAGGTAACCATGACAACATCAACAAATCGAGAAACGTGAAGTCTAAATGACAAATTTTTGATTATTGATCTGACAGGAGTACCTTGTAACGTCAGATAAAATATTACTAACAATTCGTTCATTTATATGTGCTCCTCCATCCATTTGATGAACTTTTCATATTCTTTTTTATATATATCACTGGATTTTCGCGGTATTAATCGATATTAGAATCATTCATTTTTGAGCTCTGGTGACAACAAATATTGATCTTTGGTAACAAATTGCAAATGAATGTTTTTCTCATTTCCATGACAACGAAAGGTATACTGATGTCACATCACGAATTCAACCTTCTTGCATTATTAGTTCTTATTTCTATTTTTTGTAGTAATAATACCAGTATATATGATTTCAAAGTGCACCAATAAAAAAAAATAACGTAAAGTATTCGTGGATAACTGGTCTTAGAAACACTTGCTCTATTTCGAGCACTCCGGCTGCGCCGTCGTGCTCGAAAAATCGCGCGTGTTTTAAAGCCCTTTTTATCCACTTATACTTTAATATACTATTTAAGTTGCTGACACACGTCAGTGCATTGAAAAATATTTGTGTGTGTATTTGATTTAACTATGGCTCATTTATCCGAAACTCAAAGAATAGACATTTTAATTATGATTGGATGCGGTAATAAAACAAGAACTCAAAAGGAAGTTTGTAAAATGTTTAATAATAAATACCCTGGTCAACACGTGTCTCAAAGTCTACAGTTAGCAAAATAAAAACAAAATTTCGTGAAACTGGATATGTAAAAACTATTCAAAAACCAGGTCTAAATGTTAAATTGGATGAGGAAAAAAGTTAGATGTACTGTTAGCGATTGAGGAAAATCCGCATATGACAAGTAGACAACTTGCCGCCGACAATGATGTATGTAAATCATCGATATTGAGAGTTTTACATAAAGAAAGAAACCATCCTTATAAAGTTCAGTTGGTTCAGGAGTTGAATGAGGATGATCCTGATAGAAGGCAACAATTATTTGATGGATATAATGGAAGCAGATTTGCAGTCGAACGCTTTGTGAAAAAATGGAATATTGCTTATTTTCCAGTCCCTCGACGTTGTCTTCTCCCAGTAAGGCCCTCGTAAAAACTAAATTGATGGTTGGAAAGAAAGTTATTTGATTCAAAATGACATGGTAGCATTCAATAGAATTTCTATAATTTTGGAAAAATATTGATTTTTGAAATCGGATTAAAATTTCAGTGATATCTTAGACGTGGAATTTATATGGCAGCTTTCAAATTTCTGTATACTGACCTACTTTCAGGTTGATTAATGTTTTAGCGTTATTTTGAAGTCTAGAATTCTCCACTTGTTTTCCAGTTCTTAATTGAATCAAATGAAGTGGTTCCTATCTTTGATAAAAGCTCTTCAAAGTGATTAAGGTAACGCTTAAATCACCCTAAAAGATCTGTAAAAGCAATTATTCTTCTATTTTCAGACTAGATCTTAGAGCACAAAAAATAGTTTCCAATTGAATGTGTCTTGTATACAGTGTGTATAATAACTCCATAAATAGACATGGTCTGATGGACGATACGTAAAACGTAACAATTTCTATTATTTGCATCAGATTGAGAGAAACATTACTGGGACCAACTGTGATTATTGCAAATATAAAGACTGTATTCTTTGTCAGAAGCAAACTTTTTTGATTATTTTAGTGAACGATAAAGCAACTGATGATGAAATATATTCTGCCACATATAAATTATCTTTTGTAGACTTGTGTAATTCGACTATTTGTTATATCCACATCCAAAGGATTTAAAAAAAAATAATTTCTGGCATTAAATATAAAGTGAAAAAGAACAAAAAATACATTTCTCTCTGAAATAATTTTCTTTGGGAATTAATTTGACATTATATTCAGTGAACCGAACAGAAATTGAAAAATAGAATGAAAAATAAATCAAATCTCCTATTCCACCAAACCCGCAACAAATTTAAAATCCATTATCTGTTTCCTTTCAAAATCTCTCTCAACCATACAAGCCACAAGCCACACTTACCAAAATATAATTTCACAAGTTGAAACAAATAAAAGAAAAAACTTAGCAAAGTTAGTAAATTTTATTATTAGAACCAACATTATGAAGGTGATTCTTTGAACCAGGAATATACAACACTAATGAAAATGCTGACAAGATTTGTTTCCATCGAAATTATTTCTTATTACAGGTACTGTACAGTCTTTTCTATTAGTACATCAAAATTATATTTAAAACATTTTAGATAAGAACTGAAAATGGAAGCAGGCCGAAAGAGCTTTGCTTGAATTTAAAAATATTCACAGAAAATAGAGAATTTTAATTTGTAGATTTGGAATGTTGCGTACACTGCAGTATTGAATTTTTCTTTGTTTAGAATGAAAGTAGTCACAATGTGTACTGCAATGTATTCATTCGTTCTAATAGAGCTTCGCGAATAGATTTCATTGCTTTAATATCAACAAAACAATGTTATGAATTGAATTCTACAAGTGAAGTTATGCAATCAATCCTTATGACAACGAATTGAATACCAACATCGATTATCGGCCTGAGTATTCCATTCCAGCCCGCCCGATGGCTCTTCTTGGAATAGAAGAATGAATAGATAAACCTCCCTGGAAAAGAACAGAACTCCAAGAAAGACAAAGCTACTTTTTCCAACTGAAAGTGCCGACTCAAAATATTTTATTCGCACAGCTATATGGGATGGCTTCCAGGAGCAAAACAATAACACATAAAGTCTTCGGTTTGCTTCAGAATGCAGATAGTTTCCCATTTGAAATGTGAACTCATTTCACTCCTTAACTAGTGCACATTATCCCAACGTAGCAGATAAATGCTAGCAATCAAACATCTCCATAGTGACATGTAATGAGTTTACAACCTAAACTGGGTGAATTGAACCTTTTTTTTATTGTTGTTGATTCAGAAAATAATAATTTAATCAGAATAAACTCAAACTAGTCATGTTCCGGGTATTCTGTTGGAAATTTGTTGTACTAGAATCATAGAAAAAACGTACAAGATTTGGAAGGAATACATTTATTTTCTATTGTGGAACAAACATGGGTGATCATAACTAAATTTTTTTAAATATTTGTAATTTTAATAACGGCGACTTTTCAGTACATCATATCATTAGTTTCCAAAAGAGATTAAAATAACTGTATGATTCGAACTATGATTCCTTCTACAGAAGAATGAAGGACAAACTCTTGATTACTTTCGTTTTGGGTGTCCATCGTCTCAATGGGTTTGAAGGTTTATAGGTCTGTCGGTGCACATTTGATGCATGAAAGGTAGATAACTGGGATTTCTTGTTGTTCTTCTTTTTTATTAGTTCTTTCAAGTTGTTTCAGTACCAGAAGTTCCTCGGGATATTCATATCGGTGTAGGTTCTCTCTGATGTGTCTTATTTTGTATATGTTTCTACAAATGTTCTTACGATCTCTCTTTGTTGAACTCGGATGATTGGAGTTGTAGTTGATATAGTGTCTCGTATGCATTTTTTCTAAAAACACAGGTGTGGATGTCATTGTCTGTACTTTCAAGATTCACATCACAATTCAATCCCTCATGTTGTTTATTCTAAGAAGAAATCCTAGAGTTGTTTGTCTCCGCAATAGGCCTTTTCATTTAGATGATTTTTTAAGGCGCATGCGCTCGTTTTGAGACCCAAAGTCTGATTGGCTATTGGGAAAGTGAATAGCCATTGGTTAGTTTTGAAATAACAATTTGAGATTGGCTTAGTTCAAAATAAGAGGTATTTTCACAGTATGTCAACAGTCAACTTCATGACAAATGCACCTGCATACATTGGCGTTCGTATCTTTCTTTGTAGGTTGAGTGCTAATTACCTATTTTATACTGCCAAAAACCTTTCATTCGTAGATAAAATGATGTACACGAATATTTTCTAATGGTGAGTTTTCTTCTCCATGTAAATTCAAGTCAACTATCCATTGTAAAACTTGTCATCTAAATGGAAAAGCCTATTCCAAATGATAGAGGTGTCATCCAGCTGTTTTTTGGTTTGTATTCTGCCTCCCGTGTACAGATTCGGAAATAAAATCGCAGACTATTGATTTTACAACGGGTTAGAGTTGCGAATGTAAGTAAGTAAGCGGTAAGCATTACTATGTGTTTTGTTAAGGTTAAGTGCAATTTTGTTGGCTAAAAACTAGTCCGATATACCATCTATTGTTTTTTGTGAGAGAGATATAAGTGACGGAAATTCCTTTTCGTGAACAATAATACTGGTATCATCGGTGAACAGTTTGAAAGAGACTGTGGGGAAATTACTGACTATGTCATTCATGTACAATAAAAATAACGGTGGCCCGAGAATTAAATCTTGTGGAACTCCAGTGTGAACTGCTGCTGAATCAGAGAATACGTTTTTTATTATATCGTTGTCTTGATGTTCAATTTTTACGATAAAAGATCTTTTATTTAAGTATGTTTCAAATCATTTACTGGGTATACCTCTAATACCATAATAATGTAATTTGTTCAGCAGTGAACCATGGCTGACGCAGTCAAATGCCTTGGAAAGGTCACAAAATATCTCCAGATGATGTTGGTGGTTTTCTATTACTCCGTTTATGTGTTCCAACAAGGCATTTGCTGCGTCAGTAGTATTCGTATTCTCTCGAAATCCATATTGTGAGTCAGTTAGTATGTTGTTTTGAGTTAGGTATCATTTGAGTTGTCAATTTACAATCCACTCTAATGATTTAGCAAAGCTGGGTTATAGAGAAATGCCACGATAGTTATTGATATCCATTTCATCACCTTTTTTTTATAGTGGTTAATAGATTTTTAAATAAAGGTTTTAAATTTTTAAAAACCTTAAAAAATTTTTTAAAATAACTTCATTTTAATCGTGGATTTTTCAATTCACAGAAAAATCTTTCTATCAATATCCAATTGAGAATGTTTCCCTTTTCAACATGAATCCCCCACAAGAGGTTATCTTGACGATGGAAGATAGTGACTAAAGTTTATCTTTCAGTCGCAGATGATTCCACATCTGATTTTATGAACATCCTGATCATATTTTCAACAAATCAATACAGTGAGGCTTTTAATAGCCCCCCTTCCCTCCCCGCTGTTAACTTTTGAACGGTTTGACGAAGAGTGCCCAATAGATGGCGCGGGGGGCACATCAACTTAAAAATTTAAAAGCATGGGGGGGTCAAGTGGCACATCGTTGAAAAGATAATTCAATTTTTTCAATTTCGTTAATACGTTTTTTCAGAATATGCATTTGAAATGTCAAGTATAATACATTTTCAAATGCCTATTGCGAAAAAACATTTGAACAAAATTAAAAGAAAATAGGATGGTTGAAAAGAGAATTTAATTATATTTTCAAGGATGTGCCACTTGACCCCACAGGCTATTTGCAATTTTTGACGTTGTTGTGCCCCACCACAATAATGCGTTAATAGATAAATCGACCATTAATAGGTTTTTAATGGTCGATTTCGGTGTACGTGTAAAATCATATGATAATGTTCCACATTCGACATTTCTAATAAGTGCCACTTCTGTCAAACGTGAAAATAATTTTCAAGTAGACTTCTTGGAAATACTACATATTCCGGAATTCATAAATTTTTCTTTTGAAAGAAATATCTGGTTTAATATTTGTGTTTTGTTACAGGTGAGTGAAAGGAAGTTTGTTATGGGAAATTCGGTAAGTTTTTGAGAATATCCATTTTTAACCGACGAAAAAAAAGATTCTCTAGTTTTTTTTAATGTATGACCACGCATAACTTTTTACAGATTAGTCCAATTTTGATGATACTTTCTTTAGTGGATTGGGTATACCTCAAAGATGGTCCATTGGATTTGAAAAAAATCCACTCCTAAGGGAAGGAAAGTGGGGGATGATTATTGGTTCTACCAAGCATAACTTTGTACTGGGTTATCTGATTCAGATGATTCTTTTTTATTTCATAGGGTATGCTTCGAAGTGGGTCCCATTTGAATTTGAAAAAAATACTCCCCTAAGTGTTGAAAAGTAGGGGATGATTTATTGATTTTACACCTGTGAAGCGTTTCTGATGAAACTTGTCACACATATATAGTTCTGATGACACTACAACGTAATGGAGGCCTAGAGTTAATCTGATGATGGAGATAGAAGACAGTCGAAGGATCTCCTCAACGGTTCACACCAGCTACCTGGTGTTTGGGGTAATATGTACTTATTATATAATTACATGTCCTGACTGACTCACTGATTGCCTGATATACGATCAACGCCCACACCAAACTGCTAGACCTAAGAGAAATTTTTTTGACAGCTTATGATTTTGATATTCCATCCCTAAAGGGGTGACAAAGGGGGTGATAAGGGCGGTGAAAGTGAAATTACGGTTGGTTTCGAAATTAGGGTCATGGAAATTCGTATTGGCTCTTCTTCAAAATGAAGTTTTTGAAAATTCAACCCAAAAGGGGTAAAAGGGGGTTGGAAGTTTGTATAGTTAGTATTGAAGTAGATCATGGAATTGGTATTTGGGGGTTTTTGTACAAAAAAAATACGTGTTTCGGTGTTTTGGAAATTCAACCCCTAATAAATTGGGATGGAAGTTTGATAGGAATTCCGTTAGATTTCAAGTTGGGGTCATTAAAATTGGTATATGAAGTCTTTGTTACAAATTGAAGAAATATGTATTTCAGTGTGAAAATTTGTATGGGGCTCCCGTTAATTTTCAAGTTAAGGGTCATAAAAATGATTATTTGAGGTATTTGTGAGGGATATATAAATAGATGTTCATGAAGAAATACGTGTTTCAGTATTTTCAGAAATTTGTAATAGTCGTCACAAAAAATACAAAGTTCAACATGGACGAAGTCGCTGGTACCAGCTAGTTAATAGTTAAAGTAAGGTGTGTAAGTAAATATTTCAAAAGTAATAAAAATCAACTAGGTAGCAATTAGTAGATTTTAGTCACAAAAAATAAAAAATAAAAACTTCTTGACAAAAAATTTAACCGACAAAAAAAGAAACTGAAAATGAATTTTTTTAGTCTTTAAATGAACCTTTTTAGTCTTAATAACTAAGCTCCAAAACTAATGTAAGTAACTAATTTTGAGTTGGCGCCGAACAAACAATCAATGAAGATCATTGAATTACGTTAAAGAAATGATCATAAAAAATGCAACATCAGCGATAAACAATAATATTCCTGAAATGCGCTCTCCTTCCGACTACTCGCAACGACGTGTGCCCTCACGTGTGTGCCCGTTTGGGTATCACTCTCGCTGATATTGACTTCGAGAATGCTCGGCAATTAGTTACTTACATTAGTTTTGGAGCTTGGAATTAACTAAAAAGTTTCATTTTATTTTTTGCTTTTCAGTTTTTTTTCGTTGGTTAATTTGTTTGTTAAAAAGTTTTTATTTTGAATATATTCATAATTTGAACGCATGCATCACCAAACATAATTATAGAATTATAGAAAATTATGATCTCATGATCGTAAAATTTCCGTTTTCCGTCAACTGATTCACTAGCATCCTCTCAGAATCACCAGAACCCCAATTATATTTTTTTGCACAGTTATTGAAATGGAATTTGATAGCTTTCATAAATATAGTGCGGAGCACATTTTGACCTATTTTGCCTATTGTTTTGTATTCAATATGCTATAAGACGAAGAGAGAAACTGAGTATCTCAAGAGTTCATTACGAAAATGTTTAGCTAAATAATAATTATACCCGATAGAAAAAACCATTTGAGTTTTTTTCTGTCAAATTTGAGTGTTTGTAATTGCTGTTATTCAAAAGTAATAATTGTTCGCATATCTTATCTTTTTTTAGGAAGATTGACCTTTCCAATGCATTCTACATATCGAAATAGTATTGACTTCAAAAACTGTGTGCAGTAAAATGTTACCACTGGACTCTGGAAATCCAGAAAAATCAAAATATGTAGGAAACTTTTTGGATTCCGAAAGATGAGTTGATTTCGGTGATACCAAATAACCTAAAAATAATGCTGCATAAATGGAAGCTGATACTAGTGAATCAGTTGATTTACTACAAATCAAATACAAAAATGTTAAGTTTGAGACTATTTATCGTCTACATTATTTTATTTTATCAATTTCTTCTTTCGCGTGGCCACTTTAGTGGTTCTGAGAAGGTTATAGTTTTCAGTGATTACTTACCAATGAACAAAGAATAGTTTCTTTCCAACCTGACCTGACACCCTAGTCAATTCAAGATGAAAATCTCTTGACGAATACAATACAACGAACCGAATGTCACGATCCTCTTACGCCCCCCTGTCGACATTTCATTCAGTCATTAACTGAATTCTTTGAGACTGTAAGTGAAAATTAGCAAGTCTAAGTCAGTCACAACCATGGAATTGCATGTCTGTAATGGCTGATAGATAGTTGAAGATAAAATAATGAGAGTGTGAATAGCCGTCTAGTTGACGTAGCTTGGGAGTTTCAACGTATTCATCAATGGAGTTAATGCAAATATAATATTATAATACGATTTAGACATAAAGTGTCTTAACCATTTCCCATAAAATCAACAAATTTGCTGCTCAGTGGTATGCTCGGATTCGTGAGGTGAATGGCCTGCATTCCAGATCAAAAAAACGAAAAGAGACCTATAGTATATCCATTCTCAGTTGAATAATTCATCTTCGACTCAAAATATGGGGTTCGTTCAAAATCGTACATATTATAATGTTGAATTATGAAGGTAACCGGAAAACTAAATTATTCCCGTATGAAGTATATAGTAGACCGAATTGAAAACTATTCCTGCGTAAAAATCAGTCGATAACTTCGCTGTCCGCCCATAGCATAAATTACAGTAAATCACTACAGATCATACTTTTTCGGGTTTGGGGTATAGATAATGGAATATATTACTAGAACAGTGATGTGGTGTGTTCTGAGCAGAGGCAGCGATGTATGGTGAAAAACTGCAAGAACATTTTTGTACAGTAGTCGAAAGTTCCATCCACATAACATTTCTAGTTCAATCAAATCTGCTTTAAATTTGTATAACAACCAATAGACCAGGGCTGAAGCCTTTGAAAATGGTAAAAAGTGAAAAAAAATAATAGTAGGATGCAACCCTTTAGAAAAGGAAGAGAATATAACAAAAATAAAAGGAAAAATAATTTACGGGCGATCTGAGGTCGGGAAGTAGAAGGGGTGAGTTTTTAAGGGTAAGAAACGGTTTATCTCGATTTTCGGCAAAACTACGAGTCCTATGGAAAAATTCAAATAACCAAGTTTTTGGTTTTTTATTTTTATCTTTTACAAAAAAAAATTTGTTTACGAAATTTAGTGAAAATTTACCTTCTTATGTCCCAAACACAGTGTGATTTTTTTTATTTGGAATTTTAATTTTTTCGCCTTATTTTGACTTAATATCGAAAAAGCACACTAATTTCCAATCGAAAATTCTCCCGTCAAAATATTAGCTTTTTAAAAAAAGTCGGTGGGCTTTTTGTTCGTTAAATCTCTACTTTCTGATGGTTAAAAAAAAGTACATTACTTTGCAGAAAATGCAAAGAAACGAAAAAACTTGAATCCCAATTTAATAAGACATCTACAATATTTTGAGAAAGTTGTAGAATCTTCTTTAAATTATATGCGTAGATGCCTATTCATTGCTATTTTAAGATAACTTATATATCTGAGTGACCAACGAAAAATTTTAGCCCATCAAAAGGTATTTCATAGAGAAGTGGGGAAGCGGCTAGGAGGGTCTGGGCCTTACAACCTGTTATTTCTTTGCATTTTCTGAGAACATTTACCATAGTAATGTATATTTTTTTACACAATCAAAAAGTGGAGATTTCAGCGAACAAAAAGCCTACCGACTTTTTTTAAAAACCAGATATTTTGACGGGAGAATTTTTGATTGAAAATTAGGGTGCTTTTTCGATATTAAGTCAAAATAAGGAGGCAAAATAAATATTTCAAATCAAAAAAATTACAGTCTGTTTGGGATATAAAAAGGTAAATTTTCACCAGATTTCGTAAAAGATAAAAATAAAAAACCAAAAACTTGGTTATTTGAATTTTTCACATACAATTTGAGATTATGTGAAAAAAGTGTCGATACCAAAGTCGTAGATCTTTTTATTACCTACAACTTTGCCATCCATAGGACTCGTAGTTTCGCCGGAAATCGAGATAAACCGTTTTTTACCCTTAAAAACTCACCCCCTTCCACTTCCCGACCTCAGATCGTCCGTAAATTATTTTTCCTTTCATTTTTGTTATATTCTCTTCCTTGCCCAATGGGTTTCATCACACTATTATTTTTTCTGGTTTCAAAAATTATCGACCCTGGTCACAATGAAAGTGTTTAATACTAATCATTTATATTAATGGGCCCATAGGTTCAAAATGGCAGGCAGATTTTGTTAACGAGATTCAAATATTATATCTTAAAGAAGAAAGCTTGTAAACTCGACCTTCTAGAAAGTTTGGAGATCAATATTAAACAAAAAGTGAGAATACTTGCTGGGATTAATTTAAATAATTATTATTTGTTGAATTTGTTTCACCGAAGATTAAACATTAGAAGTGAATGTCTTTTGCTTGCTATTTTGATGTGATTTTCGAATGATATATCGTACATATCCAAAGATGTAACAAAAGTTCGGAAATATTCAAAAATTACAATTGTGACGAAGAAGAAAAAATGGTACACTGACGAAGTGGAAAGACCCAGTACTTTTTCCGCGTTTTTTGCAAATTCGTCAGGAATTTCAAAACTTTCCAGCATTTTGACAGCTAGCAAAATTTGTTTCTCCAACAAGTAAATATAACATTTTCCTAGCAACGATATGATAAAATGAAAGTCCCTGAGGGCGACGATCTTACAAACCTGACGGCCTCTAGTCCAAAGGTTTTGTAAGTCGCCCGAGCTAATATCCTCACAGTTGTGTGCATAAAAATGTCGTACAGCAGTTATTGGCTATGGTGAGTCAGGCTTGTCAATCTTAATTAAATTTCTTATCGACTTTGACAAGTCTTTGACAAGTAGTGTCAAAATTGAAACTATTTTTGTCAAATGTGTACGTGTACTACTTTTTTTATGAAATCATAGGCAGGTTTACACCATACAAACCTTGTACGACTTTTTTATGCACACAACTGTACATAAATAACCCTTGGTACATAAATAACTATTCTGGACGAGAAAACAATTTTAATTTTTACAGTTTCAATATATTTATAGTGGCTAAATGTAGATTCGAAACTCAACCAATATAAATGCTTCCTGGGGTTTCTCCCTATATCTATCACTTGCTTCCAAAAATGTCTTAATCATTCCAGATTTTATCTACAATCGCTTGCTGTGATCATTATCAAATAAATCAGATTTCCTGAAAGTTTTCTATTTTTCATGGAATCATCTTCAAAGTCGCTGAGATCGCTTAGAAATCCAGGCTGAACAAATAAATTTATCCGAAAATGTCACAGAGGGGTTGCTCATCGAAAAGAATCCCAAGTCAACTAAACAATCCATGCATGTAAAATATCTGCTGACATGTTTTATGTTCTTCGGGCATTTCCGAAGTATTGTTCAATCGAAGAGCGCGCTCTGTCGGACTTTTCCTTCGAATTCTTCTCGAAGTCCTACACAACCATTCGAACATTTCGCAGCCTATTTATTTGATACAACTTGGCCAGACTTAATCACTGATTCATACAAATCAGCCGGATTCCTCGAATTTCCACCTCTCTGCGACATGTCCGCCAAGAATACTGCGATCGGAATGTTACTCCGGGAAAATTAGTCATTCTGATGTAAATCTCATTTCAGATTCCATTCTATTTCACGAATGTATAGAAGTTCTGATTTTCCAATCTGATTTCGTTTGCGAAAATGTTGGATTTTTGGCGTAGGTATATTCAAAAATTGAGTCGATACCAGGCAGAAACAATAAGTCAGGCAGAATTTTGCTTTGGGAGGGATTGAACCCCAAAGATGATTGACAAATCATAGGCATCAAACAAATGAGACTGCACAGTCACGAATTCAAGTGAATAAGATACCTAATCGAATAATTATACAGGTCATTTCTTAATTTTGTAACAGTCTAATGATATTTTCAATCATATTGCAAGGGACACTTTTAGTCTATTCCACCATAGTTGAATCCTAGTAGGGGCAGATGACTCTTTGTATTTTTTTAAATTATTTTTGAGTTTCATTATAATCTCACAACATATACATTTCTGTGGCAGGTTCAGTCCCAAAGGAATTATTCTCAAATATCAAGAGTAGTGGTCAGAATTTTATTTTTTCAGCATAGTTTTTACCATCACATTCTGGAATTACTGGAATATGCATTAGTATATCAAAGGCTTTAGCTCAACGATTTAAATGAACATTTTTGGTGGTTTCTCATGAATATCTGTAGAAACCTTTTCCATAATTGGAAGCACTTTTCGGAAAAAAAAACGACGTATTTCAAAGTCACCTTCGAATATTTTTTCAACTTCTGACAGGTTTTTATATGTTCCTTTCTTCTAAACGGGAGAAAATATTTATTTTGTGGCCTCCACTCCCATTTCCAGGTCAAGTCAAGACAAGAAACTGATTTTTCTTTCAAATTAAAAAAATCAATGGCCGCCCAGACAAAAAATATTGTTTCGATGCATTCCTTTGCGTAAGAGAGCTATTTATAATATTCAAATCAGGCCATTTCTTGAGAACCCTTCGTTTTATTTAAATTGACCGATGTTTTTATTTCTTTTATACATTCTGAGAGAAGCCTGATTGATGCGTATTTGTAAAGCAAACGACCAGCCAACAGCTAACTGTCAGAAGATTCAGGAACTATAGTCGGACTTACTGCAAAGCTGTGCTGGGGTTATATATTGGTATTAGTCTATATTTAGCAGAGTCATTGAATGCTTGATGGGGTTGGAGTCTCAAAGCCCCTCTTGGCTGAGTCCCTGGTCGAAATGACACTTGGAGGAGAAGAATGGTGACTGTAACTGAACCAAGAAATCATTGATCAGGATATTTTCTCATCTTGTGATTTGTGATTATGGAAATGTTAGAATCGAAATCAAACACATTAATTCAGTGGGGTTTCTTTTTCGTATTTCGTATTTCCAAGTCATCAGCTCAAAATGAAATGAAAGTGTACGGAGTAATGAATTTGAAATAATTTCAAGGGATACCATTTTCTATCGATAGTTTCGCTGTAATATACTTCTTTCAGATTACTTTTTCAAAACATTTTCCTAGGGCATAGAGTAGAGAGATATTTTTAACAAAATTATCTTGGTATCCAACTCGAGCGGATCACATCCAAACAGTGTGAATCAAGTTGTCAATTCGGGATGGTCCCAACTGCAGATTCGACCCTCTATATGACTTTGAATGATTCCACCTAATAAGTTATGGCGCTGTCTTACAGATCCACCATAAGGTTTTGGTGGAGTTATTAGATAGTCTCCGCATTTTCAATTTAAATAAATCGCCAATTAAACTTCGGTAATGTAATTACCGGCATAATTAAATATTAACATTGTTTCACGTAAGACATCCTGTAATGAGTACAAAATATACACGCTAAATATTGTAAATGAAATTTACTTCGTAATTGTCAAGTTCTGGTAAAGGGAGAGGGGAGTATTGCTTATTTTCTATCGCTCATTGTTTATGTTTGACAAAACTGTCAACCAAGTAGCCAACGAGTCTGAAAATCCATAGTTACCGATTCTGGGGGTTTCAGTCTAGAAGCTATTTGAAGGCTGTGGTTTTTTTCATATAGAAACAAGTCTATAAAGGTATTCGTTTGTTCTGGGTCAATGAAAATAGGACATTTTGTCGCGTAGATTAGTTTGAAAAGCAACCACAGTTACACCTTGTATAAATAGTAATAGCTTATAAATTTTTTCAACTTTCAAGTTATGTTTATGCGGGTACTGTATACTTCCAAAAGCACAAGATGGAATTTTGTAGTATGGCCGAATAAAAATGTCCTCCCTACAAAAATCAGCCAATAATAATTAAGTGAATATGAAGTGAATCTTACTGTGAAAAGTTTTGTCGTGCAAAGACTTAAAAGTAGAAATTATTTTACCTATTTCAGTATCGAATTCATAAGTTTTAATATAATATTTCTTGGAGCCTCAGAGCCAGTACCAGGACAATCTTAGGTCAGTGGACGTTCAGAAAGTTGTTGGATTGACAGTTGTGCTTCATCTACATCTGCATCAATTGTTATTTTCAAAATATTTAAATATATGTATGAATATGTTTTATATGTTGAATGTGAATATGTATCTGATAGTTATTGCAGATTACTACAATTTCTTTGATTAAAATGCTCAAGCAGTGCTTTCATAAGATTCCCAAATTACTAATAGAGTATTTCGCCAAGAGTGACTGATTCAATGTTTGTTAACAGAGAAATGATGTATAAAGTTATATATTTTGTTATATGACAAAAAAGTTCCTGCAAAAAGAACGTTTTATTTTTTATAAGAAAATGCAGAAGGATCAATATTCATTTTCCAGTTGCTGCTTTGGCTCACAATTGAGTGTTTCTCCCGAATTCTCCCGTAGTATGGCACCACGCAGGAATCTATCGCAACATCTCGATGTAGCGACCGATCTAAGTCCGAGGAGTCCACAGTAAGCATTATACCGCTGATTACGGTTTATAGTCGCAACTTTTAATGGCGTCTTTTGTTTAGCACGGCACTAAATAGCTCCGTAGCGTATTTATGCGCGATACTAGTTAATGTACGATCGACTCTTGCCTTGGTATAGGTAATGAGGCGCGGGTGCGGTGTGGGTGGTTGCCACACGGCTGGCCCGCAATCAGACACTGCACAGCTCATTATGCAATGCGATGCATATGGTACATCATGCCTCTCGCCGTCAAGTTCGCACCGATGCAATGCGCTGAGGTCGTGGGGATGCGCGAAAAAAAAGTCACGCTGTAAGAGACCAGCGTACTTCTCATAAGAGATGGTAGCGCGCAATTTCCCAAGCCAATATAATAATTATTATGAACGGAAACAATAAGAGCGTACAATGAAGCTCGAAATAACACATGGGCTCTGTATCTCTAGGAGTTAGAGGAAAGAAGGTTCTGTATCGTAGAATATTGCTCGATTCCTAAGTTGGTTACATTTCATTTGTCAGCTCCTCACTCCTAATTTTTTAATTCCACCCTGCTCAACTCTTATGCTGGCCACTATCCGTGATTCGAAGAGAGCGTATCATACAATGCCAAGAAACATACTGCGAGAAGCACCGTTGCCACATCTAGTAGATTTCAACTTTTTTGGTAGATTTTCACCCTTTTTCAGAAAATTTTATAGGGCACATTTTCTTTAGTAGATTTTGGTAGATTTTAATATATAACTTTCAATAATGTAAAAATGCCATTAACAATATAATGATTGTAAACATTATTTTAATCAGGCATTTATTCGCTACACCGTTTTCGGTTTGTAGTGAATACGCAGTGTATAATTGCTTTCAATGTGAAAATTATGAAGCAAGCTTATGAGCAATCCTATCGAACAGAATGGGAACAGAACCCATTATTTTCCACTTGGCTTTGTAAAGCACAGGATGGATGTAGTGTCCATTGCAAAGCAATCCATGTTAGAATTTTATCCAGAATGGCTTCTCTAAAAGAACATAATGCTTGCGCGAAACATAAGAAGAATATGATTTGATTCACTGGAAGCTCTAAGGTCTGTCATTTTTATTTATGTCTAATTAAAATATGTAGTAGAATAATGTTTTATTTTTTAGATTGATAAATTTATTCAAAAATAGCTCAGTTTCAGATGGAATGAAAAAAGCAGAAATTAAAATAGTGTCTGTGCTTGTGGAGCATAATGTACCATTTCTTGTGATGGATCATCTAAGCGATGTCATCAAAGATACTTTTCCTGACTCAGAAATTGCAAGAAAATGTTCCTGTAAGAGAACAAAATCATCTGCAATAGCCTATAATGTTTTGGGCGGCCAATTTGAAGAAAAAATGATACAAGATCTAAAGTCGGGCCTTTCAAACCTTTTCCAGTGATCATTGATTTGAGTACCGTAAGTATAAAGGTGGCAAATTTGAGATCTTTTCTTTCTAGTTTTAAGAAAAAAATATTTGTTTAAAAATTAGAATAAGAATCAGTTTTGTTTTCTTTGTTGTGCTAGTTTTAAGATTTATATGTTTGGTTTAGTCAATAAATAAATAATTAGACCAATTAACCATGGCAATTCATTAATCCCCAACCTTCAACTCCCTTCTTATTTTCAGATTTTTTTGTAAAGTAGATTTTTGGTATTTTTTTAATTTTTTTCCGTAGATTTTAGTAGATTTAAGCAAAAATAAAAGTAGATTCACCAAAATAAATGTGGAACGCTGGCGGAAGCTATGAGAACATTAAATATATTATAGCGCCTATTTAAAGAGGTACACAATATCAAAAGAGAAATTCTATACAAAGAAATGAATAATGCATTCGGACCCCTACAGAAATTCTAGATTCGTCACCGATGCTGTAAAAATATTGAATGAATATCACCAGGAATGAGAAATTAACCCTTATCATGTTTGGTTTACGGGGTTTTATAGCACAAGATGAACAATATGTCAGCTAGATATGAGAATATTGAGTTGGTCTAGAATTCATTAAAGACAAAACAGAAAACTTGCAAAAACAGACGAACAAATTAGGAATTGTTGATAAAAGAATATAGAAATCATCACGGAAGTGGGTATCAACATCAGGAAAGGATAAACAAGTTCAAATGAGATAAGGCATGACACACAGTTATTTTGTTTGTTTCTGCCAAACAACGGTGGAGACTGGTAAATGTTGGAGCTGAAGGCTGTACTCGATTAGGAAATCGCTCCTGGTGAAAACGTGCATTGCCATCCGCAAGGCCAAAACGAAATGCATATCGGCTAAATAAATGCATTATTGTTTAATATCCATTTTTCAAAATTAGTGTTTTAAAACTACAGAAACTTCAACAAAACAACAAAACTTTTAACTGTCACATAATATGTAATTACCAAAATACTTACTTGAACGTCATATTCATTTCCTAAGCATTCTTTTGAAAATGCTAAATAATGGTTAAAACTTCAACGCGCATCGATTATCAAATAATCGACTTGAAATTTTCAAGTCTAAATATCTAAAAAACGGTTGCTTGTAGCAACTTGTAACAAAGGTAGCTTTTTTACGTAGATATGATAGAGGAATTTATTTTTTTACTGAAAAATGTGCTAGTAGTACGCTCAAAAAAGTTATGAATCTTCAAAAAAGAAAAAGAGTAGTAAGAGCAATAATAACATCAGGTTCGAATTCTCCAACTCAAAAAACCTCTCAATACCCAATTTTCCTTTAATTAAGGTCAGTATTTCGAAGTTATTTAAAAAAAACTTAAATGAAAAATAAAACTTTAACACCCTGTATCTTGGAAACGAAGCATTTCCGGACATATATTTATTTGTACATTCATATTAGAATATTGTGAGGAATCACCTCCTGAAGTTTGTCAAAGTACTTTTGAATCACCCTGTATATTTATTTGCAATTATCTAGTTTAATAATTTTGACGATTGCACGAAAAATAGTGCGTATGCCATGACCGCGAAACTTTTCAGCGACCTCAAGCGGCCTCGGCGATGATGAAAAGGGTTACTGATATGATTCTTATATGTATTCCACTTGCCAGATTTCATTTTGCTCTAAGAGTTTTTTTGTATCGATTTCTACCAGATTTATATCGTAAATTCTAAACGAGGGTTTATAAATGGGAATCAATGACTCGTAATGCTGACTTAAACACGGTTCAGCGTTAGATCGCTTAAGAAACATGAGAACTTTTAATTATGTTCCTCAGAAGCAATTCTCGCATGCTGTGAACTATCAGCTAACTATCGACATGAAGTTCATTGCAAGTTTGATACTGAATATGTTGATGTTTTACAATTCTGCCCTATACATCATGGGCAGTAACGTCACGAGGAATGTTATCTTTACAAATCCTCGCTATTAAGATGATGTAACTTTCAGATAAATCCTCTGAAATAAATATTAGCTGCTTGCATAGCGAATCTGAAATACGTTATACAATTCGTTGTTTATAGGATTATTATTCATGTTCAGGTGGATTTCTTCCTCGCCTTCTGGCATGTCTTTCTTTTTCTCACGTACGGTTAGCTTAGTTTAGGATTATGAAGGAGTTTATTGAAAAAAGGGAAGAAACGGGAATAAAATTATGAAATGTATTTGAATCGAATTGAGGAATTGATGGCATTGAAACTCTGCCAGAATTTTATTATCACATGGGTCGAGTGTAGACCAAAAGATCGTTATGAAAAAAAAGTTGAGAGGTGTCAAGGGACACCCGGATGGAACAAAGTTCCTTTCGATTAATTAGTAAAGGAATTGTAATAATATTTTTTTTAAAGTTATAATAATATTTATATATATATATATATATATATATATATATATATATATATATACTCTCTCGACTTCGTACACACAACAGCGTATAGGTTAGAACACGCACGGCTTGCTAAATACATACGCATTGATATTGTAATATTAAAATATAATTTGCTCTTAAATTTATTAAAGTTATGACGCGTACACTTGCTAAACACACAATAATGGAGAGATTATAACGCGTATGACTTGGTTAGCACAATAGTAAAGAGAAGTTATAATGCGTACTTGCTAAAAATACATAAGCATTTATTATTGTCTGTATAAATTCTCTATTTACCTAACTCCATCAGCAATATCCGGAGCTTGTGCAGAAACACTGTCAGGATTCATTATTGTTATTATTTTTTATTATTTATTATGTACAAAAAACCTGTATACACTCAACAAAAATAATCGTCGCGACACCACACTGTTCAATGTGAAATAGAAAGACGAAACGAAAATAACTGGCTTGCTTTCTATGAGAGAGAGAGAGAGAGAGAAACACGCGCACGCCGCACGGCTTAAAACCATAGCGAAAGTCTCGTTACAAATTTTGGTCTTAATTTATTCCGTCTAGCCCTCTTTCGCAACGCGCGATAAGGAACTTCGTTTCAAAAATATTTGGGATCAATTAAAAGAAAATTGGAGAAACTATACTCATTTCCCAGTATAGGATCATACAACCTAGTTCGAAAGGTCGTTTACCACCTGAAATAGCAGGTGATTACAGATCTGACTGCAAAAACGCATTAACACAGCCTTATCATTCTAGAAGTAATTTAAACAAATACGAAAGAGGTGCATTGAGATTTCTTCGATCAGACAATCAGATTGAAATACTTCCAGCTGATAAAGATAACGCCACAATCGCCATGAATACTACTGATTATGAGGACAAACTAACACAAATGATCTCAAACACCACATATCACACACTCAATCAAAACACTACCATATCAGTGAACAAAGTATGCAAAAAACTAAACAAAAATCCAACCCCAACAATAGACAGCAAAATATACCAAGCTTTAGCTAAACACAAAAACATACTCACACAAACAGAAAAAGACCTAACATACTTACGGTAACCCCAATTTTATACAACCATCTCATTCTCTACGCCCTATTGTAAGTTCCATTGGATCTCCTTTACAAAAACTCGCTAGATACCTACTTCACATTCTGAAAACACTATCTGGAAATAGAAATAGTTGATAAAACTCTGGAAATCGTGAAAGAAGGATTAGAAAATGACACATCACTGAAGACAAGAACAAAACTGGATGTCAGTGCCATCATAGAATTATTCGAACTATGCACAGAAAAAACATATTTCCAATTCAATAACGAATTTTATCAACAAGAGTTTGGGTATGGCGATGGATTCTCCTTTGTCACCCATTTTGAGTAACATATTCATGGAATACTTTGAAGAATCCTTCGTTGAAACATTCCACAATGGTCCAAAAATATGGTGGAGATTCGTGGATGATGTTTTTGCTATCTGGAATCGAAGTGAAGAATAAAAAATTTCTTGGATCATATAAACGGCAAGAACCGACGATCGAATTCACGTTAGAATCAGAACAAAGCAACTAACTTCCCTTTTTAGAAGTCATGATCCAAAAATCATCATCCCGATTGGAAACATCTGTACAGAGAAAGAAGACACATACCAATCGATATCTACATTACAACTCAAACCATCATGCCAGTGTGAAAAAAGGCATAGTTAAATGTCTCTAGAATCGAGCCCAAACAGTTTGCAATTCCAACCTGAATCCACGGAAGAAATAAACCTCATAACATCTGTTCTCAAGAAAAATGCATATCTGGATCAGTTTGTAGAAAAAACAATCACTGACATTGAAAACAAAAATCCACCAAACAACCAGTTAACACAACCAACATGAGTACTCCCACCACCTACACATTTCACAACCATAATACCTTATGTCCCCGGATTATCTTATTATCAAACGGATTGGACATAGATATGATGTGAGAACATCATTTAGAACAACATAAACACTGAGATCTATACTAACACAAACAAAACCAAAAAACGCCGAAGAAAGTACCAAAAACTGTTTTTGCAACATACCTTGTTCGTGTGGTGATAGTTATATAGGTGAAACGTCAAGACCATTAGAAGTGCGCCAAAGTGAACATCAGAGTTACATCAGAAATCGACAAATAACCGGATCAAAAATTGCAGAACATATCCTCACATCCAATGGCCACCATACGATTGAAAGGAATAGTACGAAAATCTTGATGAAAATTCCACATCAAGAGAGGAGAAAATTGAAAGAAACGGCCTGTATTCTTCTTTCCAATAACAACTTCTTTTCAACAAATTCTGTTGAAATGGACCATACATGGTTACCTCTACTCATAGAGGAATTGACATATGGTAGAATGCTAATAAACTGATCTGAACAACACCCCATATATCAAATGAGCACTAGTCACTCTCAATTTTTTTGGCAGATCTCAATTGACATCCGTCATTCGAAAAATCGAAAAAGACTGCAAGAAAAATCCAAATTATTCAAACAATTAAAGGAGATTCATAAGATTTTGAGAACGGGGGCAGATATAGTCCCCGAAACGTCACTCAAAAAGTATATAGAGAAGTATCTTTTGAATTTTTATTAGTTTTTTATAGGCAAATTCAGGAAACGACAAGTTACTGAAATATAATTTGGTGAACGCAGTAACTTATCGGGGTGAACCAATTAGTTTGCCCTTTCTACACTTGTATAGATTTTTCTGAATATATTTTCATTTTCAGCCTGTGGAAGGTTACCCAAAAAACATGTCGAAAAACGTTGTTACTCCACAAAAAATCACATTCATTCAAAACAAAACTGAAATTGTAAAATTGTTTTTAACCGCTTTCTTGGTTTTTTGATCAACCCTCAGAAGTTAATGAATACTCGTACGAGTTCAGATCACTGGGGTCTCACCTTTTATAGTGGGATCTGAAACCTCCTGGAAAAAGTTTACGCCGCCTACGGGAGTCGAACCCGTACCGGGAGGAAACAGTGGGTACAACACTAACGCTCGTACCACTGAGCCATTGCCTAGCCTATACGAGTTTTGTTAAAGCCAGTCCTCCAATATATTAATATCATGGGAAGATACTCTTTTTCAGCATAATACATCTAAATGAAAAATAAAAAATATGTTGATACAATATTAGACCAATTATTATTCTAAGTTTGGGTGTAATCAAAATTGATGCTTCGCCTATAACTCCCTCCAAATGCCAACTCACATCAAGTGTAGCCAGTATTCTCCTAAAATCCTTCTTTTGTTCAATTGATTCAGGTCCAATTTGAGATATTTTTTCGAAACTGCATTCTTTCACCATCCTGAGTAGCCCGAACTGCTTTGAATATCTTTTTCTGGATATACTAGGGAAATAGAGATGGTCTGAAGCGGTAAGGGAAGTTTGAATCAATGAGAACTGCACATAGAACAATCGTTCTGAAAGATTGTGTAGAAGAAAAAAACATCACCAGTTTTTGAACTATTTTGATAGAAATATTGGTATCCCTGTTTGATTCAAAAATTATATGACTGTTTTCAAAAAATCAGTCTGAGGTTCTATTTCCTTTGAAATGGTAGCGTATTAGCTCATGTAAAATTTGGGATTTCTATAAAATATAAATATAAACATTATTCAAAAATTAATTATATCATAATTATAATCATTTACTACATTGCTGAAGAAATCACTGGATATTGCTGTAATTGAACTGGATAGTTCAAAGGTTAACTCGTGGGAGAACGATTCGTTTCAAATATTGTTGAAGTGTGAAGAACCCGTAAAAATTAATGCTCGCCAGCCGTATAACTTTTGATTGTATTTTAGATACGGATATGTTTCGTATTTATGGGCTGACCCCTGGATGCCGCACAACTATCTTTATATATCTTGCAGTCAACGTTTACAAAGACTGCACAACTAGAAACAAGAATTCGCCGCGGTGGGAAAAATTGTGACATCTTGAGTTACACTGTATTGGTACCCAGCATATCGGACTGTTCGAATACCCCATGGAGTGTTGGCCACAAAGGGTCGATTTTCCTCCAAAATCATTCTTGAGTCCGTTGAGTCCGCGGTAATGAATTCTTTCTAGTGCACAGTGACGAAAAAAACGGAACTAATTAATTTTTTTGCTCAATCGCCTCTTTGGCTCTCAAAAATTATGAAAACAAACTTTGTCATCAAGGGGTAGTTTTTAGGGGGGTGGTTGAAGAAAAAAACAGTTTTGAATCTCTTTTTCGCGGAAATAAAGGCTGACGAGATTATGGTAATATTAAAAAAACTTGTCACAAAGGGGTGGTTTTAAAACGGGTGGTTGGACAAAAAAACAGATCAAGCGATTTCTTCGCGGAATGGCTTTTAAGACTGACGAGAATCCTGGAAAAAAATATTTTAAAAATCTTGTCACAAAGGGGTGGTTTGAAGAAAAAAATCAGATTCGTGCCTTTTTTCGTGGAAATGCTTCTAAGACTGGCGAGATTCATGGGAAAAATATCCAAAACTTTTGTCACAAAAAGGTGGTTTTTAGAAGAGGAGGATCGAAAAAAAAACAGATTCGAGCATATTTTTCGCCCGCGGAATTGCTCCTAAGGCTGTCAAAAATCATGGGAGAAATATAAAAAAGTGTACTAGAGGGGTGGTATTTAGAAGGGATGGTTAAACAATAAAATCAGATTTAAGCCTTCTTTCTTCTGAATTGTTTTCAAAGCTCACGAGAACCATAGGAAACAATTTATCGCAAAGGGGTTGGTTTCAAAAGGGGTAACTTTGATATTAGATCAAATTTTCAAATTATGACTTTTTGAAGGTTTAACTTTAATTAGCAAATCAGTACCGAAATCTTCTTAAAATATTGTTTATAATATAGACAGTCACATTCTAGCAAGAAAGTTTTTTTACAAAATAATGAAGTGTTAATTCATTGTGGGTCAAAATATATTTGATGCGTTTTTGATACACTCTTGCAGACGCTCAAAATTAAATTAATATTTAAAAAAAGTGCAAGTACTAGCAAGCAAATTTTTTATATTTTTTTTATAGAGACTTCAGGCTATCTATTAGATATTTTTTCAGAGCGGGCAGGTGTGGGGCATTTTTTGTCTAACGAAAGTTGAAAATGTACGCACATTCATTATAATAACAGCACATAAAATAACTATTAATAACTGAATAAATAATCGACCAGTTTACCTTATCAAACATGAAATAAAAACTTCATACCTTGATTGACTTTTCACCTGAGTTTCACAGGAATTATTCACAAGATGTTCTTTCTGGAGCTAATCGAACTCGAAAGAGAAAGTACACGTATGACGCCGAGAAACGTACACGATATAATGATCGTCTTTCAGGGGCTGAAAAGCGCAAATATTTCGCAATAGTTACCCGCAATTCTGAGAAAAGGGTTATCTGTTTTTTCCCCTCTCACAAAGTTGGGCGTGTATACGAAAACTTTACCAACATTCGAATTAGTTTCGCTTTCTCGTTATTTTGGACCACTGTGTAGTGCCTTGAAAAGTGTAGAAAAGATTCGAGGAAAATAACATTTTGGTATGGAGTTTTTGATATTTCTTACATTCATGTGGTTTCTCATGCTATTGAAGAAAATCGGCAGCCTGGGTAATATAAAGAGGAACTGTTTTCGAATGGCTGAGCTTTTTTCTCAATTATATCAATTCCAATTTAGCCCATGATTAGGATACGGATGTATGCGTTATGAATATCTTGTTTGCTCCCCTTGGGATATATTTCTTTGAGTTATTCTTTAAATTTTGTTATCGATACAGCACCATAGAAACCTCTGTTTGTTCATTCGTTTGAATGAATGCGTATATAGTTCACTGACATTTGAACAAAATTAAACAAAATATTTCAATAATGAGAAGAATATTGATATTTGAAGAAGAAAGTAACTGAAATAAATAAGTGGCGTAAATAAGGTTTTTATATATTTCTATTTTGAAAAATGCATTGACGAAAACGAATGTTGTAATAAATACTAGTAATTTGAATACTAGATCCAAAAGATTGTCTTCATGTTGAAAACGAAATAGGTATTTTTTGTCTGACAGAAGTAACAGCAAAAAACCGGAAATAAAAATGCTAAGCAACAGAGAAATAACAGGTTTTGAAGAGAATGGAAAATTTCAATCCAAAATTACGGGTAAACATCATTTCTTGACACTAAAAGTGGAAAATAAAAAATATAGGAAAGTAATTTCAACTGAACAATTTTATTTTGTTGGCATTAATTATGTCATTTTTAGGCACCAAAGACAATGAACCAAATAATTTCTTTAATTGTTTGACCTAGGTTATTCTGTAAGTAGCAGAATACCTATTTTATATTCGTGGCAAGCTTTTGAATCTGCTACTCACAAAATGACTCAGGTCAAACAATTATAGAAATTATTTTTTCCTTTTTATGCATTTGTATAAGAGCTTGGATTCTAACCACAAAACTCGTCGTCATATTAGAGCAGCCATCTTGAATTTATAAATTTTGATAAAAAAATCGTGATGTCTGTCCCTGAAAACCCGCACATACCAATTTTGAATGGAATCGAACGATAATCACAAAACTCATCCGCCATATTGGAGCCGCCATTTTTTTCTTTAGCAAAAATTCCATAATGTATTGTCACCGGAATTATGAACACCTGCCAAATTTCACGTTGAGCGTACAACTAGAAGTGTCAAAATTCACTTGAACCAAACATACATAGAAACGTGAAGTTTTAAATAAAAGCTGGTAAGAAACTTGTTGAGCTTCCCCTTTAATATTGTTTTTATCACATACATGAAAACAATACAAATGTTTAAATAAATATTTCTCATATTCTAGCATGCCATAAGTTACTTATATTAAATCGAACAATTGGATTAACGATTCTTTCATCTCACTCTTATTGACTGTTGAAGTTATCCGATCTGAAAATATGATTAAACAAATTTTCATTATTACTGGTCATAGAACTATGTATTCAACATTATATTCAGGTGCTCCCTTACACTATTCGATATATAAAAATCAGTTGGAGGAATCTATCTATACAATTGGAAATACCCAAAAAACTTTATTTTCTTGCATGAACTATTTTCCTCAAACTTTGTAGTATAATTCGAATTTTAATTTCTTTTCACACACTAAATTCGTTTCGGTTGGTAGGCATCATAAACCTCTTCCATTTTGAGATATTCCTCTTGAGCGTTTTTTTGTAAATTTCCTGATAGGATATGATATAATGTGTCAGGATATTATCATTAATATCAATATTGTTACGAAAATAGGTATAGTACACCCCTGCGTTATTTATCATGTGCGAGACGTTGTTCATGTCGGAAGCGACCGTTGACCACCTGGATTCTCCAATCAGACCGTCGCGTCGCGAAGGCCAGATGATTCGAGAAACGAATTTTAGACTTCTGCTTTGACTATGAGAACAGCCACTTGCCGCTTGTCAGCGCACTTGATTATTTTGCAGAGAAACCAGTAGTAATTCAAATTAGCGTGTTCAAGATGAATGTGTTGTGTTTTCGGACATTAATTATTCAATAAATGAACCCCAGTTTCGTAACGATATTATGTTTATTCAGTACTTTAAAAAAAAAACATTTTCAAGGGGAGTTTCATCAAATTGTCTTTTTTTTATTTGGGTGCGGGTAATATAGTTTCTGTTGAGAGTTATCCATCCAATTTTGAATGATAGATTGAAAGATCAAGGTACTTCCTCTTAGTGGAATTCTCTCGATACAAATTCAAGTAAAATATTCCGCTGAGTTTAAAATGAGTAAAATATCCGCAATTATAAAAAGAAAATGAGAACTCTCAGGCGCTTGCTGAGAAAAAAACCGAGGAATACCAACTAGGTCTGCACCACCTGACAATTAGATTCATGTTTTCGAACACAATGGCATGTTTTTGGGAAAGGATAATGGTAAACCAGCTCCTTGTTAACGGCCGATAAATAAAAAAGATACATACGCCGATATGGTCAGGGTATCGAAATATTTTCCAACGCAATAACTGAATGTGTTGCTTTCAGAATTCCTCCTCGAGGAAAAATCAGTGCAGGACAGTCTTTAGAAAATCCCAGGATACTCTCAATAACATTCATCTAAGTGAAATGTTTTTAAATTTTCATTAATCAATCAATCAATTCTTTATTGGTGCTAATACACGAATGTTTACACAAGTCAAATATCTACATAAATGCATATGAATAATACACATAGACTCACAAATTTAAACACAAGAATAAAATGATTGAATAACAAATCGAGAAAGTTAGTTAGAATTTATACTACGAAGTCAAAAGTTAAAATTCATTACTCGTTTTGATAAAATTCCGAAAATAATTTTCTTCCAGTGCTCTGATATCTGCAGGAAGTACGTTATAGAATAGAGGGGCATAGTAAATAGTGGAGTTACGGGTTCGTGACAGCCTCAGGTTGATTGGCTCTAGATTTTGACGATTTCTCGTTAGGTAGTGGTGGCTTCTATATTTATGTTCATTTTCTTTGATATAAACGAGACACTGTAGAATGTATATATAAGGTAGTGTCATTATTTTCATTTCTTTGAATACGTTCTTACAGTCATCTCTATGTCTATGTCTTTGAATGCCAAAAATATCCGAACAATGGGAGGAATGTCCCCATGTGAGAATCGCGTATAAAATATTAGCATGTATGAGTCCATAATAGGCCGTAAGTGGTGTGTTATGACTAACATTGTGGGATAGATTTCTAAGTAGGAATAAGAAGATGGACGTCTTTTTGCATAGGAGTTCGCTGTGATGTTGCCATGAAAGTTTTTCATCTAAATAAACTCCAATAAATTTTACGCAGGTAGTTGAAGTACGAGTTGAGCTTTGTATTGTGAGGTCTGAGAGAAAATATGATACTTTCTGTCTTGGATGCGTTTATTATCAATTTATTCGCCAGAAACCACTGCTCCAGTTGTTTCTGCTGAATTTCGATCCTAGAAGCTAACGAGATCGCGTCACTATCTGACTGAACTGTGGTGGTATCATCTGCATATAGTATGAGATCAGATTGTGGTGAAGAATTGGGCAAGTCATTAAGATGTTACCAAACTTTGTCAGTCAGAAGAGAGATGAAAAAATCTAAGACGTTGCAGGAATACGAGTGTAGCAATAACAAATATTATTAATATGTCATATTTCATACAAATAATATATCTTGGTGGTGATAGAGATATTGAAATGGGGCGCGGGATGCAGCGTAAAAAACAAGATGGACATATAAAAAGTAACTAATTGGACTCCATTATGAAAAAGAAGTAGGGGTAGACCAAGGAAAAAAAGGAACAAAAAGGTAAAAAGTCAATTTATGGACAGAAAGATTTGGAAAGACATAATGAAATGACCTACTCGTATGTACTATTGATATATTTTTTTTTACAATTTGGTGCTATTGTAACAATATCCATATCTGATAAAAAGGGTTGTTTTATTCCTTTGTTTCAGATAACCACAATCCATCTTGCACCTACCTCACCAAAACAACCACTATGGAAGATATAGTAATATATCAAATAAATAAAATAATTTTCCCAATACTATGAGTTAAATATACGTATCTCATCCATAGAAGGACAAAAACAAAGCCAAAACGACTGTCTATCCTTCAAATGTTTTATAAGATAAATGTTATTGAGTTCTGTTTTTATTGGGACTCTAATTTCCTGTTCTTATCTTCGTTTCTACCACTCAGATCTTTCAAGCTGAGTATAACCCGAGTTGATTCATCATACGGTATGAAAAGTCGCTCATTGTTGTGCTTTATGGTCGGCAATAAAAAACATATTACCAGCTGAGAGACTGTTTGCTCACATGATCCTTGAACATGTTTTCAATCAAACAATTATCTATGGATGTGATCTTATGGAAACTTATTGCATTACGTCCACAAGGGAGTCTTGAGCAGGTCCGTTCTTGGAATCTCTTCCGATCGAGAACCGACCAAGAATTTTTTAGGATTCTGGAGAATACTTTTTTATTACAATCATTGACTGACATTGAAGCTGCATCGTAGACCCTTGGGATTCCATATCATTTTTCAAGACCTTCTCGGATCTCCTGTCTTATTTGTTTACTCAACCACAATTATTTTCAATCTTTTTTTCCTGTTTCTGTTCCAATGAGAACACGATAATCCTTCGAGAATTTCTTAAATAGATCATATAAAATGTGAGAAACTCAATTTAATTCACTCAAATATAAATGATCTGACCATGTTACCAATTTCCGGAAGGTTCACGTTATTTGCTGACGACACCACCATACTATGGCACCATAAAAATAAAAGTAAATTGAACGAAATGATATCTTCCGACATGGTTACAATCCAGAATTGGTTCGACTCTAATTTACTCACTCTGAATCCAAAAAAACAAGTGTTATTACATTCAAATGTTGTATATCAAATGTGCATTTGGGAAGCGAACTCGTGGTAAACAAGAACTCAGCAAAATTTTTGGGATTACTTTTGGACAGTAATCTGAAATTTGAAGAGCATATAACTCATTTAAATAAAAAACTGGCTTCTGGTTGTTATGTTATGAGGACAGTATCAAACGAATTAGGATCTACTGCTGCCAAATCTGTTTATTATGCACTTATAGACTCCCATTTACACTATGGCATATCTTTCTGGGGGGTATGTAACAATCAACTCTTCCAGTCAGTGTTTGTGCTTCAAAAACGGGCAATTAGATACCTTTGCAAAGCCAAATGGAGAGATTCTTGTAAACCTCTTTTTAAAGATAAAAAAATCCTAACTCTTGTCTCAATTTTCATATTGGAGACAGTGTCTGTAATTCATAAAAATAGATTGGAATATGAAATCAACAACATCCCCTACAATACTCGCCAGAACGAAAATAGCCTAAAGCTCCCCATACCCACTTCCAACCTAGTAAAAGATTCTCTGATATATAATGGAGTGAAAATGTATAATAAAATACCAAGTGATATGAAAGAGAGAAATCTCCAGGTTTTTAGATACAAACTAAAAACTTTACTTAGTGATAAGGCCTACTACAGCTTGATTGAATTCTATGATGATACACTTAGTTAATGTTTACAATTGTTCATATTGTTAATTTTGTTCAAACTTTTTAATGTTTTTGTGAAAGTATTTAATTAAGTCTCACCATTTGTTTTTATATTTGTTTTTATCCTGTGACGTGGTTATCAATTTTTGACAGTGACTTATGTTCATTCGCATACTGTGAATTTTTATTTATGTGTTTGTCAACAAGATTTTTTCTTATGTACAATAAACATATATTCTCTCTCTCTCTCTCTATATCGCAGAGGAGACTTCAAACATCTAGATGAATTCCAAGGTTCCTTCAACCCATGGCAGAATGCGACTAACGTCCATCTACTTTACCATCGGAGTATTTCAAAGAGTATTTATGAAAATTAAAAGTATGAGTTGTGTTCTGTTTTACGACTTGGTGATAAAACTGACGACACTGTAGCAAGGAATATTAATAATATTAATACCTAGTCGGTAAAATTTGGATTTGAATACCAAACGGTTGGCAAGATTTTCATCTTTATTCATTATGGCGAGTGGGATATAGCGTCAGAAAAAAGTTTCGAAGATTTTCCAAACGGAATTCTCATCCAACTTTTGTGGAAAGTGTCTCAGTAGTAACAGATTCAAAGAAGTGAGTTGACGAATGACTCCACTCTTTGAGCTTTTTATTGGATTGACACTTCGTCATCTCCTAGCTTTTCTCTCCTGTTGTTTCATTACTCACATTCAATTGGTTTCAATAGAAATGGAATTAAATTTCCTTCCCAAATCAACAATCGTCATTGATATATTTCATCCATAAATTTTCCTCTTCATGTCCTTCTGTTTGGTATTAAACTCTTTTAAAACTTGATCTTCATTAATTTTCTTCCAATTCAGATCGTTATTGAATTACATTCGAATGGATAATGACTGAAAGAATAATCAACCTGCAAACAGGTATTTCATGTAGAGACAGGGCCGGACTTATAGTTGTTGGAAATAGTTTTTCTAAGACGATATTAATTGAGTTGTCACATGAAATAGTTAAGACCCATTTATTTGTATTTTGGGGAACTTGAAGATCTCACTCAAGTACATGTTCCACAATGACTTGCGAATTTACCATTTATGAATTACCATAATAATGAAAACATGGATGAGAATGAATCATTGTCAAATTATTCATTTGATGGTTAGATATATTCAACACATATGTCATTCATTGACAGCCATTTGGGCTGGAGAAAAATGGCTGTTACTGATTCTTTGATAACAAAGAGATATCTGCCATACTATATATCTATAGTTTTTATATCGAGCTGAATTATGGCTGCAAGAAATCAGAATTCCTCGAAATATGATTGATGAGAAAACTCAAATGGGAAAAGTGAAAACTTAGGACTATATGAATTGCTACAAATTACCCTGCTGAATAGCGAAATATCTCCTTGGCTGCTGGGAAGTACACCCTCCATAGCCCCTCTGAGGGCTTTGGTTTGTTCTGGATCCTCGAAACTTCCATAACTCGAAAACTGCTTGTAATGGTAAATACGAGAATCATCATCACAAGCATTTTCCCGCTAACAAGTATGTATATCTCCAGAGTGATTATCATCGATCGCTCAATCAATCAAATCAAAATATACTTTATTGTCGAAGATATAATCTTATTTACAAAGCGTAGAAATACAAAAAAGGTATTTATCTATAATGCTAAAAACTTAGAGTTATTGTGGTGTGTTAAAAACAATAGTCATAAAAAATTTACAAGTATTTATCATAAAGATATTGTGTCAATAAGAGAATTGACCATCATCATCGACCTCCTGTAGGCCATAGTATGCTTTGAAAAAAAATATTTTTTTGACTTTCTTTCGAAACAGCTGATGTCCCGGGATTTCTTTCAAAGTTGTGGGCAGTTTGTTAAAAAAAAAATACTTTCGTACATTATTGAATGTTCAGTTTGCTCTGATCGGGGAATGGGCAGAGCTATATATTTTTTTGTTACCTGACGTGTATTATATATTTTTGTTGGATGTTCAGTATCAATTGTGTTCGCTTATTTTTGTGTACTACACAGGTGGTCTCCAGTATGAAGATAGGGATCAAAATTAGAATCTTGTGTTTAATGAACAAAGGTTTACAGTGAGAAGTGTATTCAGCTCGTGACATGAATCTCATTGCTCGTTTTTGAAGAACAAATATTGAGTCAAACATAGATTTAGTGCAGTAACCCCAGAAAGCTATACCATTCTCAGGTGTGATTCAACCAAAGAAAAATATGTCACCCTACCCATTGACAAACCAAGTTCCTTGGATGCCACTCTTACTGCATATCAACCTGATGCTACTTTTTATCTTAGGGTGTGATTATGGCTAGAGAATTTCAGATTGTCATCTTTTTCAATGCCAAGAAACTTGGTGGACGGTATTTTCACAATTGGATTCAAACCTAACATAAGTGAATCAAAGGTGAATTTGAAAGTGAGGAGGCTAGTTTTTTTTCAATTGAAGCTGAGGTGGTTTGCGTCATACCAGTTTTCGACCTCACTTAAATCATGTTCGAGGTTTGCTTTCAGAGAGTCGATATTTGATCCTTTCCACATCAATGTCGTATCATCAGCAAACAGAGAACTTTCCCTGAATATTTATACTGGCTAGATCATTCAGGTAAATTAGGAACAATATTGGGCCGAGTACTGACCCTTGTGGCACACCACATTTGATAGTAGCGATTCGAACCATTTGTGACTGTTATTTCTGAACCCGTAATGCCACTTGCTGCTGAAGTGGCCAGGAGGCTCCGCCATAATGCTTGGTTTCCCATTAGCATTAGCTGCTTATTGTTGGAAGTTATTAACACTATTTTTATATTGGTATCGTTTTACTGCCTCTTCCAATTTCCCGCTGTATAATTGAGAGAAAAACATTTGTTTTGGTAGGTGTCTTTCAGGAGTTCTGAGTTTATCGAAGTTGATGATTGATTTTCATCGTCCCAATGTTTTTTTGATGGTTTGATTCCTTCAAGGATGTTCCTACGAAGATATACAGTGTTGATGATAGGTTTCCAAACTCTTCAGTTGCCTTCTATAGGTAGTTCAAGCCTCACAACCATATATAAGAGTTGAGATCATTGAGCTGTGATCGATGTGAATCTTGGTTCAAAAATCCTTGTCAAAAGTCGCAAGCTCACCTCCGTCTATACTGAATACATGCATCGATGCTTGTCTTTTCGTAACCCATATTTTTTGGGTAATCAGCCAAGGATTGGGAGCCTGGAGTTCAGTGTGTATACTGTATAATCAACGTAACAAAGTTCCATAAGTGGATTGTCTTTGAGTTTCTCTCTCACGATGCAGTCTGTTCAGTAACACTGGACGAGAGTAACCTTCACTGGTCGCAAAATATTTGTATATAAGTATGAACGATTCTTTATTGAAGTGTTATATGAATCGAATGCAAATGTCATCCATGAGAATGCTATTGTTACTCTTTAATTATTCCAAATCACCTCATTCTGTCCCCTATTATCTGCTGGTACGTCCCTGTGGTATGGAGCGAGAAACGTCATGGCAAAAGAACAAAGTGGGTGGTATAAAAAATCAGCGATGAAGGCGTCATTAAAGAGGAGAAGAACTGGGGATGGCGTGTGATGGTCACCCCCCGTAGTATCATTAAATTACTTTGATTGACTGCTAGCATCTCATGATCTGCGAATGCAATTCTTCGGGTCCGTTATGAGATGGATGTCGACTCATATGCATACAGAGCTCGGCTTTATTTGAGGAACCTCAGGAGATGCGGTTGTATGATTAGTTGAAGTACAGTTATTTGATTCAAGGCTATAAAGGGGATATGCTTCGAGTTCGTTGTGTGGACATTTGGAAAATTGATAAGCAATGTTGTTATGACCGAGTTCTTTAGTAACTTGATGAACCTGGAGAATTATCCGCAATTTAAAGAAATCTGTTCCATTTATTAGTCCCAATATGACAGAATAGTTGAGGTACTGGTTCAGCCAATTCATTTGCCATCTTGAGGTTTTCAGATGCAAATTACATACTGGTTTCAAATTTGTTTGCCAAATGCCATTCAAGCAACAAATGGTTCTGTATAATTTTGAGCTTTGAAGATCTGTTTTCAAAATGAAATAAGGTCTTCAATATTGTTGAAGAAATTTCCTTACATTGGCTCATCTTCTTGTAGCGGCACAAGTGCAGCCTTTATCTGGACTTTTTTCCGTGCAGTGTCCAAGTTGGTGACAGTGTCATAAGAATTTCGTTAATGTGATTAAGATAAAATACTTGGAAAAAAACCGAAACCAATCGACATAATAGGTATACTGTTTAATAATCATAGTTTGAAGCTAGCCCTTTATACCACAATAACGGTAGGTAGCATGCTCTGGAGATTGAAAGATAAAACTACTGTTGGATTGTCCAATAAACTACATTCAATTCCCTGCGAGTGCGGTAAATAATACGTTGGACAAACTAAACAATTCCTGAAAACAAGGGTATTACAACATAAACGGGATTGTGATGATGAAAATATAAATAAAAATGAGAAAACTGCCTTAGCAACTCATCATTTCACAACAAAACATGACTTCAAATTTGAGCACATTAGAATTCTTAGTATAATGTGCCCTTTCTAGCTTTGAAAAATATAAAAACTTTTTAACAAAAAATCAAACCGACGAAAAAATCAACTGAAAAGCAGAAAATAAAATAAACCTTCTTAGTCTAAATGATAATTGAGCTCCTAAACTAATATAAGTAACTGATTTTGAGTCGGCGCCAAACAAACAATTATCGAGTATCATTATCTATGAAAGAAGTCGCAGCCGTGCATCTCGCTGCCATCATTTTATGCTTCACCTAATTCAATTGCTAGTTTGTTTGGCGCCGACTCAAAATCAGTTACTTACATTAGTTTAGGAGCTCAACTATCATTTAGACTAAGAAGGTTTATTTTATTTTTTGCTTTTCAGTTGATTTTATCGTCGGTTTAATTTTTTGTTAAAAAGTTTTTATTTTTTACTTTTTAGTTCCGTATTTCGTCGGTTTAATTTTTTGTTAAAAAGTTTTTATTTTTCAATTTTTTGTGGGTAAAATCTACCAATTACTACCTACTTGTTTTTTGATTACTTCCAAAATACTTACTTACCCACCTTACTTCAACTATTACCAGTTAAATAATATGATTATCTACTTTTACTATTTGTTGTAATATAAATTATTTTCGTTGTTCTGGTTATAGTTTATTTCATTACTTTGTATATCATTCCATCCTCTCATAAAATATACTGATTTTGACGGAACAAGAATAATGTCAGTAGCGATCTGTCATTGTCAACTATGTATGTGAAAAATCAATTATCCCCTATTTTTCTACCCGTAAGGGTGGCTAATTCCTTCCGAAATCCAAATATAAGGTATAGCCTATCTATTAAAAAAAGAATCATCCAAATCGAAGAACCCAGTACAAAGTTATGCCTGATAGAATCGGTTAACGGACCGGAATTCAGAGGGTGAGTGATCAATATCCTTCATTTCGCTACCCTTAGGGGTGGATTTCATCTTTTAAATTCAAATGGGACCAAAGTCGAAGTACACCCTATCCACTGAAAAAAGAATTATCGGAATCGGACGCCTCAGTAAAAAGTTATGCGTGATCATACATAAAAAAATATGATGGAAAAACATAAAATATACGGGTCGAATAGAGAACCTCCTCCTTTTTGGTTTCGTCGGTTAAAAATAAACTATTTTTGAAACGTTAGCAATAATGAAATAGTGTCTAAATTTCCAGTCCTCAGTACCCACTATATCCGAGCGTAAATTAAATTATAAGGGATGCGAAATTGAAATACAATGAAATAAAGTTTCCACTCAGGGTCAAAAACAAGGACACCTTCTAGGATAGCACGCGTTGTAGCCTTGGAAAAATGATCACTTTCATAATTTTTCATGGTTAGAGACCACGCAGAAACAGGTGATTTAAATCCTTGATCATTTCACAGGCTTTGAATAGGACCGTTTAGGTATGGCACTCTAAGCTCAAAAGTGGGAGGTACATTAATGGAACTTCTCTGCGGGAGTAAAATGGTAACGAGTCTTTTTTTTCAGGTTTCAGGATAATAACTAGCAAATATATACAGTTCCAAAAGAGACAAATATATGAAAATTCCTAAATATAAGTATTATTCTTGAAAGAACTTATTCAGAGGTGCTTGGTAATATAACTTCATCAGTAGCAAATTCCATTGTATGTTGCAATTACGTCACCCATCAAAAGTAGAATCATTAATTTGGAGAAGGTGCTACTCGCATGAAAGGCATTGACGACCGAATAAAATACGGGTGGAACTTATTTCCTGGATGAAACAATGTTGGTAAAATCCAGAATCGAAACAAAGCCATTTCATACAGTTTGCAGAAGGCACGCACATCCTAAAATGCCCTACTCTGTAGGTTTTTTCGCTTTCATCACCTGACGAATTAATTTACCTGCAAAATTTTTGATTGCTTGCCATTATTTTTTTTCAAACCGAAATAGGGACAGCTCTGAAAATACTTTAAAAAATCGTTAATGATTATGAGCCTTCGAAAGGTCACTGACATCCACTGAATTTGGCAACAGTACCGAATGTACTGAGGAAATTTGGAAGATGGAATCAATTCATAGTAGAAGAGTCTGGAGACACGAAACTAACTGGGTGTTGGCGTTCTCAGGGGAGCGGCTAGTCAGTGGCGTAGAAGGTACAGGAATGGTTCCTTTTTTTTCTGAAACACTCGAATGGACGTGAAAATAATATAATTGAATCTTAAGACTGTAGAGTATTTCTGAGAGTGATCACCCAAGTACAGGAGAGGATGTATAGATGGAAAAGGGTGACTCTGATCCAGTAACTCGATTCATAGACCCCACTTCCACAAGTTGCCTATCCCGATAAAAACTAATATGATGGTATGATGACCAGAAGGAACAAAATCATCGATATTCTGTTTTTTCGTTACAATGCAGAAGTATCTTACAATTGAAACATTCCACGATAAAAATAAAGTTATTGTTTGTGAATGTCAGAAAACAACTACTTCCCCGGCTTAATTAGGACTGGAATAGGAAATCAAATTACTATCTGAATAAAAATTCAAATTTTCAATTTCAGATTTTTAGATTGAGTTAAGGTCCTTTCAGAGTATCTATCAGATGTAGTTCAATGTCCAGCATGGCTTTAGTTGTTTTCTGTTAGACATTCACAAAAAATAACTTCATTTTTATAGTGGATTTTCCAATTCACAGAAAAATCTTTCAATATTCAATTGAGAATGTTTCCCTTTTCAACATGAATACCCCACAAGAGGTACTTGAATGATGGAAGAGTGACTAAAGTTTATCTTTCAGTCGCAGATGATTCCACATCTGATTTTATGAACATCCTGTTCATATTTGCAAACAAATCAATGTTACACCATATGTAAAACGATGGACTCGTATTGATATCCACTTAGCAATTTCAAAAGTGAGCTTAGAAAATCACTACTCAGACAGCCGTTGTAATATCATTTCACTATAATACATATATACGACAAAAATATTATGTATAATTCTTCTTACATTTTAAAAATCATGTTTTCACTCAATTTTCACTAAAGCTATTCTGAACGTGAGTGAACACCTATTTGGACAATAGAGTATTTTTTAAAGAATATATAAAAAAGGGAAATATAGCTGCAAACACATTGATTGATGAATTTTAATAATAATGAAGACAATAAGAATACTAAGATATTATATATATATATATATTTATATATATATATATTTATATATATATATTTTAAATATTTATATATATATATATATATAATATATTTACATTCCTAAAAAAATATGTAGATGACATAATACTAAGCATACCATACAATAGGAAAGATGAAATATTGGAAGTTTTTAACAACTACAACCAATTTATATTTTTCAAGAGATGATAATAAGTTAATCACCCCTGGTAAAAAACCAGGCTCTTCAGGCAGATTTCTACAACAAACCTGAAAAAACCAGCAAACTCATTCAACAACAGTGGTTACCCTTCCAAACTATTGAATCACCTACTATTCCACAAATCCTCAACACATTCAGCTTTAACGGTTACAAACACCACCAATAATCAAGTACCCATGAACAAACCCACTTTCTGCTATTCATAACCTTACCAAGGAAATCTATCATACAAACTAAAAAAAAACATGAATATGACAATATTAAATTAGCCTCAAGGAATTACAAAACAGCCAACAATTTTGTTTGCAAATTAAAAGACAAAAGCCAACTATTACATCTGTCGAACGTGGTCTATTCCGATTGTGTCAAGAAATACATAGGTCGAACCAGCAGATGCCTCAAGATAGAATCACCTCACATAAAAGTAATGCGAGGAATAATAAACAAACGTGTACTTTGGTTGAATACGTTTGGAATAACGATCTTAATTTTTCATATGAAAACGATAAAATATTAGACAAAGAAAAAACTCACAAAGAAGAATATTCCTAGAAATGAGCAACATATTCAAACAACCACTGTCAGTAAACTCTGAAAAAGACTTAGAAAAACATTATTTACACACATTTACTACACAAAACCACAACCAACAAACCATAACACACTAACTTGCATACTGTAAGATGTCAAGAGTCCATGTCACTGTACAACATCAGTATGAAGACGTTCCTATCACATGATTGTTTATGTTTTAAATGATCTACTGAATAGAACATCTTTTCAATTTATTTTTATAACAAGTTTTTATCTAAATGTGTGTGATAGTCCTAATTCAATGTTTTTTACAATAATCCGTACAGGAATGAAGAATTTCCTCGATTTTATACTGTATTGTTTAGCTTTGTTATAACCTTACATTTCGTAAGTTCGAACAATTTTATTTCTGTCACATTACTAATCAATGTCTTTGTTAATTCAGTGATCTTGGAGAAGAGATAATAAATCTCGAAAGCTTGAACAGAAAAAAGAGCAGTTTCCTTTAATAAGTGACTGCAAAACCTGCCAAATACAATCCTCTCTCTCTACCATCCAGTCGAAAAAAATTCATATATATATATATATATATATATAATATATATATATGAGTAATTAAATTATACAAAAACGAAAAAATAATAAATAATGAAAAAATAGTGGGTTTGAGTTATATGGTTATGTTGAGGTTTTCTATCCAGGTTATTGCAGCAGGTGTTCAGTCCTCTAAATCCACCTGGAAAAAGTCTGTTTGACGTTTGTGTAGCATGAAGTGATATCTGTCCTGTCGGTATCTGCTCCTGTTTATTCAACTCCAGGTTTTCCTTGGAAGTTCCAAGGCTGGGGTCGATTTCACAGTACCAGACATAGTTCTCATCGTTCCATCAAGATGAACATCAAGTTTGAAGGTGTGTTCACTTTTATCACGTTGGGGCAGTATTCTGCAGTGGAGTAGATAAACGAAATGTCTTTTCGTTCGCTCCTCAGGAAGATCCAGCCACTTTCCAGACATATTGGCTGTAGGTGAGAGACCTATCCAATGTTACACCACCGAAGTATGTGGGGGTGGGATTGTACTTATATCTGTCTCCTTGGAATATTACATCTAGTCAGTTCGACTCTCGCCTCTTTAGTTGCCAGTTGGGTGGCGCAGACTTTCTTGGATTGGGTATCATCTTCCATGTCTATTGCTCAAGAGTTATCAGGTCTCCGGGCCATGTCATCTGAAGGGTCCGGAGGAAAAACGGCATTAGTTCATTTATCACAAGATTGACTATACCGGAGAAAAGTGACATGAATCCGCGCCCGTGTATGGAAAAACGGAAATTATCTAGACGACGACGTGTCAGTTGTTATTGCGTCAGCCATTAGATCATTATGTTTTGTGTCCGAGTGCATGCCTTTTCGTTGAATACGTATATTTTTTAAACCAAATTACCATCACTAGTTCATTTGACGTAGTACACAGGTTTTGGTAAATACATGTACAGTGACCATTCAGTTTCCAAATGAAAGTGAATCCGTCAAGCAGCTCATGTGATTCTTCAAAAGCCGACATATCTTCGCTTACGTAACATTGAATTTAATTTCTGATGATGAAAGCAGAAAGAGTGGGAGTAATGATTTGAAGAAAAAATACTTGAAAAAGATCTATATCTTTGAAAAAGTCAGCGAATTTACACTCAAACAATACCATCAACGATGTTTACTACAAACGTCAACTAAATTTCATCATTCTGTCGAATTCAAGAACTGTATTTTACGTCTAGATGAATCTGTTGGCAAAAAAGAAGCTGACAAAATCTGTTCCATGCTGAATCATTTCTTTTATAATATACTGCCCATATGAATAAAAGGGCTCGCAATTTTTTGTTATTCCTATGCAGGACAAAATTCAAACTTTGCTGTTATTCAATTCCTCCATAACTTGGTTACCACGAAAAACAGTTTTGATACTGTAAAATTTATATTCCCGATCAGGAAGCTTTTGTATCATGAGTGTGACCGCCGCTTTATCCAAATAGAGTCCCTTCCCAATCTGGCCAATCAGTATGCTCAAATTTTGCAAGGTTAATAACCTCTTCGTTTTACCGGAACCTATTTTTATGATACTATATATTAGTTCTGAATTCGATAAAAGAATTCTCAAGAGGAACCCAATAAAGAAGCAGGATGTACAAAAAAGAGAAGAGGAAACGTTCAGAAAACTGCACCAGAGTCCAATCCCCGTCAAAATAGCAAAATGGAAAGAGTCACAACGCCATATTCTTCAAGAGGGCAGAATCCAGGGTGATTTACTACAATTAAAATTTGTCGATCTGGAGAAAACGATAATGAATATGTCGATGACTCACCAACAGACGTCTAATTCAGGGAAAAAGTGACAAGAGTCCAGGTTTTAAAAATTTAGTTTTTTCTTGTTGTGTCACAGGTTTCGAAAAAAATACCTGTATGTGTTAGTTTTTGTGATAAGCATGTTTTTTTCCAAAAATTACTTTTGCGACTTTTTTTTCCAAATGCAACTAAGGAAATTTGTATTTTTGATTTTATCGAAATCCGTTTTGATGGACTACGGTCGTTTTCCCCCTGTACCCTTTATCTGTATATATAAAACGACGGGAGAGAGAGTATCGGGAATATCGTTTGTGTACATCTTTATTAACAATGGAGCAAGCACCGACCCTTGGGGCAGTCCATCTTTGATTTGTTTGCCTTGCTCATTTCAGCATTAATGTGTACCAGGCGATAGATTTCTGCCCTGTATGTAACTTAAGATGGGACTCATCTTAATCCACACTATATTGTGAGATGATAATAGGTCTCTTATAGCAGTTGCAGTTTTTAGACCCCTTTGGAAACTGGACTCTATATGCATTGTCAAGGCTAGCACTTGATCACAGCAATTTAGTTCCTTTCGAAATCCAGCTTGTAGACCAGGGTCGATAATTTTTGAAACCAAAAAAAATAATAGTAGGATGAAACCTTTTGGCAAAGGAAGAGAATATAACAAAAGTGAAAGAAAAAATAATTTACGGGCGATCTGAGGTCGGGAAGTGGAAGGGGGTGAGTTTTTAAGGGTAAAAAACGGTTTATCTAGATTTCCGGCAAAACTACGGATTCTATGAGAAAAAAATAGATGACAAAGTTGTAGGTAATGAAAAGATCTACAACTTTTGCATTCACACTTTTTTCACATAACCTCAAAATTTATGCGAAAAATTGAAATAACCAAGTTTTTTGTTTTTTATTTTTATCTTCCACGAAATTTGGTGAAAACTTACCGTTTCATATCCCAAACACACTGTAATTTATTTAATTTGAAATATTTATTTTTTCACCTTATTTTGACTTAATATCGAAAAACCACCCTAATTTTCAATCGAAAATTCTCGCGTCAAAATATCAGCTGCTTTTAAAAAGTCGGTGGGCCTTTTATTCGTAGAAATCTCTACTTTCTGATGGTGAAAAGAAAAATATATATAACTATGGTAAATGTTCTCAGAAAATACAAAGAAATGACAGGTAGTAAGGCCCGGACCCTCCTAGCCCCTTCCCCACTTTTCTATGAAATACCTATTGATGGGCTAACATTTTCCGTAGGTCACTCAGGTATATGAGTTATCTCAAAATAGCAATAAATAGGCATCTACGCATACAATTTGAAGAAGATTCTACAACTTTCTCAAAATATTGTAGATTTTCGGATTCGAGTTTTTTTCGTTTCTTTGCATTTTCTGAGAACATTTACCATAGTAATGTGTTTTTTTTCACCATCAGAAAGTAGAGATTTCAACGAATAAAAAGCCCACCGACTTTAAAAAAAAAGCTGATATTTTGACGCGAGAATTTTCGATTGAAAATCAGGGTGGTTTTTCGATATTAAGTCAAAATAAGGTGAAAAAATCAATATTTCAAATCAACTAAATTACAGTGTTTTTGGGACATAAAAAGGTAAGTTTTCACCAAATTTCGTGGAATTTTTTTTTTTTGTAAAAGATAAAAATTAAAAACCAAAAACTTGGTTATTTCAATTTTTCACATAAATTTTGAGGTTATGTGAAAAAAGTGTGAATACAAAAGTTGTAGAACTTTGCCATTCAACTTTTTTCCATAGGACTTGTAGTTTTGCCGGAAATCGAGATTAACCGTTTTTCACCCTTAAAAACTCACCCCCTTCCACTTCCCGACCTCAGATCGCCCGTAAATTATTTTTTCTTTCATTTTTTTTATATCCCTTCTTTTTCCAATGGGTTTCATCCTACTATAATTTTTTTCATTTTTTACCATTTTTAAAGGCTTTAGCCCTGGTCTATTGTTCTACTATGAGTTTATTACCTGGATATCCTGGAATCATATTGATTGTATTTATTGGTGTGGCTCAAACAATTATTACTTGTTGATACCTTTATATGTATATAGGAAAGATAAAAAATTAATCACACCAGTACTTACCACTTTCTGCATGAAAAAGACGTATGATCGTAGGGTAAACTCCATTATGGCAGTGGTCCAACCCCCATAGGTCCGCCACTGGTTTTCGGTCAGTTTGAGGATCCATGTCTTCGGCAATGTCTTCCACGGCCTGCAGATTTCTATCGGACGCAGTAAATTCAGAAAGAGACAACTAAATGTAGCAATCGCCCCTCTTTCCCCTCTCGGCCCCCTGCCCGCCCTTCGTCAACCCGTCTGACGGTGCACCGTTGAAAGGTAAGGTTTTCGTTTTTTTTTCGGATTTCAGTTTTGGCAATGCCGATGTTGCACTCGTGAATCAAGGAACTTATCTTTTTGCGAGATACTATTCTTCTTCTTCTTGAAGTGTCCTCGGCTCGGAGACCGAATCTAGATTTATGGCATACACCAACTCTTACATGTAAATTCGCGGTGTGTAATTAGATTCAGACCCGAGCCAGACGAAACAATGTCCTGTTCTTCGGGACGAGCTTGGATATTTGTTTATTTGAATGACCGTCGTCGTTGATAATTAGCTATTGTTCGTGGCTGCTGGGATATTTGGCGGTTTGATGGAAGGTGTATAGAGAACCAAGCGATATCGATATCGAAATTGATGGAATATCTGGAGGTCATTTCAATTGAACAAATCAATTTCAATTAAATGGTCGATGCTGGTTTCAACAACCAACATCTTAATTTGCAAACAATGAAGGGAGAAACAACGACTTCATCTAATTAATCATTATATTCATACCACCCCCATATACCATATATCAGGAGAATGCTATATGCACAAATATATAGAAGAATATGAAAAAACATGTTATCATAGATGGCATGCATTTCTGAACAACCTAAACATACATCACTTTGAAAATCATCATCATCTATAAATGCTATATTCAGTTGATTCAGCTGAATGAAACTTTTATTGAACATAAATTAACCAATCGTTGTTGTCACACAGAAATAAGAACAAGCAATTTCAATTTCAAAATTTATTGATTCTAAAATTGTCATCAATCGACTTGACATATCACGCGAAATAAGTTTCATTATAAAAAACAAACAGCATTTCTATTTTCATGTAGTAAACTTCAAACACTACAATGAAAATTTATGACTTTTGAATCTTCCTAAACCTACCGAATAATTCTAAGTCATCTAACTTAAATCAAAAGAAAAAAGTATAACCAAGCTTCTTTCCTTTCAGTTTGTTTCAACTATAAAATTACTTAAATATATTCAAGTTCAAGTTGAAAATTCAGATCAACAACAAAACACAAAAGTCCCTCATCTATTGAACAAAAGCACACATGGATGTTGACAGTACTTACTTATATTTCAAATGGTCAACATTCATTTACTTCAAAAAATAATAATTATTATTATGCAAGTTAAATTTTGAATTCAAGAATCAAAATCTGATTGCACGTTCGATCGATACTATTACTGACGTTCTGACCTTATTTATGTATTGTTAATTTTTCACAGATAAGCTGTTCTATGAGATTCAATTGAATAAAGAGGAAGAGAGAGAGATATGAGTAATGTATTTCAATGAAATAACCTTTGAAAGGAGCCTACAGACAATAAAAAAATATCACTTCATTGAATAACTTCAATGATCATTTAGAGCAATTTTTAGTTTGTGTGTACATTTTAGAGAAAAACTTTTCGAATTAAAGTTATGAAATTCTATCAAACGACATATAATTGGCCAATATTGATATGAAAATGAAAGATTGGGATTTTTTTCAATATCAGTTTTGTGTCACGTGATTTATGCGATTTGTTATTGTATTGAGGCTTGAGGGTTTTTGATGACTTTTCCCCAGATATCTGCAAAATTTGACGCATCACAATCAGATAGTAACTTTTTAATTATTATGAATTAATGTTGAGAAGGGATACATCTCAATTGAATATTGAATAGGAATAATTTTCAGTGAAAAAAAAATTTTTTGTGAATACCCCACAAGAGGTTATTTTGAACGATGGAAGATAGTGACTAAAGTTCATCTTTCAGTCGCAGATGATTCCTCATCTGATTTCATGAACATCCTGTTCATATTTTCAAACAAATCAATCTATTATGAATTACATTTTCAAACATAAATTTCCATAAAAGCGTATAGCAGGAGGTGGGAAATATCTAAATTAGTTTATTATACAGAACATTATTACATAAGATAGATCGCTAACACCAGCGAGGCTATCCACTACTCCCAGCCTCCCCCCAGGGGCGTACGGGATGTTTTTATGGACAGGTATACACCCTATGGTGCAAAGTACCCTCACTTTCCCCCAAGTCCATTTCATCCCCTGAATCCCAGGCCTCTCTGAAGTTCTGAGGAATTGCCATATTTTTGTGAATGAAATGTAATTTAAATATTGTGGTATGAGAAATTTACGTACTAATAGTTAAAATAAATATATTTGCATTTGATATGATATATGATGTGTATTTGTTAGTCCATTCAACAGGACAACAACAACTGAAAATGTAAAACAACGATGAACCAAATGTATTGAAAAGTGTTTATGATTTTTAAAGATAGCGACAACTATTTCATCGTTTCCACAACAATGTTTTGTTTTAATGATTTGTGGAACACTTTAAAATTGGGCCAATGTGTATATGGACTGCTTTTATCACTCTTACATCTTATATTATGCCACTGTATGATATATTTTGATACCTTTTGTCACTGTTTGTGAGCGAATAAATGTGACATTGTAACTCCAGTGTGAGACAATGGGTATGCAATCGGCAATTACCTGAAGAAAAATTCTTACTACCTATTGTTTCACATTTACATATTTCATTAGCTCTGTATTTCAGGAATCCAAACGAGCATAATTGTTGATAAGTCTAGTCTTTTTTTAGGCTGTATACAATGAGAAGTTTCAGAATGAAAGAATGCGAATGATTTCCATGTTTTGTCTTTCAAACACACAGGATGTAATCTAACCTCTTGCACACCCGTTAATGACCAGTGTATTATGGCATTTTATAACAAATTACAGTGGTTAATTATCTGAAAAAAAAATTGAAAACATGTTTTGTTCTTTGTAAAATTCGACAAAATTTTGGGTGACCTGATCAGTAGAAAACTTTGGCAATTGTCGAATGCAATAAATATTTAACTCGAAATTTGAATAATGTAGAATGTTGAATGTGGTAAAAGTATACATTGCAGGCTGCCTGAGATAGATATTCATCTTCAAAGTGAAGAAAACAACTAACCTTGTTGTATCCAAACTGGTGATGGAGTCAGAAATAGTTAACTTCATGCTCTGCTTTGAGGCACTTATAATTATCACAGTCACTTGTAAGAAACGAACAACAGAAACAGTATTAAAAAGGATGAAATATTCGCAAATGAATATTGTTTTGAAAATAATATCGCGAACATTGTAGTGATTCAGAACACCAAGCAATATTCTCGCATGCACGGTTTACAAAGCTGTCTACGAAGGAAAGTTTGTGAGATTCTACTAGTGTTTTCTTATTGACTGGCGAATGAAAGATCTTGATCAACAACTAATCAGTACGCGGTGTGCACGAGAATTAATTTGAACATTTTTGTTTTTTAAAAAATTTGCCATTCGTCAAAAAGTAATTTATATTCTATTGATATTTATGATTGTGAATGTGAATGAATGTGAATGTTTTCATGCATCACATTGACCCCCATCATCTTCGTCACTAACACATAACTGAATTTAAAGGTGTGAATCGTCGGTTTCGAACAAGGACCACTGGCTCAGGTGGAAGAGCGTTCGACAAGAAATCGAAAGGTCCCAGGTTCAATCCCTGGCTGATCCACATTTTCATTTTTCAGTTCTAGTTTTCATTTTCTCGTCTGAATGCCACAAACTATTTTCATTGATATTTAATTACAGACGCTATCTACTTCATCATTTTATATTTACTTGGCTCGAGTCATGCACACTTGAAAATTTCCGATCTGAAGTTGGTCGAAAATCGCAAACATGATTGACACCGGCGGATAGACCAATATAATTTTCATTAGGTATGCATGCGTGAATGTTTTCATGCATCACATTAACCCCCATCATCTTTGTCACTAACACAGAACTGAATTTAAAGGTGTGAATCGTCGGTTCCGAACAATGACCAGTGGCTCAGGTGGAAGAGCGTTCGACTGGAAATCGAAAGGTCCAAGGTTCGATCCTTGGCTGATCCACATTTTTTTTTTCAGTTCTAGTTTTCATTTTCTCGTCTGAATGCCACAAACTATTTTCATTGATATTTAATTACAGACGCTAGCTACTTCATCATCGATATTTATCGTAAGAAAACGCCCGCACAGTGATTGGCGACTCCAGAATCCAACCAGAATTGAAATTTACTACACCATTCATAAATGCGACGAGTGATTCATCTTGTCTTCTACTCTTCGAAAATCGCAAGGATTAGCTCGGTGTTTAGTTTTAAGATCCAGCAAAAGACAAAGAGAATAATGTTAAAATTAATTCTCTACAACTGTTAAAAGTGCATTTTATAATTACTGACTAACTGGTGCGTGGATCACATCATTTTCAGGAGCATAAGTAACATCCAGGAGCTCCTAGCCTCAGTTAAACAACATGTTTCTTTGTGAGTGGACGAGCTATTTGTTACGTTCCAGCACTATATTTTTACTGGCACATTACAGGTTCTTCGTTTCTCAACTTCTGAAGATCGAAAACGGATTAAGTAGACTAGCTTTGTACGAATTGGTTGGGGAGTCTGCTGAAAAATAAAATGATGGAAAGCTCTTTGAAGAAGATGACGGAGATCAGAGTTCGAGAAAATCATATTGAAAAAGTTAATCTTCTGAAGTCACTCAATAACTAAGATTCCTGTAGTCACTTAACTTTGGAAAATATCAAATATACAATATATATATATATATCTCCACTATATATATATATATATATATATATATATATATATATATGGAAGGAACTTATTGGACATAGCCCTCAAAGAAAAGTGCTAACCGTAGACACGTGTTTCGGGTTTTTGGCCCTCATCAGTACGGTGAAGAAGTGCAAGGATGAACAACACTTGGTAGAAAACGACAAATCAACGGAGTCAACAAACAGAAGCCAGCCGCACATTTGTGGTTTTGGTTAGTAGACCCTGCATTCCAGGGCAACAACCAACGTCACCACGGAGGCAGCTAAAGCGAACATCCGAGTCCAGGATTCTAGAGATGAAAGGGAGGAATATCGAGGGTACTGTTAAAAACAAAGTGGAAGGATCTAAATGGACATAGCCCCCAAAGAAAAGTGTTAACCGTAGTCACGTGTCGGGCTTTCGGCCCTCATTTTTAGGAGTACTTACCATCACAAAGTAAGTCAACAGCAATGGTTTCATTTTCAAAACACATGAACAATTTTATTGGCCTGGGTTTTGCCAAAAATACTCCACTGTGCGCCGCTGCGATGCTCCTCCACCCGGTCACCCCGCAGATTGGAAATATATCATACAGAAAGGCATTTTTGGCGCTGTATTTAGGGATTTTGTGTCTGCTTGTATCTAATCTGTATAACATTTTTGGGGGTGGGAGTCTGAACTCCCATCTGGGTAAATGCATAAGACTCAAGTATAGTGAACTGGGATGAATGAGAAGTGGAAGATGCAAGACCAAAAGTTCAGGTTCACCAAAACGCTTGGTAAATCCCCAATCATTTTCAGCTGTACGTGAACAGGTACGTGAACAAAACGTGAACAAAAAAAAATCTGTTTTTATGGAGTGTCACCCTGATCTTCACCCCATGTACCACCTGGCTTTACGCCCTATCTCTCTGTCCGATACCAAGGAAAGATCCGGATATGCCGGATCAACGCGCTAAGTAATCCTAGCTACCGTTATAACTCAGCCACAGTGGGGCAACTTGATAAAACAACTGGCTTTGGGATGTCAGTGCCCGAGCGGGTTAATGCGCCACTTTCCGCTGAGTCAGGAATACAATCACCTGAACCCACAGGCGAAGGACTCCCCCGTCTCTACCGAATTACGGTATTGTTTTCCATTGGCCCACTATCTAGTACCCTGCCCCCAAGAGGCCAACGCCTGTTGATGAGGCACCGCGAACGGTGGGCCTTCCTCATCCTCCGGGTACCCATGTCAACAAGAGACTTCCAATATCGGAAAGATTTCTCTTTCGTCAACCAGGAATCTCAGGTTACGTTTAATGGCTAACCGCTGCATCAGGCATACGCCATCGTTTGACGAGTTGCAGTTCGTGTGAGTCTTTGCCATGGCTTTCGCCATGATTACTAAGCACGCTACCATGTTACCGAGCGGAAATCTGGACTTTGCCCAGATTTATCTGGGATCTATAGGCACTCCGCCCCGACGGCCTAGCCACTTGGTGGGAGTAGGCCCAAGAGGTATGTGGACAGGTGTGCCCTCAAAGAGAATTTCTTCTCCGACTGCCAAGCAGCATTAAGCAATAAATAATTCATACACTAGTGAGTCTAGTGATCGCGAACAATCACAACGGAAAACAGATCACTGGGGAATAAGAGGCAACAAGGAAACTTGGGCATTGTGAACATCCAATTTTCTGGAAAAACAGCCACAGGAGAGAACCAGGAGCGAAATAAAAAAAATAGCTATGATAACGTACTTGAGATAGATGATAAATTCTTGAAACAGGTAATATGACCAGTCACGAGGTATCATGTCAAAAAATAGGTATATCGAACACTGAAATTTGCCCTCAGTGCCAAGGTACTGCTAGAATCGCAGAACATTTACCCTCAGACATTCGAAATTTAGTTTCCAAGGAATGTATCTTTTCTGCAAGAATTTTTGGAATCTTGGGCATCGATTTAAGGTAAGGTGCAAACGATCTTATAGGTCGATGTACCCTTGAGTTGTATACCGTTTTCAACCACACCCCTTCAATATGGAATCTTCATATTAGATATGATATAAAACGTTGAATAAACTTCATATTTTATAAAACATCACGAAGAGAATCGCAAAACGAAAGAAACAGCAGAAACATGAGAAAGAAAAACAAAAGAATGAGTATCTTGCAATCTACCGTGAAAGTATAGCTAATTTCGTCGGTTGGGACCCGAATAGCTCCGTCATTATGGATAATCAGACTTAATTTTATCGAATTGATTTGGAAATGCAAAGTAATGTAATCTTGTCGAAATTGTGATCCCGTACGAAATTTCGATTAATTTTCTTTATTTTCCATTACCGATAATGGTGGGTTTTCGATACTTGAAAGCGGTTCCATACTTTTTACACTTCATGGTTTCTAGGATCTTCTCGGGGACGGCAGATATCATTTAATTATCATCTGTGAAGTCATAAACATTTTCGATAGGGCAGTGGGGTCAGGCACCCGTTCAATAATATATCCATTCATGCAATATTTGGAAAATGTTGAGGGTGGAACCCCCTGAAATATCATGTTATTCATTTTTGTTGATTCCTCAATAAAACAGGACCGGACACTTCGGTCTTATCTTATCTAATTATTTTACGTTTATTAATTTTGATTCATTTTCCCGCAGCAATTTACAAGAAGTAGAAACCCTCATGAACATTATGAATTCAATCAATACCTCCCCATCCAATGAAGCCTCCGAGAATTTAATTTTGCTGCTATTTTAGGGTGGAAGCGGTAACTCCTCCTCACGTGTTATTTTTCAATTGAACATACCCCAATTGAGATAAGTTTAATTTTATAATTATGTATATGATAATAAGTAGGAATCATACAGTGGTAGATGGAGATGGAGAGAGTCGCTCCCAGTTTAATTTCATAATTTTCAAAGACGGAAGGGAATGATTTTCAGTTGTAATACCACAAGAGAGTGAGAATAAAGTGAAAATAATTCGACAGATCTTCGAAACTTGTTGCCAGGCAATAGATACGAGAGCCTAACGGGCACGAGTGGCTATTGCCGAATGGCAACAAGTTTGAGAAATATATCTGGAGAATTATTTTCTACTTTATCGAATTCTCGAGGGGTATTCTATGGATTATTTTTTGATGTTACGATCATAAACACATTTCCTCGCACAATGGTACAAGGTACTAAACCGGTTTTGATTCATTTCTCACTTTTCATGCGAACAGACGTCAAATTGAAATATACGTTGTCAGACGATAAAATCAAAATACCTCAAATTATTTCCACGGCAATTTTCTAGGTAGATTATTCTCACTATAATAATGTTTTGATTGGCCAATACGTACATGAATGATTTAAATTGAAAGTATCCATTGGTTTCTAGAAATGTCAAAAAATACTCATTGAAATAAAGAGACATGTAGAAGATTATTCTCGATTATTAAATTAGAGCTGAAGATATAGTGACTCCAAATTGAAACAATGTACTGCTTAGGGTACAGAAAATTTCTTAAATAATATTTTTCTCTAACAGATAAATAATTGAACCTAGGTACCGGGTTATTCACTATAAATTACCCACCCCTTATCATCTTTATTATTGCCTATAGAAAAAAAAGTTAAATGTAAAAGTTGCGTGATAAAGTGCTTTCAAAAATACAGAAGCGTACAGATTTCAGGGGATATTTTTTTAATGGGATACCGTATATTATTGAATTTTTGGAATGCTCTTTTTTTTCTGATTCCCAAAATATACCATATGTTACCACTACTTATGCCGTTTTTGAGTTATTAAACGTCAAATAACTTAGTTAGACTAGTTATTACTGTAGGTAAATACCTATCCTATGAAAGTTAACATTGTTGAAGTAAGCTATGAAAATGACAACTATATTATGTTTTGAGAGATAAGTGCCATGTGAAGTGGAATGAATAGAAAAATCGAATTTAAACGGTTTTCTTCACATAAAGGATTCAATATAAAATTGAATCAGAGAAAGGTAGATCTCAGGTGAAAAACAACTACTTTCCTGGCAAATACCACGCAGAACGTTGAATGATGTTCACCTGAAAATCCATGCATACTTCCATATAATATCAATGGACATTGAATGCAAATGTTTCTTTCTGATAAGCTCGATTATATTTAATTTATGTCGTGTTCACCTAACAATCGCATACCGGTTTCAGGCTTCTTGGCCCTCATCAGTACGGTAGTCAACCAGCCAAGGTCCAAAGAACTCTGGCTGAAGTGAGACACAACGTAAACAAACCATCATCGATCTTGTAACACCTATAGGTACGCCGGAAAAGATAAACTTTAACTGGCGGTACCTAGTGACAGAAAGAACACTCCGAAAATCTCCCACCTCGATAGGTTTCTAAATAAAGATTCCTTCTCAGTAGATGGCAAGCCGTCTAGCATGTAGTGAGAGATAAGTTGAATGATATTCACCTGAAAATCCATGCATACTTCCTAAGTGCCATGTGAAGTGGAATGAATAGAAAAATCGAATTTAAACGGTTTTCTTCACATAAAGGATTCAATATAAAATTGAACAAGAGAAAGGTAGATCTCAGGTGAAAAACAACTACTTTCCTGGCAAATACCACGCAGAACGTTGAATGATATTCACCTGAAAATCCATGCATACTTCCATATAATATCAATGGACATTGAATGCAAATGTTTCTTTCTGATAAGCTCGATTATATACGTTGTGTCTCACTTCAGCCAGATTATATACGTGGTGTCTCACTTCAGCCAGAGTTCGTTGGACCTTTGGCTGGTTGACTACTCCGTACTGATGAGGGCCAAGAAGCCTGAAACCGGTATGTGGATTGTTAGGTGAACACGACATAAATTAAACATAATCGAGCTTATCAGAAAGAAACATTTGCATTCAATGTCCATTGATATTATATGGAAGTATGCATGGATTTTCAGGTGAATATCATTCAACGTTCTGCGTGGTATTTGCCAGGAAAGTAGTTGTTTTCACCTGAGATCTACCTTTCTGGTTCAATTTTATATTGAATCCTTTATGTGAAAAAACCGTTTAAATTAGATTTTCTATTCATTCCACTTCACATGGCACTTATCTCTACTACATGTAGACGGGCTTCCACTCTACTGAGAAGGAATCTTTTATTTAGAAACCTATCGAGGTGGGAGATTTTCGGAGTGTTTCTTTCTGTCACTAGGTACCGCCAGTTAACGTTTATCTTTTCCGGCGTACCTATAGGTGTTACAAGATCGATGATGGTTTGTTCACGTTGTGTCTCACTTCAGCCAGAGTTCTTTGGACCTTTGGCTGGTTGACTACTCCGTACTGATGAGGGCCAAGAAGCCTGAAACCGGTATGCGGATTGTTAGGTGAACAGACATAAATTAAACATAATCGAGCTTATCAGAAAGAAACATTTGCATTCAATGTCCATTGATATTATATGGAAGTATGCATGGATTTTCAGGTGAATATCATTCAACGTTCTGCGTGGTATTTGCCAGGAAAGTAGTTGTTTTTCACCTGAGATCTACCTTTCTCTGGTTCAATTTTATATTGAATCCTTTATGTGAAGAAAACCGTTTAAATTCGATTTTTCTATATTATGTTTGTTTAGTGACATATCTTTAATGGAAAAATCAAAATGGTTTACAATGAGGAAGAAAAAGTTCAAATATATACTTGTTATATACAAAACAACGAAAATAAACATGCAGCAAAAAGTGCATATAGGGTGTTGTATGCAAATCGTTTGACACCTTCAGAAAATACATCCAAAGAGGTGAATCATACCTTCAGTTTCATAGAAAAAAGGGTGTAGTTCAAGAAAACCAGGAAGAACAGCTAGATATACTGCTTCATTTCGAAGGCAAGCCTATCCATATCAATTCGCTAATAGACTTTTTTGAAACATTGTATTATTTTTTGAAAATTCTGAATGTAGTTTAAAAAATGTAGCCGATCAATTAGGTAAAAGTTATTACAAAATCAAACATACTTTGAAAAAGAACAATTACCACATATGATTCAAAATTTTAATGAAGATCCCGATTACTAACTAAACTATTATGGACTCACGAGTCATCTTTTTCTACAGCAGGAGTTTTCGATAGGAAAAATCGAAGGTCGTGGAAAGAAAGGACAACAGAAAAATACAGCAGCGTGTAGATTTTACGGGATAGTTTTTTTCCAAACGGGATACCCTGTATATTATTGAATTTTTGGAATGATCTTTTTTTCCTTATTTGAAAACTAAACCCCTATCTTATACCGTTTTTGAGTTATTAAACGTCGAATAACTTAGACTAGTTGTTACTGTAAATACCTGTCCTATGAAAGTTAATTTTTTCAAAGTAAGCTATGAAAATGACAGCTATATTATGTTTGTTTAGTGACATTTCTTCAGTGGAATGATCAGAATGCTTAACAGTAAGGAAAAAAAAGTTCAAATATTCATACAAAAATAGATAAATATTTATTTAGGAAATTTAATTAACATGATAACTCATAACAGATGTTCAATGTGTCCACCTTTATTGTCAATGCATAATTGATAACGCCTTCTTATATTTATAAGTGCATTGGAAATTGCTTCATTATTGAGATTCAGATTCTCTATTTCAAGTCGAATTGTGTCTTTAATATTGAATATTATTATTATTATTACAATGTGAAAGTGGGAAATTATTGTCCGAGAGAAATAATGAAAAAGGAAAATTGTGGCATAATGGACATATTATTGAATTAAAGAAAAAAAGCATCCTCAAGTGGGAGTCGAACCCACGACCTTATGTTTTCCAGACATATACTCTAACCGCTGAGCTATCGAGGTCATAGGAATCGACACACACTCGCGAATACTTTCCTTCCATAATTTAATGTGCATGTTGGAATTAATCGAAAACGGCCATTGATAAGTACGTTCGATTTTCGATTCATTCCAACATGCACATTAAATTATGGAAGGAAAGTATTCTCGAGTGTGTGTCGATTCCTATGTCCTCGATAGCTCAGCGGTTAGAGTATATGTCTGGAAAACATAAGGTCGTGGTTTCGACTCCCACTTGAGGTTGCTTTTTTCTTTAATTTAATAATCTGTCCATTATGGCACAATTTTCCTTTTTCATTTTTAACAATGTCTTTCAGGAATCCCCAGAAAAATTAATCCATAGAGGTCAAGTCCGGACTATTAGCTGGTCATTTAATACTTCCATTATTTCCTATCCATATTGGGAATACATTATTCAAATGTTCTTGGCGGGTAGGATATTATGCGGGGTTGCCCCATCTTGCATCCAAATCATAACTGGCAAGCTCGGCTTCCGAAAAATTCTGTTAAACAATATTTTCCACTTCTGGGATGAGTATTCCTTGAAAGGTAATTCCAGTTGATATATTATCATTAAATATAGAGCAAATAATTTTATTTCTGAAAATTCCGCACCAAAAGCTAACAGTTTAACTTCCTGTTTTCTTTATTTGTTTTACCAATCTTTTTCGGTTATCCTTTTTGCCAACGACCTTCGATTTCTCCTATTGAAAACTGTAAAGAAGGATGACTCATCAGTCCATAATAATCGGGACCTTCATTCAAATTTTGAATCAGCTGTTGACAAAATTCAAACCTTTTCCTCTCATGAGTCTCTGTTGAAACTTGTTCGGGTAAAATTTTATATGGTTTGTAGTTGCTTTTTCAAAGTACGTTGGATTTTGGGAAAACTTTTACCTAATTGATCGGTTACATTTTTTAAACTACATTCAGAATTTTCAAAAAAAATAATACAATGTTTCAAAAAAGTCTATTAGCGAATAATATTGTTGATAATATGGGTAGGTTTGCCTTCGTAATGAAGCTGTATATCTTCCTGGTTTTCCTGAACTTCACGCTTTTTTCTGCATGGTATGATTCACCTTTTCGTAAATATTTTTGAATGTATTTTCTGACGGTGCTGATAGGAGTAACATATGGTATATTTTTGAAATCAGGAAAAAAAATCATTCCAAAAATTCAATAATATACAGGGTAGGGTATCCCATGAAAAAATATCTCTTGAAATCTGCACGTTACTGTATTTTTTTATCAAAATTCAGTCATAACCTCACACCTTCTACATTTAACTTTTTTTCTATTTCCAATAATAATGATGACAAGGAGTGGGTAATTTGTAGTAAACAACCCGGTAAAAAACTGAAAATGAAAATAGATAACAAAGACTTGTGCCCTCTCACCCTTACGATGTTGCCGCTTGTGGGACCTCCTCAAAAGGAGTGCCATTTAGCTGTTATTCGAGAGAATATGTTCATGAAGGAATTTAATTTGACAGTGTTCGAGATACACCATGTTATTAATTCTGTTTTATCTTAATTGAAGTTATGTTCTTACACCGAAAACCCAACTATGTTGCTTAATAGCTCCATTCGTTTAAATTTGGTTTCAATATATAATTATTTTGAAATGAACCATAAAAGTCAACATTCCCGGCCAGTTCCACTTAAGTGCTTTTTCATTTTTCGTTCGATAAGATTGCTTGTCGATATTCTCTTGGATTTTTTCGGATTTTGACTCTTTCCAAGTGAAAATAATGATGGCAACAGTTATGATAATTTCCTGAACAAAGATAACCATAGTACATGGGAGCATGGACTGAGTCTGTAGTTTAATGTACTTTATCAGTTTATTGATTCACGGTCAGATGGAGAAACGCTCTGAGGTATTTCTCCATAATATTTGGGCCATTGGTTCTAGGATCAAGTAACAAGGGTTTCAGTCGAGATCTCTTATAAAACCATTAAACTCATCGAAATCAATTGTCGAATATTTTTACAAGCTACAGTGTTCATTTGCCTGAATCCTTTGTATGCCGGATTTACAGCTCATCTTCAATTACACAACTTGAATAATCATTTTCCAAAATGCTTTCCAGCTCGAAAAATATGTTTTCTCTTCTCGTAAGTAGCCACAGTTATATTGTGTTTTTGTTGTTAAGGTGTTGTGATCTTAAATACCTAACCTCACAATTAAAAATCATCAGTCATTGACCTGGCTCTTCCTCTTCCTTCATTAATATCACAGGTTTTGAGTTATTTCGTATTTTTCTCTATTTAAAACTGCATGCCGTTAACCTGCGCTAAAGTAGTAATTTTGTAATGCCTCAACATCCGTTCAATATTTGTCGGTCGGTCTCCTACGGTTTTCTTGTATCATTTCGGAGATATGCAAATCGTGTCATAAAAAAGCCATATTGTCTGCCGAATTCACAATTCCCCGAACGGGCCATATTAACTTTTTACTGCCGGGAATTAAAAAATTATATAGATTGGAATTCGTCTCGAAAATTGATTGTGTAGTTTGTTTTCGATATAAAAAATAAATTGTGAATACTCTGGCACTATGAAAGTATTTTGTTTTTGAGAAAGAAAACGATGGAATGTTTTCAATTGTATTATATCTTCGTATTCCTCACTTGTTATTGTAATGAAAACCATGAGGTTTTTCAATATTATACGTGTTTGGGTTGGGATGTTTTCAAACAACTACAATTCTTGTAACGAATTTGAATGTGATTGTACTATTAACTGAACAATTCTTTCATTTTGCCGGAAACAGTACAGTATGCTCAGGAATATATTAGTTATAGATAATACAGACAACATTCACTTTCCTAGAATAGGTGTACTTTCCATATTCCATATTTTCTCTTTATGTCAAAAATAATTGAACAAGTTTTTATAATTAATAATAACAAAAATTGATCTATGAATAACCAATATATTATTTTTATCCCAAGCCGAATTGGATTTGCTATTTTATTCAGAAAATACTGATTATTGAATATATTTCTGACTCCATAGAATAAGCTTCTATGGAGCTATTTTGTGATAGCTTTTTTATTTTGTTGACCTCTCTCCACTTGTATTTGAATTTATAGCATCCTAGCAAAAGTTGAATTATTCTTCTTTCAAAAGAGGTCTACACTTTTTTGGACATTAACCAATAAAAACTTTCAACAAAAAATTAAAGCGACGAAAGAAGAAACTGAAAAGTAAAAAATAAAATGAACCCTTTTAGGCTTAATAACTAAGCTCCTAAACTAATGTAAGTAACTGATTTTGAGTCGGCGCCAAACAAACAAACAAACAATCAAATTAATTACGTAAAGCCGTAAAATGATGACAGTGGGTGCGCGGCGGCGGCACGTCCCGTCGCCGGAAATTACCGAGCCCTCTCGATGTCAATATCAGCGAGACAGCTACCCGAACGGGTACACACGTGAGAGCACACGTCGTTGCCAGTGGTCGTGCGGAGACTTATCGTTAACCATCTTACTTCAATTATTAACTGATAAACCATAACTAGCTGGTACCATCGACTTCGTCCGCGTTGAACTATGTATTTTTTGTGACGACTATTACAAATTCACTCAGCCCTTTAGAAACGCATATTTCTTTATTGGTAACAAAGATCTCAAATACCAATTTTTATGACCCTTACTTGAAAAATAACACATACAAACTTTCACCCTCCATTTCACCCCTTCAGGGCTAGAATTTCTAAAACACATGTTTCTTCCATTTGAAATTTCAAATATACTCTGGGTTGAAATTCCAAAAAACTAACAAAGGCCTCCAAATTCCAATTTTCATTATCCTTTCTTTGAAACTGAGTATGCAGACTTTCAAACCCAATTTTACCCCCTAGGGTTGAATTTTCAAAAACCCTGAAACACATTTATCTTTGGAAGGAGGGAGAGGAAAACTCAAAGTATTCCAATATGAATTGAAACAATTCGTAGACTATAAGCGTAAAACAACTACTCTCCTGGCTTATACCACGCAGAACATTGAATGACATCCGCTAAATAATCCATGCAAACTTCCATATCAATGGAAATTGATTGCAAATGTTTCTTTCTGATAAACTTTTCCCCCTTTTTCTACCCTGAGGAGTAGAATTTTCAAATCCAAATGGGACCAACTTTGAGGTATACCCAATCTATTAAAAAAAGGATAATCGAAATCGGCAACTCTGTAATAAGTTATACGTGGTCATACATAAAAAAATATACGCGTCGACTAGAGAACCTCCCCCTTTTTTTCGTCGGTTAAAAAAGATCACGTTCGAAAAACATTGCGAGAAATACGGCGAGAATTGAGAAATTCTCATCCATATTCTGCTAAAGCACATGATCTTTTATTTCTCCTGCAATCACTTTTGTGACCCCTGGTTCGTCCCTTCAATAATTGTTCAGTTTGACCAATGTAAACTTTTTCTCGATAACATGAATTAATTTGGTTCACTGTTTTGGCATTGCCAATTTTAAAATAATTTCGAATTTCAATACGATGCTATATATTTCACCCATTTTATCAATATCGGATTTTTTATTCAAAAAGTTATTTTCTTCATTTATGTGAATCATTTCGAGAAAGGTTTTTTTATGATATTTTCTTTCAGTATTTCAATAGTATGACATCGTAATCCATTTCGTGGTTTGTTGTGGAAACATGTTCTGACAATGCAAACGATTTTTTCTTCGTTTTGCAATCACTTTTGTGTGAAATAATTTGACCATTCAGTTTCCTAGATATCTGACCAATTATATACTACGACAATCTGAGTAGTCAATTTTGTAAATAACATTCGATTTGTCTTCAATTTCAAGGGAGCCCTTAGTTTCAGTGAGAAGTAGGGAAACAGTTTTCAAGTTTTTTAACACGCTTTAACACGTAATCAAATCTTGGAAGTCAATTTTAACCTATTTCTAATTGTCGTATCGCAATGAAACTTGGTATGTATATGTAGTTTGGATGACAATACTATGATCTGGTATCTTGGAGCTGATCTAATGATGGAGCCAGGAGGTGAGTAGTGGAAGTCTTCAGTGACTACTAGTAAAATATATTGAATGAAGTGAGGCCGGTCTCAGCATAATTTACAATTCAAAGATATGGCGAATGCACTGGTTCTCGGCATATTCGCCAAAATTTAGTTATTAAAAACTTCCATCTCATGTGGATGAATCAATCGAAGAGTTTTTCTCCTGTAGTCTCCTGAATAATAGTTTGAAAAAAAAACGCATATATGGCAATCAGTACCAAAAAATTTTCTTTTATGTTAAAAAAAGCGTGGGGTGTTATTCACTCACTTTTCATAATGATATTAAGATAACTGATATCAAGCACCTCACGCTTTTATACATAAAAGAAAATTTTTTGGTACTGATTGCCATATATGCGTTTTTTTTTCAAACAAACAAGATAATTCCTTGGTAAATGACTTTATTCTTATTATTTTCAATTTTTTAATCCTTATTGCCATATATGCGTGTTTTTTTAGTTTCTTCAAACTATAATTTTATTAACTCCTTACTTTATAACGTACGAACGTTATTGTGCGTTCGTACGATGCGAACGCAGAATTCAAATAATATAATTTTGTTTTAACCTGATGATGAAAAATACCATGTCGAAACGTAGTTAAGAGAAATTATATGAATTGACTGAATCAGCCCTTTATTCCGAGAAATTGAAGAAAATATATCTGTGGCCAAGAAACTAAAGAAAGAAAAAATATATATATATATATATATATGTACATATATATATATATATATATATATATATATATATATATATATATATATATATATATATATCATCGGGTAAATATCATCAGCCTTTGGCAATCATTTGCAGCGATTCAACCCACAAGGGCAATACAGGCATCTGTCCCAAGATTTCGAATATATTCGGATAAAATAGATTTTGGGGGTTTGCGCAAAATCTTATTTATTTGTCAGATCAGTCGAGAAGAATTCGAAAGAGTTGGCCGAACTCGACATGAACGCCGAATAAAAATAAGAGAACGCCGTCTTTTGGGCATAAATATGTCGCGCCATAAGCGGCTTAACAACGAAATATTCCAAGCTGGATATCGGAAACACTATTTAATTAATTTAAACGTTATGTCGAACGGAATCCGACGAATTAACTATCTGATCGTGAGTGTAGTTATGCATTTCATTAAGGAGAATATACGAGGATTTGTTTTACACAAGTGAGTCTGTCTCAGTGACAAATAGGTTAGATTTCATAGAAATCATAGACGTCAGCACTTCAACGAAATTTTTGTTATATTTTCGCCGCGTTTCCCAGAAAATAATATTGTATTTTCCAATGAAAAATATGTCCAATGATAAGTCAACTTGATTGATAATTTGAGAATGAAGAAATAAATTGGTAAATCTACCTTTTCTACTGGCCGCCCCAAGCATCATCATAGTGACGGAAACTGATACTGCAACTTTAAATCTACCATTATACAGTGATAATAACTAAAATTTTATATTTGCATGGTTGTAGTCACGTTATTCTCATCTATGGTAGCCACTCTACAGTTCTATAACTTGTTAGTGTCAATTGAGTGTCTGAAACATTATAGCCGCTAAGCAGAATCACCATAAAGTTTTTCAAACTTGAAAGTGGAAAATAACCGTTGCGGTAACCATCCTAGAAGTCATAAATACTTTCAATAGAGTATGATAGTTTCGGTGACGTTTCAGTAACTTCCATCAAACCTTCAATGTGGCAGCACTTGATTGTGATATGTGGTGATGGTTGCCACGTTCTTGCTATCTCCATAAGTGATTGTCACAGTTCGCATTCAAAAAAAATCACTATAAAGTTACAATCACCTTTGAAATTCACGGTCAAGTGGCCGTGGATTGGTCCGCGCGATGACGAAAGCTAACCTAACTTTTCTCAAAATATTTCATTGTGGCTTACAAAAAGTTCGTTTTATCTGTTACGTGAATGATATTTATTCGAAATAAAATGTGTTGTACGTTTTCAATGGACAATTTTTCTTGATTTTGTATGAAAATGTTAATTCAAATGGATCGGATCTCTGACTTGATATTCATACCTTAATTGTACATTCCATAAATGCCATCATTTAAATCACTTGATAATTGTTACTTCATACTTGATAATTGTTAACTGAAGCTGCATAAATCCACCATACTTGCTAATGTCCGTTTTTAACAATTAATGGACATGTACCCGTAATTTCGAGGTGGTAAAGTGGCAGGTTATAACAGCCGCGACGTGTTTGCCACTTTCAAGGGTATAAGAACTATTGCAATTTTTAGGTAATAACTTTGAAGTGGTGAGTCATGGGTATGCGACGTGGGCACCACTTTCTAGTGGTGGCCACTTCATGATGAGTGGAACTTGAGAGTGGTATAATTTCAGTTTCTGCCACTTTAAAGCTATATTCTCCAAAAGTCGCCATATTTACAAAAATATCTGGGTAACCATTAACAGAGAAATCAACGAAACATTCAATAAATATTTATTTGTCGTCAGTACTGCATCAAACGTGGTAAATTTTTTCGTAAGTATTGGTTTCAAGTAACCAAGCTTGATAAAAAAAAAGTTTGAAGGATTCAAGTACAGAATTACAGAAGCGAGTTATTTCCAAAATTATGTTCTCCTTAAATAATAGAATTCAGATGGCGCGTGCTCACAATCGAGCTACAACACCACATATTTTACAGTGAACTTTCAATCGTTTTAATTCTATCCCGATCAGAAATATGCAAATTAAATATACTTACCTACGTATACGTATGTTATATATTCTTATACTTATAGTCGATCGAGTGTTGACAATGAATCAGGCAAAATGGAAGAATGAGGAACATTTATTATAAGAATATGTTGCAGGACAGAGATCGAGCTACATATCAATTACACAAGCGCAGTCAGTTGTATAACGTGTCTAGTGTCGGCCACTACATATCCATGTTTTTGTCAGGTGGCCACAACGTGGTTGGAATTTGGCTATCTGAGATCCAGGAACGTGGATCGGAACATAGCGGCCAGCAAAAAAGTGTTCGCCATTTTGTTAGTCTTCGGGTGATAGAACAGTGTATATTAGGTGGCAGTGGTTGTGGTCAAATACCTCAAAGTTTTCCAGAATCGTGGCTGCTACGTTCCGTCCACTAAACATTCTACTTTGGGCTATCGGTTCTTTTCAAAAGTAAGGACTAACGATAAAAAAAAAGAAAAGTATCTCTTCATTCATCATGAATTTTCGTAAGTAATCCACAGCATTCTATTCTTATTAACATAAAACTTTTCAATACAAAATCAAACCGACGAAAAATGGAACTGAAAAGTAAAAAATGAAATAAACCTTCTTAGTCTCAATAACTAAGCTCCTTAACTAATGTAAGTAACTAATTTTGAGTCGGCGCCAAACAAACAAGCAAATGAATTAGATAAGGCGTAAAATGACGGCATCGAGTTGCGCGGTGACATTCTGATAATTTTTTCTTAAGTAATTTAATGATCTTCGTTGATTGTTCGTTAGTTTAGGAGCTTAGTTATTGAGACTAAGAAGGTTTATTTTATTTTTTACTTTTCAGTTCCGTATTTTGTCGATTTAATTTTTTGTTATAAAGTTTTTATTTTTCAATTTTTTGTGGCTGAAATCTACTAATTACCTACCTACCTACTACCTACTTGTTTTTTTATTACTTCCAAAATACTCACTTACCCACCTTGTTTCAACTATTACCAGTTAAATAATATGATTATCTACTTTTACTATTTGTTGTAATATACATTATTTTTGTTAGTTCATTTCATTACTTTGTATATCATTCCATTCTCTCATAGAATATAATGATTGTGACGGATGTAGGAGAACAAAAATAATGACATTAGCGATCTGTCATTGTCAACTACATATGTGTGCCAATGTTCACAAGTGAAAAATCATTAATTTCCTATTTTTCTACCCGTAAGGGCGGATAATTCCATTCGAAATCCAAATATGATCAACTATGAGATATACCCTATCTAATAAAAAAAAAACCAAAAAAACCCAAATTAATTAACGGATTCAGAGGATGAGTGATCAATATCCTTCATTTTGCTACCCTTAGGGGTGGATTTCATCTCTTAAATTCGAATGGGACCACCTTCGAAGTACACCCTATCCACTGAAAGAAGAGTTATCGGAATCGGACGTCTCAGTAAAAAGTTATGCGTGATCATATATAAAAAAAAATATACGCGTCGATTAGAGAACCTCCTCCTTTTTGGTTTCGTCGGTTAAAAATAGATCACATCGAGGAGAATATGGTGTCGGAAATCTTCGTGATGCAGTAATGCAGTAGGGAATTCGACTGTGTGAGTCAGATTATTTTACACAAACTTTACCATTATGGTATAAAACGTATACTTTTCAAATGGATGCGGCAATTCTTGTGTAAAGCTATAGTTTTTCAGAAAAAATACATTTTTACTAACAATTTTCGCGTCAATGCCGATTTGATGATCAATTATTTTCAATATTCACCAATCCATACAATATATCAAAAAATTCCGATATTTCGTGGACTTTTCGATGCATTATTCAATATTTCTTCGATTCTTTGAACGCGGCCCGATGTCTTATTAAGTGATTGTTTTCTCATAAAAAGAGCAGAGTGTCCGAAACAAGATTCCCACCATAATATATCGTTAAAGTACCACCGCATTGTCCAAAAGAAAGCGGACGCGCGGACGAACGTTGACACGGCAGTAAATTTCCAACTCTTGAAGGATCTGATAAAGCTCAACCCTTAAATTCGCGAGTCGCCGAACCTTTCGGATCGTTTTCTGCAAAATAATAAGAGAACGCATGCAAATTTCGGACGGGAAGGTATAATAAAGGGAATCAGGTACAGTGGCGTAGACGAAATTAATTAATTTCGCACTGATTTCAACTGGTTTATTGAACCAGTAGGTATTCTAGAGCTTTGACAAACCTGATTGAATAGCTGTAACCTTAACAAATACCCACCACTTCACGAGTTAAAAAAAACATACATATATATATATATATATATATATATATACAAAGGGTGTAATTTAACCTCTTGCACACCTGTGAATGACGAGTGTATAATGCCATTTTATTACGAATTACAGTGGTTGAAAATCTGAAAAAAAAATGTTCTTTATAATATTCAACACAATTTTGGGTAGCGCCAAATTTCAGGTGACCTGTTCAGAGGAAAACTTTGACAATTGCCGAATGCAATAAACATTTAACTCGACATTTGAATAAGGTAGAATGTTGATTGTGTGGTAAATGTACACATTGCAGATCTTTCATTCACCAGCCAATCAGAAAACACTAGTAGAATCTAGCAAACTTTCGTTCGTAGACATCTTTGCAAACCGTGCAGGCGAGAATTTTGCTAGGCAACAGTGTTCAGTTCAAGTGTTCTAAATGTCTAAAACACTACAATGGCCGTGATATTATTTTTCCAAAATAATATTCAATTGCGAATGTTTTCCTTTTCAATACTGTTTGTGTCATTTGTTTCTTAAGAGTGAAAATTATAATAAGTGCATCAAAGCAGAATATGAAGTCAACTATTTCTGACTTTATTACCAGTTTGGATATAACAAGGTTAGTTGTGTTCTCCAACTCCACCGTGAAATTGAATATCTATCTCAGGCATCTTGCAATGTATACATTTACCACACAATCAAATATTCTACATTATTCAAATGCCGAGTTAAATCTTCATGCAATCGGCAATTGCAAAAGTTTTCCTCTGAGTAGGTCACCTGAAATTAGGCGAGTGGCACTACCCAAAATTTTGTTGAATTTTACAAAGAACAAAACGTGTTTACAATTTTTTTCTTCAGATGTTTTCGTTATAAAATGTCATGAATGTGCAAAAGGTTAGATTACACCCTATATATATATATATATATATATATATATATTGTAATGTTTTGATATATTGAAAAATATAAATTGTTTTTATATACTAAGATAGCTAATAATTTTCGTTATTCTTTTTGAACCAAATTGATATGATATAGATAGCTATTTTTGCCCTGTATAATAATTTGTATGTGGTAATAATAATTGCCAACGAACGTCACTGTTCTCTCGTCACGTAGCTGACAATTGTTATTCCTTTCCTCACCACAGCTAGCACAGTTGGTAAGCCCTCATCTCAGATAGCCAGTTCAAAGCAATTTATCCACTACTTGATATGTCAAACTCAAGTTATTCAATGGTCGTAGGTATGTTTGTTGATCATTGTGAAAGAACAAACAACAAAATATCAAAAAGCAATTATCTCCTTTATTCAGGAAGACTTAATAATACCTGGCCTATGAGAAATAACTTATACTAGGGTGAATCAAACAAATATTCACGGATAAAATAATAAATCAGATCATGGATAGATAAACAGAACCTCACTTTCTCCGTGAGAGTGACGTTTTCTGTTATTGTTCAAAATAGGTTGACATAAAGTTCTTCGAATGTGAAATTCGTTATTGGTGAAATAGTTCAGGACCGGAAAAGCACTATTAAAATTTTATACCTGGTTGGAACTGTTAGTGTTCTACTTATATCATGAATCAGGATGTCTCCTCTCTCCAATCGCTGTCAGGACTGCAATACCATGAATCAGGAACTATTTAGATGCGGAAATCAGCATTTGGATCCGTGGATATGTTATCATTAAGGTAATATTGGTTTTGTTTACCAAATGATGGGATTATTCCAATTTTCTTTTTGTAAAATTTTTGCGTGCTATCTGCTTGGAATTTTATTTCGATCTCCACGAAGCTTTGTTTTTCTATCGCCTAGCTACATCTTTTTCTCCTTGTTTTCTCATTTGAATTTTTGAATTGGTGCACTAAATTGTCACTTTTCACTGTTCATCTTTATATTGCATAATTTATATATACAATTATTTTTCCACTCTTATCATTATTTACAAATTTCAAAAATAATTGCTTCTGATACCATCTCATTGCTACTCTCCCACAATTTCCAATTTTACACCTGACCATCTATTCCCTGATTGGCTATTTTTATAAAGACATTTGCTGTTCTATCATTGGCTACTTTTTGTTAGCTACAGTTTCATATACTGTATGTTTCAAATTTATAAATGTGTTGATTACTGTTTATTCCTGAAAATTTTGTAAATTTAGACTTTTTATTGTCTTTTGAGCAATTATGAGTTATAATAATTTTGACAATGTATGAAATTGATTGTTTTATAGTATTTTGACATTTTTATCTATCCATATTCTACCTAGGCTCACAATATACATAGAATTTCAAAAGTTATTCACAAACAAACTCTTGAAACCATTAACCATCTAGTAATTATTCTTTTTGTGGGTTTTTCTTTTTAAAATATTTAACTGGTTTTCATAACATAACAATATATATATATATATATATATATATATATATATATATATATATTTTACTGGCAGAATGCCAGAAGTTCCCTCTAAGGTCTAAACCTGCCTACTCCTTTGAGGGAACTGAGGATCAGAGGGTGGATATTTATGTTAGGTGAATTCAGTTGAGCGAAACTATGGGCAGGGCTTGGTTTGCCGGGAAAGTAGAGGTTTCCAAGTATTGGGTGGTCTGCGTCCATCATCGCGATTGTTGAGGAAATTCGGGCATGTTTCGATCTCAAGCGCTTTACGAATGACTTTTGCTTGCAGTGTTCTCTCTGTGGCAATGGTCCTGGTGTGGTCGAAATCCATAACGGAGCCTGTCTCTTCGTAGTGCTTGGAGTATGCCAAAAGGAGGGTCTAAGTTTGCACAGAAAGTTGATGTTCGTAGACTCGGCTGATGACTCGCCTGTTAGTTTGTGCTATGTATGTCCCAGGATATTCGGAGCATGGTATTTCGTATATTCCTTGGGACTCGTTAGCTATGTTATCGGTGAGTTGAATTGATCTGGGAGTTACGGAGTTGGTTTGAGCTGGATAATGATGAGAGTTGGCGCGTAGATACCGGTTAGTATGTGTTAGTTTTCTGTATTCTGTGTGAATGAAGGAGAGTGATGGTAAGTAAGCAGATTGAGACCTTTGTTACTCCTATCAATATCTTATATTTATATATTTTTCCACTTTTCTTCAAAATTGCTCCTAAATTGGAGTCGAAATTATCAGATTTCTAGACGCGGTTCAACCCAAGTATTCAGAATATATATATATATATATATATATAATATATATATATATATATATATATATATATATATATATATATATATATATATAGTGAAAGATAGTCGTTGCTGACTAGTTAGGTGTAACAAATTGATTATTGGGGTATGCAACAAAAGAAAAAGTGTACTCTTTATATATATATATATATATACTAGCTGACCCGACAGACGTTGTCCTGTCCAAATTTCTATGTTCCCCAAAATGTTTTTCCCGAAAACTCTCGTCCACGTAGAATTTCTTTTTTTCTATGTTTTCCTTTATGTTGTTCCATCTAGACTATGCTTTTGACTCCTTCCGCTTCCTATTGTCCCGTTTTCCTGTTATCCCGTTTTCTCTTTATCCCGTTATCCCGTTTTCCCGTTATCCCCTTATCCTGTCATCCCATTATCCCGTTTTTTTGTTATCCCGTTATTCCCGTTATCCCGTAATCCCATTTTCCTGTCATCCCGCTTTTTCTTCATCCCGTTATCCCCTTATCCTGTCATCCCGTTATCCCATTTTTCGTTATCCCGTTATTGCCGTTATCCCGTTATTCCGGTTATCCCGTTTCCCTGTTATCCCATTTTTTCATAATCCTGTTATCCCGTTTTCCCCTCATCTCCTCATCCTGTCATCCCGTTTTCCCGTTTTTTCGTTATCCCGTTATTCCTGTTATCCCGTTATCCCGTTTTCCGTTATCCCGTTTTTATCCCGTTATTCCCGTTATTCCCGTTTTCCTTATCCTTTCCTTCCTGTTATCCCGTTTTTTCTTAATCCCGTTCTCAATTTATCGTACTACAATTATTATATTCGATTGCCATCTTGCAACCCTATTGCGGAACTGTGGATAAAATAAAATAAAATAAAAATCGCGATGGAAAAATAGGGGTTGATCGTAGAAGGGTGAAAATTTAGGGTGGTATGTATTTTTGAATGCTGTATCATAAAAAAATAAAACAACAGATTTTATCCAAAAAATAAAATAAAAAATCAAGGGGTGGACCACCCTTGACATTTAGGGGGATGAAAAATAGATGTTGTCCGATTCGCAGACCTAACCGATATGCACACAAAATTTCATGAGAATCGGTCGAACTATTTCGGAGGAGTTTAATTACAAACACCGTTTCACCAGAATTTTATATATTAGAATATATATTCACATATCTAACCTCAACTTAGTGAGTTCCCATTCAATAATATTTTTTTTGTTTCACAGATATATTGAGAAAGAAAATAAACGTTTTCGAAAGCTTGACAAATTAAGAAAGAGTTTTTTTGATCTCACCGGTATTTATTTCACTGCATCCTCAAGGAATATATATATAATATATATATATATATATATATATATATATAACTAATATACAGGTCCAAAATTTACGATGGACCAACTAAAGAGTCTATTATAATTTTCAAATACAAAAAATCCCATACATAGACAATTTGTGACAAAATATATTCACTATTTAAAAAAAAAAAAAATTTAAAAGATAAAAACATGACACCTACACTATAAAAGAGCAACATAATCTATGAACTTTTCTGTCTGGAATGTCAATGTTGTTATGTGAGACAGACATCCCAGTGGTTGAAACAACGTTTAACCCAACACAAGAGTGACTGTCATCTAGGAAAAAACTTTTGCGCGGTAGTAGAACATTTTCAAAAAACCGGTCACCAATTCGACTTTTTTAATGTCAATATACTAGAACAGACGAACAATTACAAAAGCAGATTAATCCTAGAAATGTAGCATATAAACAAAAAAAAAGGAAAATGGTGTTAATTATAAATCAGATACTTTTTTAGTAAATTTAACCATTTCCATTTCGTCTGCTCTGAGTATTGGCGATCCACCACTGGTGAAGACGATAGACAGAGAAAGCTTTACGATTGTATCGATTACAGAGATGGTCGGGCATGCAGATCTTACAAAAGTGTCATTTATTTCAATCTGACTGCAGCATGTAGTTTCCGTTTTTAGTGAAGCTGTGTAAAAGGAACAAGAATATATCTGCCCAAACTTGGAACACATACATGCTCAAAATATTCTGCATACATATACGTTTTCATGAAAGCGGACCAAACACAATCGCCAAAAATGCGAGTTTAATAAAATAAATATGAATAATTTATATCTTGCTGAAAGATAAACTAGTTGACGACAATGTATGCTTGTGGGATGATATTTCTCAGAATATTTGTTATTATCCATCAGATCTATGTAAATTGGTTCGATGGAAACTACTTGTCGTGTGAAATGATTTTTTATTCCTTGAACACGACAATAACATGATTACTCTGTTAGGAAACAATAACTCCGACAAAAAAAAAACATCCAGTAGATATCGCACCTTGGACGGTGAGTTAGTTTGTGCGCAGTTAAACGAGTGGTACCGGAGAGGCCGGTACCACGAAGGTGTTGGAATTGTTGGCCGCCATGCCTATTTTATAGTGATAATTAGGGAGAATGTTGTGAATGCGGCATTGACTTAGGGCTACAGATCTCCACTTTATACTCCGACTCCTCTACGGAGACGTTCACCGTATTTTTGTACAGGTCAGAGAGAGATAAATGTTCCAACTAAGTCATAGTCAGAGGCGAACATTAAAATATTTTTACGTTCAGAGGAAAAGGCAATGATGGTGCTTTGCTGCGATTTTTTTTGACAGATAGCAAACTAGACATATTATTATTATTTTTTTTAGTGAATTTTGATTTTAATGCACATTTACAGCAAAACTACAAGAGAAATACAAATCAATAATTTGTTTTGGATAAATCTCAAAACTGAATAATTATCATTTTGAGTTCCTCCAGTTATTTAGATTACCCTTTGGGCTTAACATATGAAATATGCACCTATTTTGTTTTACACTACATATACTCAAATGCCATGACCAAGTACCTGGGGAGCTTTTGTACTGGAGAGAAGATACAGTCTGTCCTTATGTCTTCCAGCTATTTCCTTGAATTCGTCTGCCATTATCGGGATTCTTGAAACACGATAAATATTGTTATTTTCGTATATCATGGGGCATAGACCACACTCCTCAGATTTTCAATTGGGAAGGTTTGGATACTGTTTCTATTTGAATCTTTGGCACATAAACAGGTAGATATACAGTGCGCGGCTAAATTATGGAACAAATTCGATATGTTGCAAGCAATGTACTTTTGACAAAAATCCTGAAAGAGATCGATTTTTGTTTTTAAATACCGATTTTTTAATGAATATTCTAAAGAGGTTATGTCACTGGTTTTGACGTGGTGACGTAATCGGTAATTTTTTCAAATTGAAATAGATGTCTTGTGATACTTCATCTGAAAGGTCATTCAATACTGAATTCAATGATGATAAATAATTTGATTTGTTTATACAGGGTGAACAAAAATTAATATTTCATTTAAATGTTGTATTTTGTTGGATATAAAGTTATTCTCTTATACTTCATCTGAAACGTCTTTCAATACTGCCTTCGATGATAATAAATAGTTTGATTTGTGAACAGGGTGAAAAAAAAATTTTATTTAAATGCTGGATATAAAGTTATTCGCTTACTGAAATAAAATATGAATTTTTGTTCATTCTGTACAAACAAATCAAATTATTTATGATCATTGAATGAAGTATTGAAAGAACTTTCAAGACATATATTTCAATTTAAAAAAATTACCGATTACTTCACCACGTCAAAACCAGTGACATAACCTCTTTAAAATATACATTAAAAAATCGGCATTTAAAAACAAAAATCGGCCTCTTTCAGGATTTTTGTCAAAATACATTGCTTGCGAAATATCGAATTTGTTCCATAATTTAGCCGCGCACTGTATAGAGAGATATATTTTATTAATCCTCTGTGCTATATATTATGTAGATAAGATAAGTCCTAGTTCTGAGGTACAGATACAAAAAAGTAAATGTCAAGATGCCCGTATACACACCCATATAATACACACCCATATAATACACACCCATATATATACACACATATACTCAAATCTAAGGATAATATGATCACAAGACCAGTAGAATGCCATATAACCACATCGATTTCAGGATTTCGTTGCAGATCAAGATTTTTCTTCGACATGGTTTCTGGAGTGTTTTACCTTCCATAATCGGAAAATAAAAACAAAATATGAAGAAAATTTGTTTGTATAGGTATAGAGGGGCAAATAAATCAGGATGCCCAGATAAGTTGCTGCCTTTACCAAAAGACTATTGTCTCGTTAAGAAAGATTTAATTTGTCAATAACTCATTATATTCTGGATTTGCATAGGCTCAAAATTAATCAATTGATTCTTATCTATCCAAAAGTTGCCGTTTCGGGAATTATATTTGGGCTCTTCCTCAAAACTGGTTAGTTCTAATATCCATTGTAGAATTTTCCAAGATCTTCATTTGAAGTATGTCAACTGATATCTGCACAAATTTTTTGGGATAACATAATTGCTTTATTGATACATACAGTGTTTTGTATCAGATAATCTCGATTCTGTCATTTCTTACTTCTTTTTTGAGAAGAAGTAACCAAGTGCAGTCCATTTCAACTTTCTCCTTTCTTGGTTTCGTTCTCCCTTAGAAATTTGAATCTGATTCAATTCTATAATATGATCACTAGAAGAAATTTTTATATCCTATAATATTTGTATGTTCTCAGTGGTCTCGATGTTTTATCTATAAAACGAGGTATGTTATAAACACAATTTTTAGTACTTTTGTTAGATTTTTTTGTTTTTGTATGTATCTGGATGTTGTTTTTACATCATACCTTTATCAATCCATTTAATCCCTTCCGATAATCAGAGGTCATAAGATATTGGTTGATAGATGATGGTAGATGCATTTATGACAAACAATCTCCAATTGAAATACCTCTCACCGACATACTGATGGATGCATGAGTGATCTCACAAGAATACCTTTAATTTTCTCTCGATATGCAGAACCCTCTTTGGTCATATCATTATGGCTTGAGGGTGATAATCCTAGTTTATAGCCACAGTTCCACGGAAATCACACACAATATCTTGATTTTGATTCCAAATGGTCGAGACCAAATAATTCAGAATTAAAACGTAAGTGTTCTCTACGGCACTGCCTGGGCAACTTCGTTCCTGGATCGTACGTTGTAGAAGTGTGGAAATTAACAGCTATACCTCCTGTAATAAGATATTGTAAGTCTGGTACTAGTCGTACTCCTAGAGATTTTACCAAGATGCTCGTAACATTGAAACACATTTACTTCGTTCTTGGTAAGTATTAGTTCTCAAGGCAATTCATTTGGTTTGAAAAACTGCTAACTTATATCAGATGAACGTCGTACCATTCTTATTTATTGCCTGAATTATTATTACACATGTATTAATTCAGATTTATAAACGGATGAATTGTGAGAGGTTCAATGAAAGAGACCGTTGAAGCTTCCCGATTCTCGGGGCCATTTTTGATTGCATATTCTTCTGGAGAAGGTAAATGACGAACGGGTGCTATAATAATTGGAATGTAACTGCAGAACTTCTGGAAGGTATTGAAGCTGGTATTAAATTTAAACTTCACCATTAAACAAAATTATTTTATATATTTTTTGGAATACGAATGATTGTTATTATGACCATTCCACTTGTGTCATACATTCTCCATGTAATCGCAAGATATTTTTGTTTTTTCTAGATCCATCTCTTGTTGATTTTGGAGAGTTATTGATCTATAAATACAAGATTCCAATGTAAGTTCTCCTTTGAATTCGGAGCTACTTCCATTAAATGTCAACATTTACAAGTACGATTTAATTTAATTTCAATTATCCCACTTTAACTGCTCCCATTTTTCTTCGTCTGCCAAAATTAAGAATATCACTGAGCTCAATACACATCTCTGTTGTTTCACAATATTTTCCATGAGTTGTTTGGATCCTATATTACTTACTCCCACGATGGCTGTTGAAATACTAAACTAGTGATTGTCCGTTTATCTATATTTCACAAAATAATTTATTTTGGAAACTTAGTAACTCAATTCAAATTAACCGCTAAAATAAAGCGTGTACTTCACTGAACTGCGTTCTGGATTGAAATTTACTTCTGTTAACGATGCATCGGCTTCCATAAAGCTCATTAGCATCTAGAGTATTCACGACGGCCGCTCCTCGATCATTCTCGATCCATTATGGGGCGTCAGCTAGTCGTGTGACAAACGTGCATGTATAGTATTCTCAGTTGGATAAAGTCATCTTCGACTCAAAATATGGGGTTCATTCAAAATCGTACATATTATAATGTTGAATTATGAAGAAATCCTGGAAGAGAAATAAATATGATTTCCCGTATAAAGTGGGTATATAGTAGACCAAATTGAGTGAAAACTATTCCCGCGTAAAAGCTAGTCGATAACTTCGCTGACCGCTTATAGCAAAAAACGGTTTCTATATTTTAGCTTAGCTACAAAAAAATATAATTATTATCAACTTCCGGATCGTTTCTTATTATCACCCAATGGACCTACCAGAATATTTTATTAGTGAAAACTCCCTCTAAATCCGTTAATAATCTCCTTTTCCAGATAGTTCACTGAAATTTTGTTTTCAAACAAAAATAGTCGAAGTTACATCCGATGTAGGAGAATAAATCTCCGCCTTTGGTCGGCATTTTCGATCAAAGCGTAAATCCTATTGTTTTATCGGGGCTGGATGATAAACCCCATCCTCATCCATCTAAGAATGAATATACTATAACCATATCTCCAATTCATAGACGATAGAAAGCTTTTCATAGTAAAAAAAAACTCTTCCTTCTCTATTCCCATAATGCTCTTATCATCTAATACTTTCGACACTATTTATATTTTTCTATGCATTTTATGTTCATTGCTTCTGCTCTATTGGTAGGGACAACTCCTTCCACGTGTTTGGCTTTTACGGAATTCTCACGAATATTTCGTGTAGTCACAACATGAAAAATATGTGTGTATAATGATTATATAACCCTGCGTATAAGTACTATAGATTCACCGAAAACCTGAAATCATTTTCATCATCGACAATGGATGACTGGCAAGGAATGTACGTGCCTCTTTTTAATACAATTTGTCACGTTCGGGGTTAACATACTTCACGAACAATGAAAGGAACAACAAACAATAGAACCAACTATGATTATTAACATTATTGAAATTTGCTACTCGTTATGGCGAAAATAATTTGGTTTTTTTACTCGAAGCCATTATTCATTCTAATCCATGACTGGGTTCAATGGAAGAATGTGTACGCTTATTGGAGACTTAAACTATAAGTATTAGCAGGTACCTGAAATAACAAATGCTAGATATTTTGAGTAGTAGTCCTTCGATTTTAAATGCAGTGTTGGGATTTTTACCTTAATCTGTTATCTTAATTCAGATGTTGATCATCGTTTAGTACGAGTTTGATATTTCCTAATTAATAAGAATTAAATTTCAGTTTGAATTCTAGTGTTTGGCGATTATTACTCCAAGTAAGACACCTATCCATGTCAAGCCCTAAAAACTTGATTTGCTGAACAAATATTATATTGTCGTCGTTTACGGCTCATATGATCATAACGGAACAACTTCTTTGGCCATTACAAAATCTTATTGTCTAAGATTATAGATGGTTTTAAACCAATCCTGCACATGCAAAAAGGTTTTATTGCAGCTATCTAATAGTAACTGATCCAATTTATTTGAAATTGTGAGCGATGTATACTCTGAATACATACTAAAGGAAGACTGGACTGGCAAATCATCTAGAATATTTGAATACTGTATAAAAATCGTGTCCCAATTCTCAACCCTGGGAGATCCTCCTTAAATTTCAAATATTTTATTTCATAAATATGAATTTCAAGTATTATGTGTCTCTCTGGAGTTTCTGCCATAACAACGCGATATAATAACTACTATTTCATCAGGTGAAACCAAATTACTGCTATTTCATTAGGTATTCATTAGATAAACCAAATTGACACACGGTTAATTTTCTAGCATCATTCCTTCGGCAGTTAACAGACAGATTATCGGAAACTACAGCCATACAGTTGGCTGGGACACAAAAGTAAGTTTCCACATACTGATTTCTGGAATTTTGAATAACTACACAGCCATTGATTAAAAATGCTTTCTATTCTATACTTCTGAAGCTTATTTAGTGAAATAACATGACTAACAAGGTCGAAAGTTCTGCTGAGGTCAGAAATAATCCCAACTGCTGTTATCCTCGATTTCTATGTAAAATAAATATTGATTATTGGAGAACATTCGATTTTTCTGACAGGAGTTCCCTCTATCATTTCAAGTCAATACAAATTATAAAATAATCTTAATATCCCGGCGGATTTGCCTCATAACATAGTGGGCTGTGCTTGGCCACCCAGTATATCATGATTTCGATATTATTGTGGTAGCAAAAGATTAGGAACGACTCTTTACATATTTTTAACCGATGAAAAAAAGGAGGAGGTTCTCTAGTCGACGCGAACATTTCTACATAACTTTCTACAGAGAAGTCCGATTCTGATTATTCTGTTTTCAATAGGTAGGGTATACCTCGAAGTTGGTCCCATTCGAATTTGAAAAAACTTCCACTCCTTAGGGTAGAAAAATTAATTTTTACTTTTTAACCGATTCTACCACGCATAACTTTGTACTGGGTTATCCGATTTAGATGATTTTTTTTTATCGTATAGGGTATGCTTGAAAGTTGGTCCCATTTGAATTTGAAAACAATGACAGCCCTATGGGTAGAAAAATAGGGGATGATTTATTGATTTCACACCTGTGAACCGATTCTGTTGGAACTTGGCACACATCTTTGTTTAATGACACTACAACATAATGGAAGCCCGGAATTGATCTGATGATGGAGACGAAAGACAGTCGAGGGATTTCCTCAATGTTTCACAGTAGCTACCTCGTGTTTGGGGTAATATGTACATGTATAATTACATGTCCTGACTAACTGACTCTGATTGACTGATATACGATGAACGCCCAGATCAAACCGCTGGACCTAAGAGCTAAAATTTTGACAGCAATGTTTTTATATTCCATCCCTAAAGGGGTGAAGAGGAGGGTGAGAGGGGGGTGAAAATGAAAGAATAGTTGATTTTGAAATTAGAGTCATGGAAATTAGTATTTGGGCTATTGTTCACAAATGAAGATGAATGTGCTTCAGGGTTATGTTTGGTTAGTTTTGAAGTTAGGATCATGAAAATTAGTACTTGGAGGTCTTTGTTACAAATAATGGGCTGAAATGGGGATTACATTTCGATTAAAAGCGCACCCCGCTGCCATGATTTTACGCTTTACGTAATTAATTTGCTTGTTTGTTTATTTGGCGCCGACTCAAAATTAGTTACTTACATTAATTTAGGAGCTTAGTTATTGAGACAAAAAAGGTTCATCTTATTTTTTGCTTTTCAGTTTCTTTTTTCGTCGGTTTAAGTTTTTGTTAAAAAGTTTTTATTTCTCCAATTATTCACATCGAATCAAGGAAATGCAACGCTTTTCGAAATCCATTCTGCTAGTTTTCACATTGTCAATACTTTCCCGTTATGAAAACACATGTCGTATTCAACAATCGCAAAAACTGTTCTCAGGTGGGGTATACGTGATGCCGCGATGCCGCTTACCCCCTGTAGGTATCCCTTCTCAAGGTGGCATGTAACTCGACGGGGTGTCTAAACCCTGTTATGGTCCGCAAGTGTTAGCTCTATGGTTATGTTAGATAACGGCTGTCGTCGATCTTATAATACATATTTTGACACGTTTCGAGATGGTCATACAAATATGAATACATATTGTTATTATATACAGGATGATACCTTTTCAGAATTGGTGGTGGAGGCGATTTCCTTTATTTATACAATAAAATCACCATATATAATGAGACGGTAATAACAAAAACCCTGAAGACAATATCTCGTCAATACTCAAACGAATTAATTATTCGGAGCTAAAAATTAACTTAAAAAAGAAACACAAGTTTGGGCGGAGCAAACATACAGCTTGGAGAACACCTGCTTATCTTAACAAGAACACAGCATACGATTGTACGCACTGTTTCTCAATAGGTCGCCATCAAACAGTATCTTTGGCACATTCAGATTTGCAAATAAAACAACTTCCCAAGCTCCAGAAACATTGTTAGGTATCCAGCAAGGATCAGGACTAGCCCTCACTCCTTTTCCCTTTGTATACCAAAAATTTGCCTAATTATTCAAAATCAACATCGGCCTTGTTAGTGTCATATGCCAATGACACAAATATTCTGTTCAAAATACATACAAGAACACGCATGAAAGAAGTTTCTCAAAAATTCATGAGTTGCTGTTGAGAAACAAACTTACCATTAACCATTCTGAAACTGCATGTATCATGTTAACCACCTCAAGATCAACAGTTGACACGCAGAGGTATTACTACACACGATTTCTTCTAAATTCGTAACATCAATAAATTGACTTAAAATATATCTTGATAAAAATCTAACCTATTTTTTCAACATTCATTGGGGTCTATGTAGAGATCTTTTGACTCACTTCTTGTTCATTTCGGAAATATCATCAACAAACATCGTCTGTCAGACTTATTCAATAATACGTGTGTACTCATTTCTGCCCAAATTGGCAATTTGATAGCGATGCAGTGAATGATGCAGACATGAAAACCCGTTTGGTGCTTTTATCGAAAAATGTACTGATATAATGACAACGTTGTACAAAAGTGAAAGATTTTCGCCTGAGAGACATTAAAGTAACCCAAAAGCGAACAAGCAGATAAAAAGTCGCGATAAGTCAACATTATTAATTAACAATGATTCCCGGGATAATCTCAGAAGGAAATGTTCACGCGCTTTTTACATTTCGTGGGTACATCATTTATAGGCTGTGCGATCTGGTTGAAAAAACTTGTTTTGAAATTCATAGGCTGTGTCGAATATTATGCGAATCAACTCTGACAAACATTGGCTCACTAATACTTAGAAGATAATATTTAATATCTTATGATAAGTAATTGGAATCAGTGTAACGTATGCAACCAGTAAATCACGAAATTATTGCCGCGGGTCGTTTGGAACCATATCTAATCCGCTTGGGATGGTCCCAGAATTTCCATTACATCCAGTTTCTTCAAATTTCAATGTATTCTATTGGTGCTCTCAAAATATCTCAGATATTATCTCATATAGCACCAAAGTCCAATGCTCCGAAAAACATTGGTTTTGACGAAAACAAAGAACATTTAATGATGGCGACAAGATCCCTTGAAGGAAGGAACAGAGTATATTAGAGCAAGGAACTTGAAGAACTTCATTAGGTAAAACCAAATTACTGCTATTTCTCTAGGTATTCATTAGGAATATCAAATTACCAATAGGTAATTTCGGACATTATCCCCCGCCAATTAACATACAGATTATCGGAAAGTATAGCCATACAATTGGCTGGTACATAAAAGTATCTATCTCGGGTCGAGCGTGCAATAGCAATACCCTTTCATGGAACGATCACTTCAGAACCATCGCGAAATAAGCCACACTAAAACGTTCGTGCTACGAATTATTTCACATCTCAACAGCGTCTCGCTATTTATAGAGCTCTTATTACAGAATAATGAATTCATACTGAAGCTGTTAGATTTCATTCAGTTCGTCAATGATGCTACCCTCACTCATTCTGTAACCAGTCCAACTCAAGCACTTTCTATCAGACAAACTCGATAGATCCAGTCAGCTCACCCCTACATTGTTGAGCTCGCAATTTGGCGAATATCGCTTTATCATTTCGATCGGGTATCAGACCAATTTTTCGGTTAACATTGAAAAACTTCCATGAAAAGAATGTTGTAGATGAGTTCTTTACTCACTATACTGATTTTACGAAGAATATCCCCCTGAGATTCCGCAGAGAATCGAACAAAAATTCATTAGAATTGATTACTATAATGATTTTCTGAGTAAGTATTATATTTTTCGAAATACCTGAATTCCAGAAATGTATGCTGGATATTTTCCAATTTATCAATATACTTTCTTTGAAAGGAAACTAAACTGGAATATTCGGGCTCAAATCTAAGTCCTGGAAAGTAAACAGACAGCCCACATAGCATCAGTGGACTTTTTACGATTACGAAGCCCAAAAGGAGAGCTGCCTCGATATCAAACGAAACTTCTAGGTCCTTATATTCAGTTACATGATTGATATATGTGTTATTTAATACATAATCATATTCAACTGATGATAATATTCTACTGTAGGATATAATTTTAAATTTATTCACATCGAGAGGTACATCAATCTGTTGGATTGTGGAGATCGTTTTGCAATATTCTAGAGACCAAGTGGTTTCTTATAATTCTGTACACTTTGAGGTCGTCAGAAAACAGTTACTTTTCTGGAATTATTTAACCGCATATGTCATTTACAAACAGAATAAACAAAAGGGGGCTCAGATTAGACCCTTGAGGCACTCCAGATGTAACTGCAAAGTTTGTCTAAAATGTGCTCATGAGATACTTTATTAAATATCTCACTTAAATCAGTATAGGTCAAATCAAGTTGCCTATTATCTAAGGCATTTAATATGAGTTGAGTAAAGATGCATAAGTTGGATAATGTGCTACGTTTTATCAGAAATTCATGCAGATAGTAAAGTTTTGACGTGTTGAATGCAATGAAGAAAGGCGAAAAAAATATTTGATAGGTATGTTTTTTTACGGTTTTAGTTTTGATTTTCGTTAATCATCTGCCTCGGAATACGAGTTCATTTATGAATTGGTAAACTATTTTTGGGTATTGGATTCAAGTTATTCCCAGAATCAATTATCAATTCTCTATGAGCTGCCTGTTTCTCTCTCCAAGGTTTTCCGTATACCCTTGAACTTTTCATGCAACTCTGCGCTTTCTGAATATTCTCATATCAGCATCCTTAGTGATTCATTTTTCATGAACACTCTTCCACAATTGAAATGAAATATGAGGATTCTTCAAATGTCATTCATTTTATTAACACCTGTGTATCTTCTGTTCGACAGCCAGTTCGATCGAACGAAGATGATTCCTACATAAATGGCATATGCCAGAAATCGTTCAGAGACCAACCTCAAAACTCAATTGGCAGTGATTGCATCCATGATGAAACATAATCATTACGTCTCATTAACCAGATGGACTAGATTCATCCAGATAAAATACGTGTAATTAAATAGATGAGAATCTTTGATATTAAAATCCATATAAATTGTGGCTGAACATGAGAGCTGTGCGTAGCTCCTACCCGAAAATATAGAAGAATGCGGTATTGTTAATGAGTTTCTTAATTAGTTTGCAGGCCGTTTAGCTGCAACGACCACAGTGGATCTCAGAGATGTAATTAATGGCTGGCTTTGTTGCGATTATGCCACAAGCTTTGTTACACTGAAAGAAGAAAATCATGAAAATCACGGAAGACATTATTGATGAAGAAGCTAATAGATGAATTTAAATAAAGCGATTTGTTGGAAAATATTAACAATAAATAAAATCAGATGGGGAATCATCTGCGACTCAAGTATAAACTTTAGTCACTATCTTCCATCGTTCAAGATAACCTCTTGGATGGTATTTATGTTGAAAAGTAAAACATTCACAATTAAATATTGAAAAGAAATATTTTTTTGTGATTCGAAAAATTCACGATAAAGTCATTTTTTGTGAATATCTAACAGAAAACAAAAGCCACGCTAGACATTGAACTACATCTGATATTGTATTTTGAAAGGACCTCAACCCAAAAGAAAAAATCTAAAACTAAAAAATTTGCATTTTTTTTTCAGATTGTTATTTGATTCTCTATTGCAGTCTCAATCAAGAAGTTATATGGACGGATGAGACAAAGAAACATGTTTTCCGATAAGGAGTACTCACCAGGAATCGTTTGTAACTTTGATGCAAGAGGCATAGCATTCACTGGGTTTTCAATACATTTTTGTCAACAAAATTCTATTTCATCCTTCCACGATCATCAGAGAGACTGGAAGAATTGGGAAACCCATTTTCTAGAAGCAATTTCATTTTGCAAAGATGGAAAAATGTTAGAAACACTTATATAGATTCTTGTCCCCAGATGCCTTCTGCAAGGCGTTCTTGGCTCAAATTTCTATAGCATGGAAAAAATTTTGAGCTTTGCTTAGGGGTTTTGAGGGCCTAAAACTAGGACCCGTGACTCCCAGCCTAACTTCATTTCTCTGATTGAACCAATTCTTTTAACTCTTCAAGTCATGAACGATGACAAGCCATGTTTGACCAACTTGAAAATCATTTCTATAAATTTACTGATGATTGTCCCAATATTGCATCGCGTTTTTAATTTGGCTCTAGAGTTATCATATGTATATGATAGACTAGTTGAACTATGATGAATGAGTTGGGGAATACTTTGTTTGAGGGGTTTAATCCTTTTTGGTCAAGAATAAAGGATAATCGAATGCCCAAGATAAAATTCATTTATATTTAGAGTTCAATTATAGCGGAAGAATTTTCCGATGAGGAGATTCTGATTCGACTGATAAAATAATTGTGGAGTACTGGGAATGTTCTTCTAGGGAAGGTTTTGTCACATATAACCTCGAGGTGTGTTTTTAAAGTTGACATAATAACTTTATAATTCATAATGAACTATTATTGTATTACTGAATAAGAACTGCTAAAGGTCGAATAAAAATTCTGATATTTCCATGTCTGTACCCAAGGACATTCTATCCATTTATATAATTGACGAAAAGACACAGAAACACAACGGAACCCGAACCCCTTCAATTTCGGACAGGTAAAAAGATCCTGAGACGGGTGATTATTTTTTCATATCAATTCCCCGTAGTGAACCACAGAATTCGAAGAATAATTATGACAAAAAACGCGCATGGCTGTATAATTTCAGATGGCTCTGCCTGAAATAATGACAGAGTAAAACATGTCATTGTAGAGCGGGATCCGGCTGACGAGAGCCACAGGCGTGGTACCCTCCAATTCAACTCCATTTGGGGGCAATTAGCCAGTTCGATTCTTTTTCTCGCCGGTAGAGTGACTCAGGTTAGATCCGGAACTGATGCTACCCTCCGGATGCATCTCTTTAGCTTACATTACAGTTGGATATGCTGAGGGTTCACTGAGGTGACAAATCGGGTCACCAAAATTATCACTTATAATCTCCCTAGAGCATGAATTATTGCCGGAAATTTTTTGAGTACATGAATATTTTGAAAATTATCACGAGTCGCGAAGCGACGAGGGATACTTATCTTTGAAAATTAATGTACAAGATAAATTTCCCGCAATTTTATACCGGAATTATATTTGAATATAAAACATTAAGTAAATATTTATTTTGACGTTATTCACAAATAAATAGAAGGCTGTGTGTAATGGGAGTGTTGGGGGAGACTTTTTTCTGATTTTCCCCGTTCCCTAGTAAAATAAAATATAAAATATCAGATAAACTATTATATAAAATTAATTGATTTCGAAACTCATTTTTGCGCTGCGATCTGCCAAGTAACATAGTTTCACAGAACAATAAGCATAATTTATTTTTATAAAGTGGAAAATAAGTGTAAATCAACATGTTTGATACTAGAACAAATAATGTCAAATTAAAGAGGAAGCAATGAGTGCTCAATCAACTATAACCGCCCAATTGGCCACAAATTTTGAAACAAATAACTTTAAAAAACCACAAAAAAAAATTAAAAGAAGGAAATACCCCAAAAAAAACAGCTATTACATATCAACATGAAGAACGTTCATGATTCGTGTTTTAGAAAAAACAAATGTAACTGAAGAAGTTTTGGAGCCCCGAAACGAAACGTATTAAAAATTGAATTATGAATCCTGAATTTTTCTTATTCTCACGAACCAAAACCGAAAAAATCCAGAAGTATATATATATATATATATATATATGCACTGATTTGTTTGAAAATATGAAAAGGATGTTCATAAAATCAGATGTGGAATCATCTGCGACTGAAAGATAAACTTTAGTCACTATCTTCCATCATTGATTGAATAAAAAGATTTTTCTGTGAATTGAAAAATCCACGATAAAAATGAAGTTATTTTTTGTGAATGTCTAACAGAAAACAACTACTTCCCCGGCTAAAGCCACATGGACATTGAACTACATCTGATAGATATTCTGAAAGGACCCTAACTTAAAAGAAAAATCTGAAATTAAAAACTTGCATTTTCATTCAGATAGTTATTTGATTTTCTATTCCAGTCTCAATTAGGAACTCATATAGATGAATGAAGCTAAGAAGAATGTTTTCCAAGAGAGAGTACTCACCAGAAATCATTTGTAACAATGACGCAAGAGAGGCATCGCATTCACTAGGTCTTCAATACATTTTTGTCGACGAAAATCTATTTCACGCTTCCACGATCATCGGGGAGACCGGAAGAAATGGGCAACACATTTTCTAGAAGCAATCTCACTTTGCAAAGATGGAAAAATGTTAGAAACATTTCTTTTGGAGAGACATTTTGAAATTAGTGTTTTTCTGAGTACTCTGTTTTGGAAAACATTCTTCTTTGCTTCATTCATCTATATAAGTTCCTAATTGAGACTGGAATAGAAAATCAAATATCTATCTGAATGAAAATGCAAATTTTCAATGTATACACCTTTAATATATATATATATATATTGTATTCTCTGAAAACTATGAGTTTTCAACTTTCCACTCTTTCCTTTCCATGAAAAAATCAAATTTGAAATAAAGGAGTGAAAGGTTCAAATTTCCTCGATGAACTTATTAGACCAATCAATGGAGATTTTTTCGTGACAAAAATACTACCAGGAAACCGATTACGCCATCATACTGAAGACGTTCCATAGTTATATCCTGTTATGTTTCCTACTCCCAACTGTTATTGCCTAATTTGTTATAAACATTTAAAAGCATTTTTTATTTTTTTCTATCGTTTTGACTGTAACTTGAAAATTAATGAAGCAATCTCGATACTCTCATCAGACCTAAAATTACATCATTGTTCTAATACTTCTACTGGAATGTTACTTGTATGTGGTATTTCTCAAATCGATATAATTTCTAAGGATTGTTGGATATAAACCTCCCACCTTACATATTTCAATTTATTTTTCAGCGTATACTTTTCATTCTTAGATCATTTAGAGCAAAAATAAGTTTTTTAGAAAGTCACGCATTTCACTGATTCAACGACATTCATTTTGCAATGAAATCACTCTGAGATTTTTTCCTAGGATTAAATATTCAGGTAGTTACATGTTTAAATGATGTCCATCCTATATATATATATATATATATATATATATATATATATATATATATATATAAAATTCATAACATAAAATATCATTTACATTTGTATAATAGGTAATAATTATTTTTCCGAGTTGTCTTAACAAGACATTTAGAAGATGAGGCACTACGTACTGCGAGTTTTTGCAAAAAATATATTCCATGAGGTAAACATCTTTATTTGGTTCTTTATATAGAGAAATCGCTTCTCTGCATATCGAATTGGTAAAAAATTCTCGCACTCATCCTGTACAACAAATAATTGGCGTTCCGTTCTAATAGCCATTCACCTCAAACCTTATGGTGCTATTAGATTACAGTAGACACAAAAAGCAATAATAAAATCTTTCTCTTCTCTATCATTATCTGTAGTCTGGCTCGTCTCGGCCAACTGGATTCGCCATCAAAAAAAGTAATTCCAGCTATAACTCCATACAAAGACATATTTAGTTTCGATTCAAAAACTATATAATTGCAAAACCCTGAAATTATACGAAAGACTCGTCTAAATCATTTCTAGATATTATTGCAGAGCCTCCAGCAAATTTTAGGTTAGGTGTGGAGAAGCAACACGCGATTTGAATGGAATTCTAGACTTCTGGGTAATCTAGAAAACGGTAGCCGATTTTTGGGTGGCGCTACCTTAAAAACGGTTATTTCATTTCTATATTTCCACACGCCAGCATTAATCATTTGATGAGTTCAGAATGCAAGCAGTCCACAATGAATATTCTGAAATCGATTTTTCCAAGGATTTTCTTCGGGTGTTATTGCTAAACAAAAAAGTCGTAAACGACATTTCTACGGTAATCCATATAACCGCTGTCGTATCTGCAACCAGCCAGGCAATTTTTCTTTTATTTTCATTGTCATATTTTCTCAAATGACGACAAAAATTATATCATGACTTTGCCATATTGCAAAGTATGATCTATACAAAATTGTCGTATCCACGATGACTAGGGTAAATACGACGATTTATTGAGGGTAATATCATAAGTGCTGGGGATTTCATCGAGGTTAATATCATAAGTATGGGAAATAAAAAATAATTAATAAAAAAACTTTTTATAAACAATATTTTATTCAAATGCACTAAAAAGAAAAAAATTTGCTTGCTTTGGATGTGTGACGTAGGTTTTTCTGTGAGTTATAGATTCAAAAGCTTGCCGCCCAAAGTTTTAAGTTTGAATACAAAAGCCACAAGCTTTTGAATCTATAACTCACGGAATAACCAACGTCACACATCCAAGCGATTATCTTTTACTTCTCAGTGCATTTGAATAAAAGCTTGTCTTTAAGAAGTTTTTTCATTAATTATTTTATTTTGTGCTTTTCAGTACTCAAGTACGTCTTAATCTATGCATTATGTTAAAGCATCGTTATTATGAGGCCTTTTTTCCTGTAAGTTCTGAGGTATCTAGTCCTTCAATGAAGAGACCATCTAATTATTAACTCATCCGCCATCTTGCAGTTGCCATCTTCAATAGATTGATTTTACCTAAAATCAATAATCTTCGACTAAATTCATAATCTCCGACCCCAAAAACCCCGACATACCAATTTTGAATCGAATCAGGCCATAATTACAAAACTTATCCGCCATCTTGAATATGTGAAGTTTGATAGGAAATTCATAATCTCCGACCCCGAAAACCCCTCAAATACCAATTTTGAATCGAATTGGCCAAATTTGTTTTTTCTCTAACAAAAATTCCATGAGCCGCCATTTCAATTTCATGAATTTTGACAAAAAAATTCATAATCTCCGACTCCGAAAACTCCCACATACAAATTTTGAATAGAATCGGACCACAGTAAAAAAACTCCTCCATTTTGGAGCCGCCATCTTTAATTTATAAATTTTGACGAAAAGTCCATAATCTACGACCTCGAAAACACCCACATAGCAATTTTGAATCGAATCGGACCATAATTACAAAACTTGTCCACCATATTAGAGACGCCATCTTAAATTTTAGAATTTTCACAAAAAATTCACAATTTTCCACGCCGAAAACCCCCACATACCAATTTTGAATCGAATCGGACCTCAATAATAAAACTCGTCCACCATCTTCAAGCCGCCATCTTGAATATAAATCTCCGACCCCGAAAACCCTTATATACCAATTTTGAATAAAATCGGACCATAATTACAAATCTTGTCCGCCATTTTGAAGCCGCCATTCTGTTTTTTTCTCTAACAAAAATTTCATAATGCATTGTCACCAAAATTATGAACACCCGCCAAATTTCAGCTCAATCGGATGTCGGCAAGTTCTCCAAAAATGAATTACAAATTTTGAACCGGAAAGAATGACATAACGAACGAATGACAGAAGGAATGACATACGAACAAAGCAAGTTAAATGAAAGTTTGTAAAAATGAATTTATTTTCCGCAAGAAATATATTGCCCAGGGGAATATAGAAAAGTCATTTTGGGGGAACTATTAGTAATTTTACTAGTACACAGACGACAGCACTGGGAAATTTCTCAGGAGCAATTGGCGAACACGATAAAAATATTGATGAGTTGATAAATAATCTCTCTATGAGGCATAGTATTATAAGGTAAGTTAATCTTAAGAAAAATCAATCGATTATTAGAATAGATAATTTATCCGGAAATTGGAACTGAACCGCTCATAAATAACAGATTATCGAGGAAGTATTTTACATGGAAATTTTACTGAGAGCCATTTGGGATCTTATTTGATTAAAGCACGAAAGTGAAGAGGAAAGTAGCTTGAAGAAAAATTATTACATCCTCTAGCACGAGTGGTATTTGATGAGGATAATTATAGAAAGCAGTAACTTAATTTCTTTGTTATATAGGAAGCGATGCTTTCTTCTGTTTATTCACTAACGACATTTTTTTATTTAATTCTTTGATTTTCTCTTGAAAATGAACAATTGGGCAGTAACTTGTCGTATTCTGGATTCAACCACCAGAAAATATCGAAAGGCACAATATGACTATTTGAATTTCCACATGAAACTAACTGTATCAACGTAGTAACTAACTATTCTAGACAAATTGATTTCATTGCCTTTTACGTAGATTCTCGAAATCAGTTCACAAAAAATGCAAAAAAAATAATTGGGTTTTGAAATTAGAATTTTATATGAATCGTATAATTAATATAAATTCAAAGATTCGTTTTTTCAGACGGAAGAGCTAAAGGTTCCATGGAATTTTCTCCCAATCCATATTATGGGTTAGTAATGGAAACGAGATGACTTCGAAGCTCATAAATTTTCCGATTAACGATTTTTGACTTGATAGAATCTGGGTCTTTTCATCATGATATATGTTGATAAAATAATCTACTTGATAAAACCTATTGATAAGTTTGAAACGGGTTCTCCATTAGATGATCGGGAGAGTCCGAGTTGGGTCCCAATTCTAGCAGGTATATTTACCTTTGGTTCAATTGGGTCCGACCTAATTGGGTCCCCGTAAATATTAAAATGATTGGTGGTTAAAACTGAATTTTAATACAACATTGTTGCCTCTGTAGAATAGCCATTTTTTCAAAATGTTATGGTACTCAAGTAATAAATTAGGGGGTAGGTACTCAGGTAATCAATTAGGGGGTTGGTATTTCAGCTATTTTTCGTATTGTTAATATGAAGTGTACCCCATCGTCATTAAGTTTATTTGCTATTCAAATTTGTTAGTTGCTAAGTTGCCTTGTTTAAAGTGTTGTTAGTGAGAGTACGTTAGAAAAATGGAATGTACGCTAATTTCAAGTAAAAAAGGAAAATCGCTGTTACTGATTAACGGGTACAAATTTTGCTTTCAAAAAGACTTGAAAGGTGGTGTGAAAAGGTGGATATGTACATGCAAAAAATCTTTTTGCAAAGCCTTTGTGAAAACAACTTGAGAAAACCTCATCATCGACGCAACATTGGAACATAATCATTGACCAAGAAAAAACGCTTATCCCGCCAGAATATAGATTTTGTGTGAGCATCCCAAAAATTCAGGAACTACGTGAAAATAAGATAGACAAATATGAATTTTTTAAAACGATAGCTTATCGTTTAAAAGCCAAAAATGTATGAAATAATTTTATTTTTTCATTTGTAAGTTTAATGTAATTATATTTTTGGATTTTTGGGTTGCTTTTCAGTTTTAAATTAGTTAGTAATGTTTTTATAGGTTATAAAGAATTCAATAAAGTTTTGAATTTGTATAGGGTATTTTTTTGTACTCCTATATACGTCCCTATATTTTGTTAGCAGTTTGAAAGTGCGACAACAAGGCCAAATGTTTTCAATTTTCAACATATCTTTTCCTGGACCCAATTCAGCTCACACCTTTTTAAAGGCAGGTAAGAGGATATGATTTGGGACCCAACTCGGATACATCCAGATGATCTAATCCCTCTTATATCTTCTTATTTTGGATTTCCGAAACGATATCACTATCGAGGCCAGGAGAAAATTAATCAAATTTATGTTTATTCCATTTCTGAGACCAAATCATTATATTGCTTGCAAAATAATCCGCCAGCAGGACGAATGGCAGAGAATATGTGAATATGATATGAAAATCATGTTCTTCATAATGCAGATTTCTAATATTATATTTTTGTTACAGGTAAACATCCTTCATTCGTCCCCGTGAACATAGTATCGGTGAGTCTGTATGGAATTTAATTGACACTGATTCTCCACTGTTCCAAGGAATTCGATTGACTCAAAAATTATTATTGATAATGTCAAAGAATACTTAACTTTTTTGAATTAATGGATTTCCAGTGTCCAAGTAAATATGAAATTCTCAGGAATAATTCTTTTTTATTTCGATTAAAAAAATAGAATATTAATAATATCCAACAAGGGATCATTTGTGTCTGAAATATGAGGTTTGCTCTCTTTCCACATCATCAATATGAATTTAGTGTATGTATCTGAAATACTATATTCTCATCACAAGAAGATTTTGGTTATAGATTAAATCAACATGTATAAGATGTTCAATACTGCTGGCATTTTTCAGTGAATAAATACTTTTTGATCGCCCCGTATGCTTCTTTTGCTGGAGTCAGCAATCGGATGTTCTCTGGTACAGACTAGAGAGGGATTGATAGTTTTCATTATTTTTCGTATAAAACCGTCACATCATAGTTTACAGAAAACATAGAAATCTCAGTGCAAAATCGTTGGATGCTTATCAAAAAACACAAAAAAGTCTCCGAATGGAAACTTCCATATTGATTCTTTCACCTATGTAAATAATACAATTAGTTAATCAAATTTCGATGTTGCAAATCACTTGACCCGCCATATTTCAATGTTGACCACCCAAACTCAAGCAGGTTGGTCCCAAGCATCTCTACCCTGACTAACGGACTGAGAGTTGAGTATGCCACTTGTCAAATGATCCTCGAGTGTCTACTGTATAATATTCGTCCATCGACAACAACCCAATCGACGGAGGACCATTAAAATATTGATGCGATTCCAAAAAAAATAAAACATTTTTTGTGTATTTTCTTAATGGTTTCTATAAACGCTGTTATCTGTTTTAATGTGAAGGAGGAGGTGTGAAAGAACTTGTTTTTCAGTATCATTAAGACAAAATGACTGCTATTTTTCAATGGTAATAATTAATTCATTTGAATATAAAAGTATTTATCGATACACGACGCGCGGTCCTCAGCGCTTTGAAATTTATATTTTTTAATTGACTTGTTCAACGTACATCGGTTAAATATTGTTTTTCAATGTCAATATTCGAAATGATGCTGATTGAATACTCTGAATTAGTTGAATATGCTAATCATCAGAAAGTCAGTTTCCGTGATAGATAACACCAACATAAACTTGCAAGACACATCTGTCTATGTCATGTGGAAAAAATGCCAACACATAGGGAATTCGTTTCGATATTCCACAAAAAAAACGACCAATTTGCCCAAATACTATTTTGTAACATTCCAAAGTATGCAACTACAGAGTATGTCAGATATACTCTGTTTCATAATACAAATGGATTCAAATTTGTGCAAAATAATCTTTCCCAATTTTTCATTCAACTCATACATTGCTAGGATGACGTTATCCACAACTACTTTTTCGAACAGTAGAGCCAATATCTCAATGAGATCCTTTCAATTTCCTTCATATGGAAATTTCAAACGTATAATATTCATAGTGTCATCCAAAATAATCTCTCAAATAATTTGTTTGAACATTGGACAAAACTTTTTTGGGTGTAGAATCCACAAACAATCAATTGATTCCGTTACAACAGTATTTTCCAATCACATTTTGTTCTCCATTGGAATTTTTGATCCCAACCAGATATCTTAATTTGAGAATTTTCCAAAATTCATGAAATGATCCGACAGACGTTAAAATCATTGGTGTTCTCAATACTCCAAAATATAGATCATGGTTGGATGACCAATTCATTTCCACATCTAGAGCTGTATAGAATGAATATTGAACGTGACTGATCATTCAATGACGATGATAGAAATCAAGCTTTACTGGCGGTGCTTCCTCTCAAAAGTCATACACCTCACGCATTACTATACAGGAGTGATCTCCCACCCTTAACCAACTAATATGTATCCTAGAAAGGTTGATGGATACCCTGAAAGCTATCAACCATGATCATAATCCACGACACACAAAATGCCAAGGCTTGTTTCCCTAGTAAATGAAATAAAAATGGATGATTGCTACCGTCCATAGGAAAAATGCGGAATCTGCTTAATTGGCGGAACTCAGATATTGGGGTTTGAAATTTTCTCACTGTTTCTTCTGTTTTGATTCATTTTAATTGATTGGAAGTGTTGATTCAGTATTAATGGACTAGTAGAATTTCATTTTATGGTCGAAGTTTAAGAAATATAGGTTGTAGAAGTCACGAGATAGGTCATTTGGAAAGAAGCTAAGATTTATTCTCAATATGTAGAGATTTTGAAGATATATCGAGGGAGGTTACCGAGGCCAACCAATGTTATTCGTTATGTATACTGAGCAGAAGGAGAACTCAAACAAAGTAAGTGGCAAGTTCAAACTCAAACACATAATGACATTGGTGAGACAAAAACCCTGTCATAAAAATCTTCCAGGCTTTTCACAGGGAACATTGTTAATGAAGACAATAATGAGGACATAATCCAACAATCAGAATTAGTTCAAAGTTCGAAAAAGACGAAACTATCTGAGCTGGTGCAGTGTTTTTATTTTATTCGTTTCTGACTTCAAAAATACCCAGAAGACATTGCTGAATATGATGATGAATGCATAGTTCCGAAATCTATCAATAGGGAATCCGAGATCAATTAATAGGGATTTTATTTTATTTTTTCTTTGAATCAGTTCGGTCCTCAAAAATTACATTTTGTCATAATAATTTCTCAAATCTCAAAAAGGTGCTCCTTAATTCAAACTCGATTTGACCTTCACTGGAATAACTTCCCCTAAACACTAGCGCCGATTGTGGTTGTCTCAGTGATATAGAGAGATAATACTATTTCTTAGAAACCAAACATAAATTCAACCTCACTTTCAATGTGATGTTTCAGTAGAATTTGAAAATACTATGATACTATGAATATTATTATAATATATACACGAAGACAGATGAAATTATAGTTGACAGTTCGAAGCAACTAGCGGTAAAAGTTTGAACTGTGTGAAGTAACGATGGATACGTCCATCAGAGGCGCTAGGAGTACGTTCTTGAATGTGATGACAAAAGTGGGCGTTTTCAATTTCAAATTATGAAATACATCAAATATTTTTTTGATTTCCAAGTTTGTTATTGAACTTTCTAGCTGGTAATCTCTGTGTGCAAATCGAAATATTTCAGAAAAGAGGCACGTGCGTGTTCTTTATTGTGAGTAGTTTCCGACGGTGTCAATCATGAACTCAACGACTTTAAACAGAAACACATGTTCTCCTCTTGGGTACAGGCTTGGGGTATGTTTCATCATTTTCACTCAGGATTACACAGGGAAACTGAAATATCGCAAGAAATTCAACAATATCCATACACGGATTATCACTTCGACATACGTCTTTATTCCATGCCATTTTATGGGGATAACACTGAATTGTACGACTTGCATTCAAGTGAAAAGTTGTTATAAGTGCAGTTAGTGTTACATGCCATGTAAACGCTAATAATTAATAGGACTCGCTCCTTATCATGCAATGCTTATATTTGAATAACAAAGACATTGCACTTGACAAACTGCTTCCAATAATCGTTGTTTACTGTTTGAATGCCCTCGCTGTGCATATCGTCAGCTTTTATTAGCATTTCTATTGAAAGTTTCCACATATTTTCAATGACGTAAACGAATCGGACTGAGAGAATGAAGAACCTTTGATTCAATCGTTGATAGTGAACAATACTGGGTTATGAAAGGGTGTAAATATTTATAAGGGGTCTTACGACTATAATGCCAAAATGATTGAAGATTCCTGTCGAATATATTGTTTCAAGGAGAATTTTTGTCAAAATTGTTTAATTGTTTATTGCGCACTCATTTGGGGGGGGGGGGGGGGGGGAGGATTATTGTTTGTTGCCACTGCGGTGAAACACAAAGATTATAATTTCTCCATTCAAGTGGTGAAATTATAAAAACATATTAGTTCTCAACGTTTCATTCTTTTTCACACTAAAAACTAATAATCAAACACACCTTTGGCTGGAGTCCATGTTGTGAAAGAGAGTCCAAATTCAAACCGAAAATTCTTCTTCAAAAATGGATTCATACTCAATTTTTTTATCTCATTTCGTGAATAACGTGTTTGAAATAAGAATTATATTGCCTCGAATTTTCGCAACAAGAAAGTTTTCTGAAGAAAATTAACCAGAATAAAATATTTATTTTCAGGAGGAATTTTCGCTAGATAATTTTTTATCATTCGTATGATTATTCTCATGAAACCATTATTTTGGAATTGTTTTGGTATAATGTTACCCCTATTCATTTCTTTGATATGACAAAATTCTAGTAAAAAATGTATTCAAATTTTGGGCATCTTGAATACCTACTAAGATTTCTGCATAACATTTCAATATGGAGATCATCAAAAAGTAAATACTATTGATAAAAATCTAATCAAATTGTTTGGATTGCGATACATTTTTTATTCTGTATTCTAAAATCATGTACAAACTTTCTAAAGAACTTGTTAAATTTTAGAGCGGCATAAAAATTGTACTCACAGTGAAATTAAGACGACTTTGAACATATTCTTCTTATCCACTGTAAGGATTGCGCCCAGATCTACAATTCTATCTCCCTCAGGTCGTTGCTCCCTGCAGAATTGGGCATTACTGGCCCCAAATTTCGTTGCTAACGATATGCCAGGGTCGTTGATAGACTGGGTGTTCTGAGTTTTGATAAGCCACTCCATAGCAAGAGATAATAACAAAACACTCCGATATCAGGTTGAGAAAATCGGTGAATCGTAAACATGATCATTGCACAATTGTTTCGGTACAATTCTGATCATCCTACCGACTGCGCCAAAAATACCAACGGTTACTCAAAGTGCATTTAAAAAAAGATTCAGTTGATTCACAAAGTACGATAATTGGATTTTGGAATCATGTTTACAGTGAGAAAAATATATATTTAGGTGAATTTCGCAAGCTTGGCAGAAAATACTGAATGTGCTCCTTTTTACACGCTTTATATCAGCTTCACTTGTATGTTTGTTTGTTTGTAACCGACTCCTTTGGGCGCGATTTTGACCCACTTCCAGACGTCCGAATGATTTGAAATTTGGCAGGTGTACATAATTCCGGTGACAATGCATTAAGAAATTTTTGTGTGGAAAAAAAAACAAAATGGCGGCTTCAATATAACGTACGAGTTTTGTAATTATGGTCCCATTCGCTTCAAAATTGGTATCTAAGGGTTTTCGTGGTAGGATATTATGATTCTTCTGTCAAAATTGAAAAATTCGAAATGGCGGCTCCAAAATGGTGGACGAGTTTTGTGATTGTGGTCTGATTCTATTCAAAATTGGTATGTGTGGGATTCTGGGGTCGATTATCATGATTCATTCGTGGAAATTGGAAAATTCAGGATGGCGGCTTTAAAATGGCGGCCGAGTTTTGTGATTATGGTCTGATTCTATTCAAAATTGGTATGTGGGGGTTTTTTGGGTCGGAGATTAAGATTATTTTGTCAAAATTGGAGGATTCAAAATGGCGGCTCCATAATGGCCGCGAGTTTTGTGATTATGGTCCGATTCTATTCAATATTGGAGAATAATAGTTAAAAAAATTTAATAATAATAATATTAGTTTGAAAAACTTAAAACACGCGTTAATAGAAAAGTAAACTAAAAAGTTGAAAATAAATAATAGTTTTCATTCTCCATTTTTCAAATCACCGCGTCATTTTCGCAGACACATTTTTTTCAACTTTGGTGAAATTCTAATTAAGGAACTTTGCGTTTTTCTATTGCCTATCAATGAACTTTTCAAAATATATTAGCAAATAATTTCAAGAAATATAAAAATTTCCCATTCTACCTAATATACTCTTATATGCCGTCATGCTTAGTTTTGTGAGAGCCTGATGATGACGAGGTTTTGTCGAAATGCACTGTATATTTCTTCAATAGAAATAAATGCCTTTTCAATGTGGAGCAGACTATCATCATTTCATTCAATTTAGAACTATCCACACCTACATATGGGTTATTTTCAAAATTTAGAAGAATAAATTTGATTGCTTCTGAAATTTATGATGATCTATTTGCCTTGGCGACGGTAGTAGTAAAAATACCATATATCAAGAAGATTAGCAACTATGAAACACGAAATGATTTTATTACGGATATTGTAGTCATCAAAGCTTTCACAAAATCTAAAAGTTGCATATTTAGTTGCCATTTGGGAACATAACGAATGGATTCCATTCAATCGGCTGTAACTTCGTCATAAACTAGGGCAATGCAGAACTAATGGGAGTTTATACACTCGGAATGCAGATACGAGATTCAGCAATTAAGCGGCAATATTCTTTCAATATCTCCCTTTTTCTCACGACCAGATTTATTAAATGCACTTGCATGTTATACAATATAATTTGCATGGATATTGCGTAAGTCCACCTATTACTGCTCTATTTACTTATCTTATCCGCTAATAAATACCGCATGAATACTTACAAATGACTGTGTTCCATATCAACGAAATTATTGTCAAACGTCCAATGTGGATGCTTGATTTGCTATAAATGCGTTTAGTGAACCAGATTCCAGCTTCTGAATACGCGATATTGCTTCAATCACGGGAAATATTTCGTTTTATCTTCAATGAAAGAGCTCATCAAATGAAATCTCTTCAATCTATCCATCGATTAGATATGCGATAGCGATAATGATGGGATTTTTCTAGAACTCCATATCTATTTTACCCTAATAAAACTTTATCGATAATGATGCCTTCCAGATGAGATACTCATGTCGTTGTTCGAGAGATTCTCCTCTCTGTCTATACAAGATAACTTTTTTCTCGACATAAAATTAATTTCAAAATAAAGTTCGCTGATATTCCAAAAAAAAACTGAATTATCTTCATATCCAGCAATATACTCATTTCTTCAACTAACCGAGTTGATAAAAATAAATTTGTTTGAACTGAAACATCTGTACTTTTCACATTTAAAAATTACGAAGTCGCTCGTCAGTCGATTATATTGATCACACTTCAAGAATATCAATCTCTTCTCGAAAGTGTTCTGGAAATGAAAGCACTGGAAGGAGGAGAAAACACGCGTAACACGTGGTTATACGCAGAGCCAGCAAGACGACCGACCGCCATTCGTCATTTTAGAACTGGCACCAGTTTGAGTGTTATAGTGCTATATCGATGAATACATTCAGAAATCTACCTTTCCGACTGGCCATGCCAACAATTTTTTTAATTAGATATTGAACGGAGTTTATGATGTGGAAGACATAAATTCAGCAAGAATCTGGCATCCTTCCACTCGAGAAAAGAAGGATTGTTACAGATCTAGTGTTCAGGTTAGACATTTTCTTGAAATAACTTGTGCGCCTATCCTATCCAGAATGCCCCAATTTCTAGTGATAGCTTTAACCGGTATTATATACCACTGTAACTTTTCAAAACTACTACCAAACGATTTTTTTCTGTATAATATTATGGACTTATTAGTTTATTGTAAAAGTTATTTAATGTATCAATGGATAGATACTGCATTGTGGTTTAACCTGTTTGTATTTGAAACCTAAATAAATAAACAAATCGCATTTAATAAAAAAAATACTCATTGACTATGACTATGTATGTTGTTTGTACGAAGGAGTGGCCAACAACAAAATATTTCTCAAAAACATTTGGAATTGCCACTTCGAAGTGACAATTGCTACTTCGAAATTTTCAAAGGGACAACTTTTGAAATGCCACTTCTAGTTGCAATTTTCACTACGGTATGATAGGCCGAGAGCTGGCTACGTAATGAAAAATGATAAGGTACAAGGGAAATTTTCACAGTGACACCTTCCTTACTACTAGCTGACAAGTATGTAGCTCTCAGGCAGCTCTGAGGAAACCCCTCAAAACACAAAACAGCATTTTCACAGAGCTCCACAGCGGCCGAAGGCTGCTGAAAATTTCTATGAACCTATTTTTTCCCCAGGAAATAGCTCAAATTTGTCGAACGAAAATATGCGTAAATTTCAATTCAATTTCCCATAAGCGAATCGCAGGAAGGGATATTAGCTTTATTTGACTTGAAATAATTTATTTTTACATAGGGTATCGCAAAACATCGCGAGGCGACTTCCTACTGCCTCACTGGGGCGCACGGAGGGTTTCCCCATTTTATCCATGAAATACAGAATGAAATGCATTGTGGACAATAAATTACTAGATATACCATTCTTGATAGATGATAAATATATTTTGATGAATTTGGACAAACGCGTTTACTTTTAATCAACATTCTGTGTAGTTTTTAACTGTAGAAATTGCGTAAAATTATTGCCAGAAGTCTAGGTTGGTAAAATTGTAAGAAAATTGTTCAAATTTTAATGACAAGGTGGCAGTTTTGGCGACTTCGTTTTTATATCATTTATGAACTAAGTATATAAAAAATTATAATATCGCAAGAAGTTGTAGAACTTTTTTTGAAGAAGCAGTAGAACTTTGACAGTTTTGGCATTTTGTCTTCTTATTACCCAAACTTTCAATGAATCATCAATTAATTAAGAGTGGACAAAGTGGAGGATGAGTATAAATAACAGGGAAGTTTAAATTAATACATTAATTAGAATCTTGGGTTAACTCGTTTTCATATCATGAGTATATCTTCAATATCTTCCATCTGAACATTAGGAGCTTAAAAAAAAAATGTGGATGAGTTTTTCCTGTATATTGAATCGGTGAACCTGAAAATACGTTGATATAATAATACTATCTGAAACTTGGTCGATTGATAACATCCAGAAATACTCAATTCCCTATTTTGATCTGATATACAATGAATTGCGATATAACCAAAATGACGGACTGGTAGAATAGTGTACATCAAGAAGGATATTAACTACTATAGTTCTGTAAAACATATGAGCGAAAGCAACCTATTAGAGATTTCTTTTTGTATAGATAACAAATCAATTTTATTGACTGCTTCATATCGCCCACCCTCAACAAACTTGGAAATGTACTTACATGAAATTAACTCCTATCTCACTTCACAAAAAGAGGGTGACATAAGAATTTTCATGGGTGACATAAATATCAATATTCTAAACACATCAGACACTCAAGTTATTAACTACATATGTAATATGGCTGAACTGGGATTTTTTTCATACATAAACAAACCAACAAGAGAAGTAGGTGATTCCTCTAGCATAATTGACCACGCTTATGTAAAACTGTCCAAAAATTCAATTGATCATACGAAAATTACTCCTTTTATCGTCAAATGTGGTATAAAAGACCATTATTTGACATTTTTATCTCTTAAATCTAATAACAAACTGAAAACGAATAATCAGTATGATTCAAATCGATTAAATAAAACAATAAATTATAATAAGCTTACAAAACTAATGAAGAAGGAAGAGTGGGAATCGGTACTTGCATCCACTGATCCAGAAAATGCTTTCAACGAACTAACTGGTAGGTTATTCAATCATATTGAGAATTGTACGGAATCTAAAATAATAACTGTGAAATTAAAAAAACTAAAACCATGGATGACAGACGGCCTTCTCACTTCTATTAAGTACAGAGATGAACTTAAAAAAGATCTTAAGGTTAAACAAACCGCGGAAAGAGAGGTTGAATACAAAAATTACAGGAACTTTTTAACGAATCTTCTGAGAGAAACTGAAATCAATTATTACGAAAATAGATTACGAGAAGCTGGTAACAACTCAAAAAAAATTTGGCAAAACATTAATGAAATAACAAATAACAGTAGGAAAAAAAATGATACGAAATACGAAATCATGGGACACCATGGAAAAAACTCCCAGATGATATAGACAAGTCAAACTACTTTAACCAATTCTTCATTGGCATTGGGGAAGAAATGGCAAATAAGATAGAAAAACCAACAACTCCTGTTACAGAAAATCGCAGAAATATCAAAAACTCGCTATTTCTTCACCCAGTCACGAATAATGAAATAAGCAATATCATATAAAATCAAAAAAATAACACTTCTTCCGGTCCGGATGGAATTTCAGTTTTTTTAATCAAAAAGTTTCACTCTTTCTTGGTAAAACCGCTCTGCCACATCTCAAATCTGATATTTTCCACTGGTAAATAGGGTAGTACACTTCTGCAATGTAAATAATATTCTTTCTGAATCCCAGTTTGGTTTAAGAGAAAACAAATCATCTGAAAAAGCGGTATATCAGATGATCAACCAAATTGACAATTGCTTCCAAAACCAAGAAAAGTGCATTACTGTATTTTTGGACTTGGCCAAAGCAAAGCAGCGTGTGTCTGACAATGGTATAAGAGGCATCGCATTAGATATTTTTGAAGATTATTTGAGTAATAGATTGCAAGTCGTGAAAATCAACGACTCAGTAAGTGATCCCTTACCAGTAACCAGGGGTGTGCCGCAGGGAACGGTATTGGGGCCAATACTGTTTTTGTTGTATATCAATGATATTTTTAATATTGCAGATTTTAAGGGTTAAATAACATCATTCGCTGACGACACAGCAATTATATTTATTGGAAATACTCGGGACGGAGTACAAACTCTGTCTGAAACAGGTATCAGGACGATTTTTTACTGGCTAAGTGATAACTTACTGAGTGTCAACGTTGATACAATGAAATATATCGCATTCTTGCCAACAAGCAGAAAATACACAAACCATCATGTGAAACCAATATGCCTGCTCTTTCATAAACAAAATAAACACAATGAAATACTTGGGTGTACTTGTGGATCAATGCCTTCGATGGAAATATCATATTGATTGTACTGTTGTCAGATTACGTAAACTCATCTACAAATTCTACCAGCTCAGAATTATAGTGAGTAGGAGATTAATGCTAAAAGTTTATGATGATTTGGCTGAGTCCATAATGCGTTATTGTTTTATAGTGTGGGGTGGAACATTCAAGTCCTCTATTAAGAACCTAGAAGTAATCCAAAATACTCTGTTGAAAATTATGTTGGGGAAAAAAAGGCGACATTCTACAGAATTGCTCTACAATGAAAGTGGGTTGTTAAGTGTAAGAAAACTGTACGTATTCAACTCTATATTATGGACTGTCAGCTCTCCAAGTACAACTATTCAGCTTCCCTATAATACTCGGATATGTAAAGATCTGACTATACATGTGCCAAGATGTAGACTCACCCAAAACCATAAATTTGTATCATATTTAGGACCAAAACTTTATTATGCATTACCTTTACAATTAAAACAAATCCACAGTAAATTTAAACTGAGAAGAGAATTGAAGACATTAATAAAAAATAATTATAAAATATTTGAAAATATACTCGATAGATAATTCATATAAGGTATAGGCTGGAACTTATTATAAACCACTGCTACACGCGTTGTCCCTATCTACATTTCTTTTATCTATCTTTCTCTTTCTTTCTCTCTATTTTCATCTTTGTACTCTTCTCTCCCTTTTTCAAGGATCTAAGTTAAATATAATTATATGTTATCTGCTCTGTTGAGTTTATTTGGTTGCTCGCTACAATACAAGCTTGCTTAGGTAGCGTCAATCGCATTAGACCCAACAGAAATACACCTAATTTGTACCGCGTTGCTGAGGACGACCTGTAAACTTTTTTGTTTATCTGAATGAATAAATTACTTACTTACTTATATATTACTTCAGAAATGCAGGGTAAAACAGAATTTTCATTAACATTAATAATCTGACTGATCATCTTCTTCCTCGTCGCTGGTATAATCAGTATCTGCTTAATCATCAAAAAGATAAATTAATATTTTTATAAAAACGAAAGTAATGTATCATGTATTAGATGAATACTTCATCTTCAGATTCTTCTTTATTTAAATTAGTATAACATCCTCAACTGTTGACGGTAATTGTGGGCCATCAAACCATTTAAATTGTTGACAATCAGTAGGTTCGGGATCCATTGGAACTGCTGAACGTGCATTTGTCCAGATATTTCGGCCTTTAAAATTGCTGCCGTAGTTGTGATTGACAAGGTAGCAAACTAGATGCGTCGAAATTTTGGAATATTTTTTTTTAACGGTTCATTTACATTATTTTATCATTCCTCAAAACATCTTGAATTGAGTACTATTGATAGTTTTTTTTCGATGTGATTCCTTTTAGGTAGCTCGTATAAACTTCTAATACTTAAAAATTCAAAATGCATTGCATTCTGTATGTCAAGGATAAGATGGGAAAACCCCCCGTACGCCCCCGTGAAGAGGCAGTAGGAGGTCGCCTCGCGATGTTTTGCGATATTCTTTGCCAAAATGAATTATTTCGAGTCAAATAAAGCAATATATCCCTTCCTGCGATTCGCTTATAAGAAAGATCTATAATTAATCATAATACAATAATTGAAATGTACGCATAATACTTCCGTTCGACAAATTTAAACTATTTCCTAGGAAAAGTACGTCAAAAAAAACAGGTTCGGAGAAATTTTCAGCAGCCGCTGCGGAGTGAGTCATGCTCTGTGAAAATGCTGTTTTGTGTTTTGAGGGGATGTGAGGGTGAATGTTCTGAGGCAATATGTTGTGGTGACTTATAGAAGTTTTGTGGTTGATTTGAGTGTAATAGAAAATTGAAAAAAATCCGTGACCCAGCTCGGGATCGAACCCGGGTCCTTGTAGTTCAAAAGCATCCATCCATCTGAGCTACTAGGCTTACTTGAGGTAACAAAGTATTTGAGGTTGTCTTTGACCGCCCTCCCTCGCTTCCCTCAAAGGACTGATTTCTGCCTGCAGAGCTACGCACTTGTCAGCAAGTAGTAAGGAAAGTTTCTCTGTAAAAATTTCTCTTGTACCTTATTATTTTTAATTTACGTAGCCAGCTCTCAGACTATGAGAATTGTAATACTCTTTGGTTGTTGATGGCGTTTTCTCAGAATAAGTTTCTGAAGTGTTGTCACTTCAAAGTGACAATTGTCAGTTTAAAGTGACAGTTATCACTCCAAAGTGACAATTGTCAGTTCAAAGAGGCAATTCCAAATGTTTTTGAAAAATGTTTTGTTGTTGGCCCTTCTACGCCTTCGTATGTTTGTGTAGTAAATAATTTGCAATGCTGTTCTATACATTTTTTTAAATTTTATGCCCATGTAATCGAGTAATATATTCAAATAACGGAATCTTTTTCTCATATTTTAATGCAAATGGATTTATCCTATTTACATAGTTGACATGGTGCACAGATAACGTTTTAATACCGATGAAAATCAAATCATACGAGACACCAGCCAAATCTAGAAATACCGCTATTCATGGTCCAATTCTACTGATTGACTTTATATCTCGATTAGCTAAAGTCACAGCTCCCATTTGAAAGTATATCCAACACATGTTGGTCAATGCGCCCACCAGTTCTGATTCACGTATGAATTTTTATCCACATTGTCGTCCTAACAATACAAATAGCTACACTGTACCTATATAAAATTGAAAGGGAATACATATATCAGCATCTACTAGCTATTTACGAATAAAAATAATGTCTCATGGCTTGTGGGAGGTTCACAACCGGCTTTGTCAGATACTAGAACTATTTTCCTTGAGCGATAAATAACTGTTATACCTTGCTGTTGATGAACAATTTCTCGTTTTCGCACAGAGCTGGACTGGACGGTGTACGAGAAATTTCATATGATTCTCATGAGAGCCTGCATTCTGCTCGTAAAATGAATTTGAATCCGTTAAAATACCTGTTGAATTCGTTGTACATTTCTAAAGTATCGGATTCATCCATTCTATAATTTTCTTCAGTAAATCATTATTTAATACAGTCAGTGATCTTAGGGGAAGTTCTAGGCGTGGGGTAGATGAAGGATACCTACATGAAGGCAGTGATGAAGGCTTGTTAGTATGTATGTAGATAATTTCGAATTCTGTTGGCGTTTGAGAACGAGCAACTTTGAGTATGCCCTTGGCCATTAGAAGCCAATTGTGGCTGGCATAGGGAGGGCAGTAAGTAAGTAATAGTAATTCAAAGAACAACCCGCTGAATGTCATTCATCAATGAATTATCCATTCAATTTGGTGAATTGGATCCAATAGTTGGAAGAATGGGGTGAGAAGTGAACTAAAGGTGATTTTTTAAATATAACCTCAATCTACACTCAGAAAATCATTCTTCCACCCACTAAGAAGTAGTTATTATTTTCCCTGGGACATTTACATATCAGGTATATATTAACTTGCCAGGATTTTTTGAATTTATCCACTTGTTGCACCAAAGCGAATCTGGATATTAAAGATCTAATATCTGCGTGTAATCAAAGATCAGTTTAGAAGGAAGATAACTAGAGATCCGTCATCAGAAGATTGTTATGATATTTCCTGAGATATGATTTGGAAAATCAGAATACAAATACAAAACTAACTCAAATGATATGGTCCTTTCCATGTTGGTTTTCGAACAGCAGAACACTTTCTGTAATTTAGTCAAGTTTGTGTCGAATTCTTTTCAAGGCCCATTCTACAGAGCTCCATACTCGGAGGCTGGTGGAGGACCTCGACGGTGCCTTGAACAATTGCAGATGTGCACCTGTTCTGCTGTTAGACATTGCCCAGGCATTTCATCGGGTCTGGCATAACGGATTGCTGCATAAAATCATTTTTGTCCCTGAAGACATTTCAGATTCACATGGAAAGGACTCTGTCAGATTACAAGGAAATTAGGGCGCAATCTTGACTATATGCACCTCAATGAACCCTCGAATGGGGACTCATTTGCAAAATGGAAGCCATGAGCTCCAGAGGTGTGGAAGATGAGGGTAAATACGAATAAGATGCAGGCGTTTGTCTGGGACATAAACGGAGGGACCCTTTCAGGAGAATGATTCTTGCAGGATGGAAGATCGAATGGCCACTGCAAGTCAAGTACTTATGTCTAACCATTAACCATCGGCTCACTTGGTAGCCTCATATCCAGATCGTAAAATAAAAAATTCTGGGCGATGCGAATTATCTTGAATTGAGTAATATTTCACAAGACGAAAGAGGGAATTTTGTGACATAGTGGACAAATTATTAAATTAAAGAAAAAAAAGCATCCTCAAGTGGGAGTCGAACCCACGACAGCTGCCTGAGGACAAGACCGTAAGACGAACCTGCTCAACCTGGAGCCGGTTCAAATGGAACTCCTGAGTATGAACAAATGCGCCATGGTACGTGCATAATATTAGATTCATTGAAGACCTGAATCTGATTACTGTCAGGTGATCAGGTGTATGGGAAGCTGTAGAATACGCTATAGATGACCCATCCTGATTCAAACGACCCGGGTACTCTCTGCCCATTCGCTTGATTGTCACGATACGCAACGAAGCTCCCATTCAATATTCCAAATGCTAGTCTCTGTGATATGGAGACGACCATCAGAGAGAAATCCAATCGGATTTCTTTCTTCAAAATTGTCTACCCGTGAATCGGCCATAAAATAATGATTTTCTATTTGAAAGATGAAGAGCTTACATCGGAATTAGAAGTCGGGAAGCTCCCGAAGCGCTTCAAATCTGTACTTTGACATATTCCAAGGTATCCTTGAAAGTAACTATTCGGTAAAATAACTGACCATGCTCATCATGGGCATTTTGAGGAATGTATCTAGGCACTTCTCCGGCCCTGCATGACTTATCACCACATGAAATATGCAAAAACATTGTTGTATGTTATTCCTTCTGACATGGTAATATTCGAATGGGTAAACAATTGACATTTTAATCAAACACTAATTACAATTGCTTGTACAAGAAATCGATTTCAGATGGGTCTTAATCTTTTTGTTCGCTCGTAGACAATGATTTATTCGATGACAGGGTGTTATGCATCGATTAATGTGTTGCAATGTTTTGTCCATATCATAACGTACTTTTCTGCTGGGTTACTATAAATCATCGTGATACAGGTAAATAGATACGCGCCCTTACTTGGTGATGATAATTATTGTAAAGTTATGAATAATAATTACAGCCTGAAGAGAAATTTGACCGGGCACGAGTCATCATGAGGATGGTTTTGCCAAGTGGAGTAAATGTGAACAGGAGGTAATTGTAAACAACGCTGAGTATTACAAGATATTCAAATTTTCGCCTGCTCACGACAGTCCACAAACTCAAGCGAAAGGTTTTAGATGGTTTCATATAATTGATAATTCACTTGTATTGGTAGGTCATGTTGTAGGAACTGTCTACGTGATTTTTGCTTGCGTTAATATCAATTAGATGTGAATACATATATTCTATGTAACTAACCTCAAAAATAATGTTTCAGTCAAAACAACTGATTATTTATAATTTCCACTTTGGAATATGCTTCTAGAGGAAATATAAACGGTAATTTGGTGTGATTCATCACGGAAGGATTATAGGAAAACAGAGGGATACCAAGAAAGTATATTCAGAAAGAAAATTGTAGAGATATACTTCTCGAGACGATCTGTTGATCAATGTCGTAAAGAAACGAAACTGCAACATCCAGGCTTGACAAGGATAAGTGACGAGACATTATTACAACATTCGTTAAACAAAAATATTTATAAACACCATCCAAGGAGGACCACACTGCCTTAGACTGGTATTGAAGCTTCATGAACAGGCAGACAACTTTGTCTTTCAAAAAGCCTGAGCCACCTCCAAGAAGCAAGAAAGGATCAGAGGAAACCAGAGATCATCTACAATTTCTATGGAAAATTAGAAAAGGTCATTGTCGGAGGAAAAATTTGATGATGCGTTTGTGTTCAATGCTGATGAAAGTGATTTTGTTAAATGATCTATGATGGATAAAAACCATTGCGGAACGGTGTTAAACTATTTCAAGTGCTTCTGGTGACTCTGGACGATGATCAACAAGTGTGCATGCTTGCGTACCAGCTGATGGTTCATTTCTGCTGTACTTCAACGTTTCCAAAGGTGGACCTCACCAAAGGCCTATTCTGGAACAGTATATTATCTGTTCACGAACAGATGGATGGAAGAAGACCAGTTTTCCAAGTGTTTTCAATCCGTTTTTGCAAAGTAGCAGTAATATTTACGGGTGCCAGAATGCGTTACTGTTCTATGATGGACCCAAGAGTTGAAGAAGTTTAAGGATCATTGAATGTGTATTTGAAAATAGAATCATATTGTATTGCAAGATTCCAAGCCGATTGGCAGATAAGTGGGTTTTTGGCCTGGTGAAAACCTGCTGGGAGAAAAACTTATTGACTATGGGAAAACGCATAATGGGCCCGGGATAGGTTGATTGAAAAGGAATGAATAGACTGAACTTTTGGCACAAAATATAATGAGTTGAATTCATTGGTGCCGAACCAGAAACACACAGCTACGAAGGAACTCCAAGGAAGGTTTCTTGGTTGTGTACTATACTAAATACAGTCTAATTCATCATTGGGGTAATTGTAAACAACTCTGGAATTTATCGTTCAACACAATATATGTAAAATTGAATTTGTAAAAGCAAAATTCGTTTACATTCACCCACTTGAACTGGTAGTTTTTAGAATATGCAAAATCTCCAAACCATGATTCTTTTTAGTTTTGTCATAGTTGAAATTATTTTGATCTAATCCCATTGCTATATTCAAACTATTGATTATGAAATTCATTCTTTCGGATTGAAGCGCATGACAGAAAAGAACAACCCTAATTTTCAATGGAAGTTTTGTTTGTCACGGGAGGCTGGGGAGGTATATTCCCAAAACTTTACCAGTGATATATGAGTGGTTTTAGGGATAGATCTTGTGGATCCATCAAGGTACAAACGAGTATATCGGCAATGAATTTATGGGCACACCCCAATAGATTGCAATGAGAGGGATCGATCAACTATACTGAGATCCTGATAACAAAACCTTCCAAACTTTTTTCCAATCCTCCTTGGACCTTAAAACACTTTGAATCAAGAGACATTGAGAAGTCCTGAGCATCTCTGATGACTCCATTCAAAACCAACATCTCCATTATCTGCAAATGCTTACCGCTAGCGAAGTTTTGAATACATCGTTTTTCGAAATGAAGAAGAGTCCAACATGGTTTTAAACGCATTCACCTCTTTACTTTGAAGGTTTGGATTCCTAAGCTTTAACTATCCCTCTCACTGCTTGCAAATCAGACAATGAAGTCTCCATTCACGTTGTATCGAAAAATTCCCTTTGTGAAGTTGTGGAGCAAATCATTCACGTTCTTTTAGTCGTTATTCAGTAACAATAAAAAAATTAGATTTTCGCAAAATAATAATTGAAATATTTTTATCAGAAGTTATAAAAGGCGTCATTTTTGAAGGGGAGAGTACCGTGGAGAGGCTGCGACGATTGGTATTTTCCAATTACTGGTGAAGCAAATCGTTCTGTCTTTAGAAGACGTTTTGCCATGTCGATGTTTATCCGATTGTGAATATTACTACTATTGAAAGGGTAACTTATACATTTGAAACTATTTTTTTGTATACTGCCGCTCCTCTAGATGTTGATTGTATGCTATATTTGCTGTACTGCTCCTAATTTTTGCCTGAGATGTGTTTTATGATATATGGTTCAACCTCGATTCTACCATCAAAACATTATGAGCACAATAAAAAGAAGTCGATGCATGTGAAATATAGTAATATCACACTTTTTTGTTTTTACCTTGTTACCTTGAAAAACTGATCGTATTTTTTTCCATGCTTTTACGGATCGTGGGACCCCTGAAGAGTTAAAAGTGCCTATGAATTTGTAATCTGTCGACCTGGATTAGTTTGGAAACAACAAATACTTTCTAGTTTCTGGTAATTCGTGATCCGTTGAATCAGATAAATTCCTAACATTGTCACGAGTTTGGTACATTAAATTCACTTTTAACAACTCAATTTCAGTATTGCTCGGGAAGCAAATTTTAATGTGGTACTTCACCTTGAATGCCCACATTCAGTCATGCGAATAAAATAAAAGGAATAGGTTCACTATGGTGAGAGTCTATTGATTATATTTCTTCAAAACTGAAAGGTACCCGAATCTTTTTCGGGAGTTGTAGGAAAATAATTTCCATTTTCCAATAAAAATGGAAAATAATTCGCTTTAATGGGAAGATCTTGACATATCTTCTGGTATTTTGAATCATGGTTTTTCAGGTATTCAACTGGTTTCCTCAACTACAAGTAGGTCCGATATCCGGATGTGGCCAGATCTAGATCGATAGGAGTTTTATGGGCATCATTGTCCTGACTAGTTTTAGGTAGATTTCCTCATAATCCAAAAATATGTTGAAATGTTATATATATATATATATATATATATATATATATATATATATATATATATATATATATATATATATATATTGTTATGTTAGGAAATGTTTTGAAATAATGAAACTGAAATTCATTATATTATTAGGTATTTAAGTTATCGTGGTTCATGCTATGTTTGTTTTACAATTTTTCTATACTATTACTGTTCTAGAATCTTATAACATGTTTTAGTCAACGCATATGTATCAAAAAGTCAGTCCTGAAGTATCTCTATTGCCATAAGTATGTGACCAACAATACATCCAAAGTGCACAAACAATAAAATAATATGGAAATTTAAATTCATGAAAAAACTTCGTATTTCAAGTAAATCAAATTATATACAAGTTGGAACATCCTTATGGAAATCTACAGGAGGAAACCCAACAAAAACTATGTAGGAAAATAATAAAATATAAAAATTATGAAAATAGGAAAATGTTAAATATGAATTTGAACCCAATGTTTACATATAATATAAGGTCTAGAATAGTACATTGTGAATAGAATCATTAGAATAAGTTAGAATAACAAACAGTGATATAGAAAGTGGGAACAAATTTTAAAATTTGTGAAAATAAACAAAATATGTGTGTTGCCAAGGGAAAATGTAACAAGCTTGGGGAGAAGAAACCAGATACCAAATTTAGAGAGAAAAATATAACAGAAATCAAGATAAAAACAAGCAGAACTATCTAAAGCCGCTATATAAGTGATTCACATACAAATGGAAAAATAAGCAAACTAGAAGAAACCACTTACCTTATGAAAATAACAAAGTCCAGTCCATGCCATTCCCAGGAACAAAATGGGCTTTTTGCAGTGTAGCTGTATGTTCCAGTAAGCGCGAACACTACCAAGAGGCAGGAGAACACCACAAAGGAAGAATTGCAAGGTATTTCAGAAGCTGAACTAAATACAGTGCAACGTATTAGGTCCAGAAACTCATATTGGTTATCTGATCACTTGTGTAATTTTCTTTGGAACATTTAATGATTTTTCGATGCTCCAAGACTGTTCATAACCTCCAATAGTTCATTTAACTAGTATTTATCACACATCAACGAATTTTACCATTTCATATTACTGTCCTTAATTAGATAAGTTAGATTTTGCAGAGTAGGTCAATATTAAGGATTTATTTCAGTAAAAACAACTATTTGACGATTTTTCTGCATTCTTTGTTTATCTGTTGAACATCTAACCATGATCTCCAACAAAATAGCACCTTCTGACATCGAGCATTGCTCCAAGTTGGCACTACTAAACCTGCTGATAATAGAGATGACTCATTCTTCACTGAGCTGGGATAAGGTGAAAAGAGTGTTGAAAAAGGATAAGACAACATAGCCAATTATTGAATAAAAAGGAAATTACTGAAATAAATTTATCATAATATAAAAAATTAATGAATCACCCTTCACCACAATTGGCGACCAACGCGGGCCAATATAAATATAAATAATTAAGAACCCATCACAACAATTGGCGACCAACGCGACTGTTGAAAGATTGGCAAATTATAGGTTTTTTGATAGAGCTTCATGACCTCCACAACTTCCATTCTTTTTTCTTTTTCTCCAAGATGTTCACACAAATCCAAAAAAAAATCGGTGTAAATGACCATTTATGAGAATTAATAATTTTTGTTCACCTTGTATGCTAGTTTCATTTAAAGTGTATTGGCTCGTGTCAATCAGATACCATTTGAGATTTCCTTTTGATTGAAAAGTTCAAGGTTTTATGTTTTTTTTAATTCAGATTACATAAACATATCAGAAGCGTTCAGAGAGATTTGAACTCTTCTCCAATTTTTCATTGTAGAGTTTGAAGTTTAGAGAAAAATAGAAATGTTATTATTTTCCAGTGAATAAATGACATATCATTTCCGTCACATGCTTCGTTAGTTTTATTGATGTCTTTTTCAGAATCAATAATTAAATTCAGAAATCTACCTTTCCGACTTGCAGCGCTATCGGTTTCCTTTGGTTATTTCACTTGCAATCATATATCGGAGTAATAAAAGTGGATCGTATGTAGGATGTTACTATATTTTTTGTTTAACATTGAGGAGTACTGGAGTTCCAAACACGATATACAATGTATTTATAAAACTACTATATTAAGTTGAAGTAACTAATATAAAATGTTTTGAAGAAAAAGCTGAAATGATGATAAATGGCAGATGCAAAAAGCAACATGAAACTTTTTTTTTATAGCTTTATTCAACGTATTTCTGCGACCATGGCTAAAGTACCGACGCCGGTGAGCACTCTTCCCCAACTGGAAATTTTGCCGAATCCTCTGTTGTTTCAGAGGTAGGGTTCTTCAACGAGCTCAACATCTATGAACTCGGGACCGCCATCTTAACGTCCCCCCCGAAGGACGGCATATCTATCGTTTTATTTCGTGCTTATTGATAAGACGCCTGCAGCTGCGAATATGCTACTACGCTACAATTGTTAGAGTATTTTAACGCGCACCTTCCTTGTCAGGTGGTCACCCCTAAACGCGCCTGATGCTGTTCGGCTCAAACATGAAACTTGGCTCAAACATGGAATATGTTGATTATTCATGTAAGATGCTAAACGACAGGGAGGAAGAAAAAAGAGAAAGAGCACGCAGTAGAGATTTTCAATATAGGTGTCCGATACTTCATAAATATGTTAGAACGGAACAAATGGGTGACTTTCTTTAGTAAATGGAAATAATACTCAGTACTGGTGCTTAGGGTAGAACAGTTTTTAACTGACTAAGCGCCATTCAACCAGTGTACTTTACTTATACGTATGCAAATTGATATTTATTGTTTATTTTCTTGCTGGTTAATAAAGTAGATTATTATTATTATTATATATATATACCTGAAGAAGCTATTGTATAGCAAAACACGTGCCGTGGTTTTGTGAAAATAATTTAGCGAAGTCAGTAACTTTTGTTTGCATTTGTAAAATCCCCAGCCCTCATTATACTACCATCGATAATCACAATGGAGAATTATCCACTCCGAATCTTAAGGCTTATTTTTCCACAGAAACGTTTGTATTCAAAATAATTCAACGTATATATTCGATGTGGTTACGGTCCTGTTTAATCTCTGCCGACGATTACCAACTTCACGAATTTTTCACGCAGATTAAGTATTTTGTGGTCGTAGACCGTCTCTAAATGAAGCTGCTCCTTTGTATTTCACCATGGATCCAATCGTCAGTTACATCAAGATACTGTTAGCTTTTGTGTGAAGAAACTAACGGAAGGTATAAAAACAAATATCTGGGATTCATCGATGAATCGGTTAGTTGTGCCTCCTAAAGATGAAAATCCATTCTTCTTGCCTTATTTGTTTTCACTATTATGCAATGTCTGCAGATCGAATGTTTAATTAGGAACGATACAGTTTTTATGCTTAGATGCGCAAGTATTTGAGAGGATTTAATATTTTTTCCTAGTTAAACGTGGAAAGTTCTCTGTGAAATTTCATATGTAATATCTTTTGAATAGAGTACTTGATGTAATAATTTCACGATTTTTGATTAGTGAATCAAATCATGGACTTTTATCATGGACTACGATGTTTCTGTTATATATTCAATGAATTTTTGAGAATTTCTCAATTCTCTCCCAGGCATAGCAATATAGTTTTAATTTCGATAGAACAAAACACCTAGGTAAGGATGGAACTTTACTAAAAATTTATGAAAAACAACAAAAAATATAATTATTGAAAGTTATATAAGTGAAACAGCCGAAAATTATGGCCATTAAAGTGATGTTACCCTAAGTGATAATACCTTAAACACTCAAGTATTATCATTACTATTAGGCAATATACTCTGGTTAAGAAAGTTTCATCTGGGTAGACTCACTTCGCTCCTCATATCTGTATATCCCATCCATCAATTGGAATACCAAAAAATATATCTTTATGTTCCCTTAGATATTTTCGAAGCTTTCCAAAGATAACTAGTTCTTATACCCGAACTTCTATCCTATGGGCTACATTCTCAGATATACAAGTGTTTCCCAGTTTTCTCAAGTAGCATTTTTAGTGGACGGAACGTGGCGGCCATGATCCTGGGAAACTTTTAAGTGTTTGACCACAACCACTGCCACGTAATATACACGGTTCTATCATGTGACGGCAATCAAAATGGGGAATACTTTTTTGATGGCCGCTACGTTCCTGGATCATAGATCATTTCAACCTCGTTTTGGTCAGCTGACAAAATCGTGGATATGTATTGGCCAACACTCGGCATGTTAACTAACTGCACTTGTATAATTGATATGTAGTTTTTTGTATGTATGACCACGCATAACTTTTTACAGAGTAGTCCGATTTTGATGATTTTTTTTTAAATTAGGGTATACCCATTTGGATTTGAACAAAAAATTCCACTCCTAAGGGTAGGAAAATGGGGGATGATTGTTTGTTCACCAACTGAATTTTCACTTCTTAACTGATTCTACCACGCATAACATTGTACTGCGTTATCCGGTTCAGGTGATCCTTTTTTTTGTTGTATAGATGCTTGGAAGTTGGAACATAATGGAGGCCCGGAATTAATCTGACGATGGAGACGGAAGACAGTCGAGGGATCTTCCTCAACGGTTCACAGCAGCTATCTCGTGTTTGAAGTAATATAAGTATACATATATAATTAAATGTCCTGAAAAACTGATTCCCTGATTGACTGATATACGATCAACGCCGAGATCAAACCGCTGGGCCTAACAGCAAAATTTTACAGCATATTTTCTTTATATTCCATACCAAGGGGTAAAATCGGGGGTTGAAAGTCTGTATAGTTAGTTTTGAAGTTTGGATCTACAACATATTTTTATAAGTAATGTTCCTCATTCTTCCATTTTGCCTGATTCATTTCTAACACTCTCTATACTGTAGTGTAAGTATAATATAACATACAAACACGTAAATATTGAATTAGGATACTTCTGGTCAGGATAAAATTACAACGATTGAAAGTTTACTGTGAAATATGGGTGTTGTAGCTCGCTTGTGAGCACGCGCAATCTGAATATTTTCATTTAGGAAAACATTATGATTTTCCAAATATTGCCTCTGAATCTATGTATTTAAATCCGCCAAAATTTGTTATCAATCTTGGTTACTTGAAACCAATACTTACGCATGTTAGATGCAATACTGATGACAAATACATTTTCATTGAAAGGTTCGTTCATTTCTATGACAATGGCGACCCAGCATATTTCTGTTAGTATGTCGGCTTTTGAATAAAATAACTTCAAAGTGATTTGCACTCAAAATTACTATTTGAAGTGACAGAAACTAAAAACATACCACTCACTTTTGTTTCATCATAAAGTGGCTAGTGAAACCACTTGAAAGTAGCGCCCACGTCGCAGCTGCCATGACGCACCACTTCAAAGTTTCAGTCTAAAAATGTAATAGGTCTCATACACTCAAAAGTGGCGAACACGTCGCTAACCGCCACATATGATCTGATTCTTTCGTTCAGTCACGCAGGCGTTCCTCAAGGCTCCATCAGTAACAGGGAAATGGCGGGTACCACACCCGGATAAAATTGATGCAAATAATGTAGTCGACTAGGCAAAATCTGAAGATTTGAATAGTGCTATAAGCAATCTATTAACTGGCGTCAAATCAGCTGGAATATTCATCAACTTAAGGAAAAACATACACCGAAAAAAACAAAAATCAGCACCAAATATAATCTCATATTCGACCTTCAAATGTTAAGCGTAACAATTTCCGATTATTAGAATGGTAAATTCGCCAATCCAATAATAGGTACCAAGAAATTTGATGTTAAACCTTGAAATGTTGGCAATCATTTGGATTCAGGAAAGGAATAAAAGATACATTGAACGATTGGAAAAACATGAGTGACAAAAGGCTACATTGCTAGGATACAAGCTTCAACATGACGAAACTATGGATGTCGTTGTCTGAACTGGTTTAAAATCCTTGAGCTATCTTCTCCCCAATTCCGTCAACTGTCGTTGCAATTTCACTACTGATTGTGTTTCGTTTCCTGGCGATTTTCCATGTACTTTGGAGATATTCTTCTATTATTTTTTCTCCTCGTTCTTTTGAGAGACTTATAGTCTACTCAACAAGTTGAAAATGGTCTAAAATAGAGATACTGCTCTTAAAATTATGTGTGATAGCTCATTGGATCCGAGATAACGCCTAGAAAAATGTGCCAAAAGCGTGTATTAGCCCATACAAAATTGCAAAAGTTATAAACAATTGAAAATGAAAAAAAAAAGGCATTTCGTTTTTTGCCAATATTACATAAACTATTAATATTTAAGGAATTTCTGAAGGAGGAGAAAATTTTCAATAAAAAACTACCAGCTCCCGGAACTCTATCTCCATTATTTATAATTTTAATTTAACGCTGAAAATGGGTCTCCGAGCGACATTTTTAGGTTGCGCGCGCGGCGTCAGAGGCGTGTACGACACATTAATTAATTTATTTAAGGTATTACATTTTTTTTTAATTCGAAAAAATCATGGTGTATTCGGAACACTATAAATAATTTATTCCCGTTGGAAATTTCACTTCAAATTGATTTTCCAACAAGTTAAACGATTGTTAACTAACAAAATTTTCTCGAACTTCTGTCTTAACTGTAAATGAGTTTTTTTTTTTTAAATAATTGTCGTAAAAATTGTTCGCTTTGTAGAGCCTCTCTTATATATATATATATATATATATATATATATATATACTCAACAAGATCAAGCCATAAAAGTTAAAAAAATATTCATAATTTGTTTATAATAATTTTTGTACTTGAAAAAAATAAAAAAATCTAAGTAATGTTGTTAAATTTTTTTATTTTTTTCAATCATCATATCGTTTTTTTATGAATACAAAAATAAATTGATTTGCAAAAAAAAAATCCGCCATTTGTTGATAAATTTTTTTAAACAAATTGATTATTTCAATATTTTTGAATTTTTTTTTTCACAACTTCATTATATCACAAATATTATGATTTAAAAAAAATAAAATGTTTTCCTTAATAACAATTTTTAATTTTTTTTTTTTTATATTTCTATTGTTTAATTGATTAGTTAAGAAATTAGTTTTTCTCTAAAAATCATAATTGATAGTCCTCTGTAAAGTAACAAAAAAAATTCTTTTTTTCATCAACAATTCCATTGTTTATTGACTTACCAATCTGTTATAAACAAATTTTTAATTATTTTTATTTAAATTTAAAAAAAATTTAACATGAAAAAAATTCCAAAGTTAAAAATTTGTTTATAACAAATTGGTAAGTTAATAAACAATAAAATTGTTGATTAAAAAAAATGTTTTTGTTACTTTATAGAGGACTGTCAATAATTTTTTAACCAATTATTTAAACAATAGAAATATAAAAAAACTATTATAAACAATTAAAAATTGTTATTAAGGAAAATTTTTTTTTTTCAAAAATCATAATATTTGAAATATTATGAAGTTGGGATTTTTTTTTTAAATATTGAAATAATCAATTTGTTTATAAAAAACTCATCAACAAATAACGGAAAAATTTTGTTTGCAAATCAATTCATATCTTGTATCAATGAAAAAACGATAATATGATGAAAAAAAATTTAACAACATTACTTGGATTTTGAAGTACAGAAATTATTATAAACAAAGTATGAATATTTTTTCAACTTTCATGGCGTGATCTTGTTGAGTATGTATATAAGAAAAGCTCAACGAAGCGAAAAATTGTTACGACAATTATTTAAAAATTATTTTTCATTTACAATTAAGACAGAAGTTCGAGAAAATTTTGTTAGTTAACAATCGTTTAACTTGTTGAAAAATTACTTTTAAGTAAAATTTCCAACGGTAATAAATTATTTATAGTATTCCGAATACACCATAATTTTTTCAAATAAAAAAAAAATATTTAATACCTTAAATAAATAAATTAATGTGTCGTACTCGCTTTTGACGCCGCGCGCGCAACCTAAAAATGTCGCTCGGAGACCCATTAAATTAAAATTATAAATAATGGAGATAGAGTTCCGAGAGCTTCGAAATTTTCATTGGAAATTTGCTCCTCTTTCAGAATCTATTTTTGAAATTTCTTAAATATTAATAGTTTATGGAATATTGGCAAAAAACGAAATGCCTTTTTTTTCATCTTCAATTGTTTATAACTTTTGTAATTTTTTATGTGCTAATAAATGCTTTTGGCACATTTTTCTAGGCGTTATTCCGGATCCAATGAGCTATCACACATAATTTCAAGAGCAGTATCTCTATTTTAGACCATTTTCAACTTGTCGAGTAGACTATTAGGGGCTATCCCTTCCCAATGATCAATGGTTTCCTCTGTATTACCTCGAACAAAATAGGGCAAACATTCGTGGAACCTTATAATATAAAGCATTCTGCATTATGTTTCATGATGAAATACTGCGCGTTTTTGCCAACGACTATTCCCACCAACAACGCACTCAATATCCCATCACACAATAGCTACACTACCGAAGGAATTCATTAATTATAATTAGAACATACCCATGATTCTTGCTTGATCCTGATAGAGTATGTTGTGCCTGGCGAATGCTATCAAGTCGTACTAATAAATATCATAATTAGAAGCGTATGTGAGATGAGTAATGCAGCATTTTTCTTCATTTAAATGTAAATACGGGCGCCATTTTGTTACGCCCTTTCTAGGTCCGCCTCGCAGTATCTTCATGATCCAGCCATTAAAATATTAGGAGTGTAAATAATAGAATGTGAGAGTAATAAAAGCATGGATATGACTAATTAGTCGAGGATTTGAACCGCGACGAGTTCATTGCGGAGCAAGATCTAGTATTATTATTTATTAAAATCGACTTTAAATAGCGAGGAATATTTTTATGAGGACTCAATTTATTTCGTCTATTACTTGGTTATTTCTTACTGTCAATTATTCGGATAAATAGCTGTAGTTGTATGAATTGGCTGACTATTTTTCTTTTGCAATTTTGGGTGACAGTAGGATGGGATTTAATGAAATTTGTTAGTTCGAAGATGCGCCAAATCTCAATTTTCATACCAATATTGGCAATTTTACGAAGTAGAAAAACTCAAAGTCATCTCTACAATTCAATATCGCAACCGATTAGTTATGTGATGGTGGATAGGTAAAAAACCATCGATTAGTACATGTTTCGAACTTCTATAGGTTCATCATCAGCGGAGTGTAAAATTCTACAATAAAAGAAGAGAAAAGAAGTAAAACCATAGATAATGGAGTACAATATGTGTTACTTACATGGAGAAGAAAAAATTATGGGTAAATTATAAGTCAAGAGTTCATAATTGAAACAAATGACAAAATGAAGGTTTGCCTTTAAAAGTTGTATGTCCCTTTTTTAAATCTAGGGAGGCTAAAGACATTAGCCGATATAAAATAACTTGACGACATGTGGTAGCAATGAGTGGTGATTCCATCAAGCAAACTGAATAGTCAAAACACCACCATGGAGCGATGACAGAAGAACAACATGAACAGAACAATGATGAAATAGAAGCAAATCCAACCGAAGCAAATAGTATTCTGTGCAAAGAGCTCAGATGTCACCTATCCATATTCATAACAAATATATAATAGCTGAGAGTAGAACATTTATGTATTAAATTAAAGATCAGTGCGCATATGACAGACTAGTTATTCCAACGAACGCCAAGAGTTCACTTTACCTATTGACTGCATTCCCGAATATTACTCCGATTTTTCCTTAACTTAGACAGTCGTCTAACCTTCACAAACCTATATATATATATATATATATATATATATATATATATATATATATATATATGTGTGATTGTGGTACAAAAAAGATGTCATAACCTTAACTAGGAGGTATTTTATACAAAATCGCAATTCATTGACATATAACAATCAAAAATAGAGACAGCGCGAGAACTAGCGAGGATTCAACAAGGAAACTTCTACTGACGAGTTGATTTAGAAAATTAGTTTCTATGAAGATTTTTTTTCAAATTATGCCTGAAGAGGTTAAGATTTGAGGCAAGTATGGACATATTAATCATGAATAGATTAGAAAGAAACAGTAGATTCAACTTTGGGCAAATTTCTGGACCATAAATGAAAAAAATTCCCCTCACAATTTGCCAGAAGAAAAAGTTCTAAGGAATTAAAATATATAGAAGAAAAAAAAGAATATTTTAAAAACATTTTTGTTTTCAAATACTCGGTAATTCTTCGGCTGGAAGCTGGAAATCGTGAGCAGATTCTGAAAATTGATACTTATTTTCGTAAAGCAGATTGATTCCAGTATTACATTCATTGAAGATTATAATAATGGAAACAAGGACAATGAAAAATGCTCGGAATTCCATAACATTGCTTGAGGGCTAAAAATACATAACGGATTTATGAAAAAGACTCAAATAAACGTCGAAACGCCCGAAATTTAAATTTGGCTACTTTTTTTGTTCTTGTTCCCTTATTCCCATCTCCATTCAATTTGAAGGACATGAATGCTACATAACTATAATTAATGATTGATTTACAGTAGTGTAGTAGATCTTCTGGAATAATCAGTCACAAAAGAATGAGCTGAAAACTCTATTTCCATTCAATTACCCAATGAAGGATATTGAAGCAACTTTTCTAATATGGTCATTTCACTGAGTAGATGGAGTCATATTTCAACTGAAGATAAACTTCAAAATGTTGACACAAGTTCCACTTGAAAATATTCATACGCTTATCTGTTTCCATCATTTTTCAAGATAAAGATAGCCCTGGATGCTTACTTTGTTGCTTCTCGTCCACAGAATGTACATTATCTTCACTGGAAATTGTGAAAGTCGGAACCTTTTGACGATGGGACTTAACTCAATATACTGTTTTCCCATGATTGAATCAATATCGTTTCAACTTGGTCTAATCATTTTCAACAACTACAACAGTTCCTTCATTGAATCTCAAGAGAAGTACTAAATTTCTTTCATCATGAATCCTTTAGTGATAGTGTTTTATTAATCTTTCTTTCAATAGTATTTCCATTCCAGAAAAAACTTAGTAATGCATCAAATTGCCCTTAAAGTGTAAAGTATATTGATTTCTATGTTGAGTGTGGGGATTCAGGTATGATTTTCTTGTAAAAAAAAAATGTGGAAACTCTTTCAAATGAAGAAATCACAAAATCCAATAATCAATAGATATTGTATTCCCATTTATAGCGACTCTAGGAACCTGGGTTCAAAATATAAAGGATGGAGTTATTTGTACTACAAAAACGAGGAAAAAATCATGTGATTCGAACTTTTGACTTTTCTGGTCAGTTTCTGATTCTGTATCGAGTCCTGAAAAAAAACAAATGTTTTCAGGTATAAGTTGAATTGAGGTTTTCGTGAATCACTCAGTCGAGTGAAAATATCATTTTCATTATTACTCACAAAGTAAATGGGAGAAATAAATCTCAAATTTACAGTAGCTTGATCAATCCTTTCTTGCATAGAGATGCCACTTTGAATTGTCTCTTTGGCTTGTCTCGTTGTTCCTATAGAAAAATAAGTTTTTTTCTCGAACAAGATGAAACAGATAATAATCGAATTGGCGGCATTTCTGCTCTGTTTATTAATATCATTTTGGAAAGACCAGAAATATGGTTGGAAGTTTTTGTGTGATCTATTGAACTGAGAGGCGTGACTCTAAGCTTTTCGACACCCAGTAGGGGCTAATGCCGGAAGCGGTCCTTTTACCCAAAAATTTCGGTGAAACCTTCTAATTTAATAATCAAAGCTTTTTGTGTTATGTTTGTCGATATGAGCTCTGCTCATTTATACCAGTAGACTCCTCAAATAAAACTGGCGCCTCGGTAAACAGACTTGAATATGAGAAAGAAGTTAAAAAGGCTAGAACGGCAGAAGGTAATAAAAAAAGAATGTTGAAACAGTAACAGTGGCTTATTTGTTTCAAGCTTTTACGAGCGTTCTTAGAATCCACACGCTAATACAAACTAAAAGGGTCTGAAATGTGAATTCCTCCACTTTATGAGATATATCAAATAACAATGACATATACCAGGTGGACCACAAACAGATATATATAATCACCGTACAACTGGATATGAAATCGGTTGAACATTTTGAGCAGATTCAATAAAATAATTGGATATATGGCACGGCATCGGGAGAGGACAAGTAAAAGTTTATTACATAACAGCAGCGGTGCTATACAAAGATTTCGAAGAACTTTGCTGGAAAAGTGAAGTAGATGAGATTTTGATGGAGCTTGATGACTATTGATTGAATGTATCGGTAATAACTTTGAACTTGGCCACGTTTGACAGTTCCCAGACTTTTTTATGGCTTCAACATATACAGGGTGATTTACCACAATATACGGAAAATAAAATCGCGTGATAGTCATCCATGTGGAAAAACAAATCTGCAAAATTTTAAAGCAATACAAAGTCATTCATCATAATTTTTTGCAATGAAACCTCTATCGATAAGCCACAGAATGAAGCTCAGAGCCACCGCTAGTGAATCTGAGCCACCGCTTCAGCCATGTGTTTTGTATGGTAGCATTACCCATCCACGGGCTCTTCAAATGTTTCCATGCTATGCTATTGCAGACAAATTCCTTCTTCTCAATCGGTTGTTTTCGACGGTACCTGATTTTTGGGTCTCAATATTAGTGAGAATGAAATTTATTGAATAGAATCCATCAATGGCTTCCACCTAAGAGAATGTGCGAAGTAAGCTTGCCCACACAAACAATACAGAACCCAATGTTGATCAGAGTAGTGAACGTAATACATGATGAACAAGTGGAAGAAAAAACTAACTAACGTGAAATTCATATGCGTTCTAAGTTTTTTGGGAGACATTCCAAAAAACTATTTTTAGTCCAATAGTTATAGTTATGAGATGAAATAGGTGAAAACGTGTTGGAATGGATGGTTTAATAGAGGAAACAGAAGAAAAGTGAAACATCATCAATTTAATTGGTAAAAATACTTTTCCAGATATAAAAACTGAGAATGAAGCTATTTTCTTCAAAAAAGAAGTATCGAACTGATTTTGTGAAGGCGAATGAAAACGTTAGTTTTTTCTGATCAATATTATGCGATGAAAGATGTTGAGATTATTGGATCTCCAGTGAGAAGCAGGGAATCAAATGATACAAATATACACAGCAATACTCATTCTTGCAGAGAAAACTAAACTGACAATCACACACACATTACAGTGACAGACAATTAACTAACTATATACAGCATGTTTCCAAATTACTTCACAACACCCTATCTATTTGGGACAAGTCTTTGGCGAGATAAACATGCACGAAATTTATCGCGATTCAGGGATTTGGTAAAGGAATCCGCTATCAGATATTGTGTTGGTACACGATCCAACTTGATTTCTTGACGCAGAATGCGTTCCCGTATCAAATGTGCTTAGTTCGAGCCTGATAAGCACCGTTTGGAGCCAAGTTCTGAGCGCCCTGGTTATCAACATGGAGTAAAGTTATCTGTTTCGCAGAAGCGGAAAATAGTTCACTAGCCAGGCCTCGGAGCCAGAGTGCTTCCTGTATCGCTACTGACATGGCCATATACTCAGTCCCAGTGGTTGACAGAGCTATGGTAGGTAGACGCTTAGTGACCCACGAGAGAGACGAGTTAATTTTCAGGAAGATGTAGCCGGTGACACTGCGTCGCTCATCTTAGTCACTTGCCCAATACAGTAATTTCAGTGATGTTTGTCTCCCTACCACTGTATCCAAGTTTCCAATGGGCTGCCAATGTGCCTTTCTTGGGTTCTGATTGGAGCGACTTACATAGTTGATTGCAAAATTGATATCTGGTGAAAAGAAGATTCCCAACTGCTTCTTGGTAGAAGACAGTCCTCATCTTATATTCTTCATCTCGAGTTTTTGGATATTGTTCCTTAGAAAGCTTTTCAATGAGAGAGATAGGCGTAGCGACGGGATCACATAGAGAAGCTGGGAATTAAATTATACAAATATACACAGCAATACTTATACTTGCAGAGACAACTAAACTGATACACACACATTACTGTGACAGACAATTAACTAACTAAATACAGCATGCTCCAAATTACTTCACAACAATAGATACATCATCTATATTTTCAACTGTTATCTCTATATGAAAAATTATTTCATCTTTACGACGTAATTACTATTTTTGGAGTATAAAAGAACCCAATGGCGCAGCCAGTCGGAAATGTAGATTCCACAATATCTGTGGCAACGGATTCTCCAATGCCAACTCTTCTTCACATGTATTTTCGACAAATTGATGAATTTTTAGCCTTTTCCATATTATCAATAAACCGAACTTATTAGATTCATTCCTTTGTCAGCTGTTTCTTCATAATAGGAAAAAAGGGGATGAGTTGGGCGAGTTGAAGACAGATAAAACTCTTGCCAACTGAGACAAACGTCATAATAGGTTGTATTTATAAGAAAATGTACCTTAAAATATTCTTTATTATTATATTATTCAATTGTTACTATTAGTAGCGATGCTTTTGTTCCACAAGAAAAAAATATATAACCGAGAGATTCTATTGAATAATAATACGGATTTATAATTGGGAATACTTTCTGAAACTTCGATGTTTTCGATGATTTTGTGTTTTCGTTTATTTCGATGATTTGATGTTTTCGTTGATTTCGATGACTCGATGATTTCGATGATTTTGATGTTTTCGATGATTTCAATATTTCCATTGATTTCGGCGATTTCTTTGTTGTTGATTTCGGCGGTTTTTTTTGGTTTCGATTCTTTTGACCTTTTCGTTTATTTCGATGTTTTCGATGATTCCGATGATTTCGATGAATGCTTTGTGATTTGTTGATTTTGATTATATTGATGATTTGGATGATTTCGATGATTTTGAGATTTGGATGATTTCCATTATTTCTATCGTTGATTTCTGTGTTTTCGTTGATTTCCATCAATTAGATGGTTTCGTTGATTTTGACGATATCGATAATTTTGATAATTTCGATTATTCCGATGATTTCGATGAATGTTTTCGATGATTCCCCAAGCTTTCCCACTTAAAAAAACACATTTCTACATGACCGAAAAGTCGAGATCCCAGCAAGCCACAAAACCAACTTGAGAATTTTTTCATGGCTACCATCAGATTTAAAGTACTCCTCCCACGTAGGAAACTGCATACCTCAGGGCTCCCGGCCGGTGTAGACTGAAATCTTCTGTAAATATGTTTTCGTTTTAGTTGTTTTTTCAATGAATAAGATTACAGCATGGAACATAAGTCTTTGTAACGAGTATTATCAGCAGTGATATCGATATTTGGATTATCGCTTAATTACATATTCAACGAGTGTAGTAAATTAAAAATAATTGAATGGTGTTCAACGGTATGGTACGTACTCTTGTAGCACTTATCAACCTGTAATAACCTCCGGATGAATTTATGGTTTCTTTGTCTTGCACGTGACGTTCCGTTATTACTTTGAACTATATTTAATAACTCACTTTTTCTCCAAAAGAATACTCAGGAACAGTCCATCGATGATTTTGAATATAAACTCGATGAATCTATGATTATTCACACACTGGACACAATTGAAACAGTTTTTTTTAATGTCCTGAATGGGGATGATTTATATTTTTGTTGGGCATCTTTTTCTGTTCTCACATCAGCATATTTGAAGAATATATCCACAAGAACATAGCTGATATTAAAATATATACGGTAAGTGAATTCAAATTGAATTACATTTGGTTTAGATAAAGAACAAATTTAAACATTTATCGTGCAAAAATTTCGATTTTGGATTCAAACCAAAAATATTTAAAATGTTTAGACTCTATTATTAATCCAACTAACCCTCGGTGTGAATTTACTGGGGTATATTATTTAAGCAACTGCTGCTATAGTTCTTTTCAGAACATTTTGAGTGGAATCTTTATTTGTATTCCTTCTGTTTCTCGTAATATAAAGCTCCACAGTGCTCACAAAAAAATCGATGGTATGAACATTTGGAAAGGTAGATTCCTCAATTGATCATATATTTATGATGGAGAACACAAACAACATTTGTATTTTTATATAAACCTCAAACTCTATTATCAAAAGTTGGAGAGTTCAAATATTTCTGAAAGCTGACACAAATCAAAAGGAAGAAGTATAACAATAGTGTTATATCCCATATACATACATATTTCAAATTTTTTTCAGATTTTCAAAAATTTGGTTTCTCAAGTAATTATATATAATATATATATATATATATATATATATATATATATATATAATATTATATACCAAATCGATGGCCTATTAGACATTTCTGGAAAACGGAACATAGGATTATTTTGAAAATTTGGTTTCCAGGTAATTAGTTCTGTTCTATCGATCTAAAATATTTTCAGCGCTGAGACGTTGCCGCTTATATTGAAAAGTAGCAACAACTTTGATATTTCAAATAGGACACCCTATATATTATTGCATTTCTCGCTTTGCTATTGCTTTCCAATTATTTTTGATGATACTTCCCTATACCCATCTCCAGTGGTTTTCGGAAATTCATTGATTTCCTTATCTTTTGTGCGAAACATACTTTAATCAAATGTTTATTACTGCGGTATTGGATTCGAAGACAGCTAAAATTTGGGATGTAGTTTGACAATGTCCTGTGTATTGGTTGAGTCTGAGAAAATTATTTCTCCATTATACAGGGTCGCTCAAAATTTGTGATTTTACCGATACATACAAAAGTGGTGAAAAGTGCATTTTTTCAAATGGAACATCCTGTATATTATAGAAAATCCTGAAGGACAATTGAAGTTCCTTTCAAATGATGTTTCATGTTCCTATACCTAAATAGTCAAGTTTCCGAAATGAAGAAAGTTTCTATAAAAATTGGATTATTTTGCCATATTTTGTATTAGGTAGCTATGAAGAGTCATCAATAATAAAACGTTTGCGCGTTCATTAACGTAAATTTGATTAGAAAATGAATCAAAATGGAAATTGTTTATTCTTCATGTTCAATGTGATCAAATTATAGCAAGAACATGCAAAATGTTCTGTAGTATATTGAAGTGTGTGACTGTTAAGATGACGAACTGATTGTACAAGGAATGATTAATATACAGGGTATTATAAACTCGATGGCCTATTAGACGTTTTTGGAGATCTGGGACATAAATACTTGAAATCTTGTATTCCACGATAAGTGATTGCGATCTATCTCTTGAAAATATTTTCACGGTTGCAGTGTTGCCACATCTGCTTGTAACTAATATCGACTTTCTAATTTCAAATGGGGAACACCCAGTATTTTATTCCGTATTTGAATTCTACAGATAAGTACAAATAACTTTTACTGAACATGTCGTATACCTATCTCTACCTTTTATCGAATATTGATTATTTTGTAATTAGTTTGCTACCAAGATGGGACCAACTTCAATTCAAATATCTTTTTTTTACTTGAGTTTTTTTGGGTTTGTAACCTTCCACAACCTGAAAAATAATAGAATTAATATAGAAAATCTATACAAGTTTGCCCTTCTACACTTGTATAGATTTTCTATATTCAATTCTATTAGTTTTTAGGTTGTGGAAGGTTACAAACCCAAAAAAACTCAAGTGAAAAATTGATTTTCCTCCAAAAAATGACGTTCAAGCAATATCAAATACCTCCTTATCTGATGCCCACACTGGACTCAAATTCAACTTTCATCCAGAAAATATGGATTAATTTCAGAATTATCGAATGATTTGATCATATTTCATACAGGGTGTCTGAAAAACACGTTCTTGTAGGCGATAAGGAAAAACGGCCATAAGCCATTTATTTACCTGTGCCTGTTGAGAAATCATGATTCACCTTAAGTAGAACTCAATTTTATTTCAATAAAACAACAAATGAAGGTCATATTAATCGCCAATTTGTGTTCGAAGTGCTGACCATTTACATGCAAACATTCGTGGATCGAAGTCATTACATCGTTGGTTGTTGCTCTTTGAACCTCTTCTGGCAGAATTTCCTCGAAAGCACGTATTATCCTCTGTTCCAAATCGTCCCTTGAATTCACAGGTGTTTCATATACAATCTGTTTGATTTTTTCCCAGAGGTAAAAATCTAGAGGGGTTAGATCTGGGGATCGTGGTGGCCAAGGCTGTGGACCCAGCGTCTTATCCACCGATCTTCAAAGGTTGTAGTCAGTTCTCTGCTCACTTCTTGTGTACAGTGAGGGGGGGTACCGTCCAACTGATACCAACAACTTCGATATACATGAAGCGGCAAATTATCCAAAAAGTCGCTAACTGTTTTTCTCAAAATATTCAAATATTTTTCAGAATTCAAGTTTTCATCATAACTACAATATGATAATTTATCATTCATTAGTAAACAAAACACATTTCAATTTTTCTTGAAATCCCCTTTCTTTTATAAAATGGGGATTTTCTGCAGCCCAGAAATGATTGTTTTTGCGATTGAATATTCCCTCTCTCGAAAATTTAGATTCATCCGTCCATATAAGGAGGATCACCTCTATGTAGGGCATGAGCTTTGATAAATTCATAATCGTGCATTTTATCCAGTCTCCAGTTATCGGCTTGATTTGATTTCTTGGTGCTTCAACATACCCAAACACAGCATAATTCCGTTCAATTCTTCTGAATTTTTTTCAATTCATATGCGGTAAATTTGGATAAAGTTGGTTGCATTTTCTGCATGTTCTCGAAACAATTCTTTGGCACTCACCGTGAATATAAAACAAATTTAAAATATCTGCTTGAATATGCATTATAATCCAGTTTTGATACTTTCTTCTGACAGAAACACTAGGAAAATCACTGCTTGTCAAACTTGAAGTTTGTTTTTCTCTTTTCTGGTCACGGCATACTACAGATCATTTCAATTGGGAAATATGACCTATTTTGATTCGTTAAACTGGGAATTGAAAATGATAAATGATAGTCACACACTTCAATATACTACAGAACATTTTGCATGTTCTTGCTATAATTTGAGAAAGAATTTTCTTGGACACAACTAATACACAGGACATTGTCAAACTACATCCAAATTTTCAGCTGTTTTCGAATCCAAATACCGCAGTAATAAACATTTGATTAAAGCTATGTTTCGCACAAAAAATAAGGAAATCAATGAATTTTTCGAAAACCACTGGAGATAAGTATAGGGAAGTATCATACAAAAATAATTGAAAAGCAATAACAAAGCGAGAAATGCAATAATATATAGGGTGTCCTATTTAAAATATCAAAGTTGTTGCAACTTTTCAATATAAGCGGCAACGTCGCAGCGTTGAAAATATTTTAGATCGATAGAACAGAACTAATTACCTAGGAAACCAAATTTTCAAAATAATCCTATGTCCCGTTTTGTCCTGTATGTCTCAAGAGTTTAGCAGTGGAGCTTTTCTATTATCTCGAGTAGTCAAAAATAATATTCAAGTTGGGACATCCTGTATGCTAGAATCAAATCAGAAAGAAACATCACAGCGACATGTCAAAACATTTTGATGGAAAATGATAAAATATAAAATTTGAGTACAGAAAATTGTCAGATATGAATTTTAGCTAACTCTGTATATATTATGTAAGGTATAGAAATGTAAATTGTATATAAAATCCATAGCATAGTTTAGAATAAGGAAAAGAAAAGTGTCATAGAAAGTGAGTAAAGAAATTAAATTTGTGATAATAAACAAAAAGTGATGGTTGCCTGGAAGAAAAATAACGAGGATTGGAGGAGAAAAAAATTATGTTTGGAAAGAAAACCGTAAAAGAGATTTGAAAAAGAGTAGCCCGCGGGCAATAACAATAATAATAATAATTAATAGCATCATAATAATATATATATATATATATATATATAATGATGCTATAATTGCTACTATTTTGATTTTTATTATTTTTAATTGTTATTTTTTTCTAATAATTAGTCATCATAATAAAATATTTGCCATTTGTTATAAGTTTGAATAATTGATTTATTTTTATTTGAAAATTTTGGAAAGAAATACCTATCATAACAGTAATAAAATATTCGGCTATGTGGCTTACTCTTTTTCACATACTCTTTCACCTGTATTCTTTTACCATATCCCAGCTCAGTCGGTACGCCTATGGAAACATGATATTACTCCCTCTCAAAGCAGGATTCAGTGGTGCCATCTAGTTGCTTTGCTTGCAGTCAATGTTCAAAATACAATTTTATGAAAATTGCAGGTTGTAATGTGATCAACAGATGAGTAATGAATGCAGAAAATAGTCAAATAATTATTCTTTTTCAAGAATTAATAATTGTAGGTTATATTAAATTATACGAACAAAACCAGAAATGAAAGATAAGTGCCATGTGAAGTGGAATGAATAGAAAAATCGAATTAAACGGTTTTCTTCACATAAAGGATTCAATATAAAATTGAACCAGAAAATGGTAGATCTCAGGTGAAAGAAACATTTGCATTCAATGTCCATTGATATTATATGGAAGTATGCATGGATTTTCAGGTGAATTTCATTCAACGTTCTGCGTGGTATTTGCCAGGAAAGTAGTTGTTTTCACCTGAGATCTACCATTTTCTGGTTCAATTTTATATTGAATCCTTTATGTGAAGAAAACCGTTTAATTCGATTTTTCTAAAACCAGAAATACTGCTCAAAAACAGTGAAAAATTTAATAAAATGACTTCAAATAAGTGTCTGCCCGAATACGTTCACTCAGTTTAGTTTTGTAAAAAAAAAGTACCTAAGGTCTGTTTACTTGGGCTTTTATTGAGTCCTAGATGTGTCCCTGGCTAATGGATTCTGCTGCTACTATGTCCAGGCCCGTTTCTCTTGTTGGATGATTCCCGGATTTGGATATTGCTGTGTCCTGGAGGTAAGAAGTTTTTCCTAGGTAGTTCTCAACGGTTATCGTTTCTGGATATGTTATATAGTTGTCAATTGGCTGAATTGCTCCTATTCTCGTTGTATTTTCGTATTTATAATTAATACATTTTGTCACTTTGTTCAACCAAAAATAATTTTTTTACCTCCCCAAATCCTCGTTATTTTTTTTCCTGGCAACAAATCTCTTCCTTTCTTCCTGGCATTGAATCTCACAAATTTTAGGTTTTTACTCACTCTCTATGACACTTTCCTTTATTCTGAACTATGCTATGGATTTTATATACAATTTACATTTCTATACCTTATATAATATATTCAGAGTTATTAAAATTAATATCTGACAATTTTCTGAACTCAAATTTTATATTTTATCATTTTCATCGAAATGTTTTGACATGTCGCTGTCATGTTTCCTTCTGATTTGAGTTTAGCATACATGATGTTCCAACTTGAATATTATTTTTGTCTACTTGAGATCTAAAGTTTTATTCGTGAATTTTGATTTCTATATTTTTATAGGTTGTGCAAATTAAATGATTTTTTGGTCACATACATATGACAATATAAAAGCTCCACTGCTAAACTATTGGGACATCTACGTCGACTAGAAAATAGTACAAGGTTTCAGGAAAGCAAAATGTACAGAAAATTTGCAAAACAAACATAGCAGGTATTTATATATATATATATATATATATATATATATATATATAATATATATATATATATAATATATATATATATATATATATATATATATATATATATATATATATATATATATATATATATATATATATATATATATATATATATATATATATATATATATATATATATATATATATATATATATATATATATAAAATATATTTGGAACTGATGATATTTTTGGGTTCTGGGGATCTGGGGATCATGATCGGCGAAGGTATACCAACTTTTTTTGGAAGTCATGAACTGGTGAAATCTACCCTAAAGGGATGCTTGAATTAGTATTTAGATTCATTTGAAATGTGATTATGGCTTGTGGTTTTTTTTTACTTAATTATTATTGTATTGAATGAAATACGTTGCTTTGTTCAACTAAAATAGTGAGTTTATTTCAAATTGAGACATGAGAAATACTCAAAGCGTTTATTTGATGAACTCAAGTAATGCTCCTTAGCCAACCATTTGTTTTGAAATTCTTGATGTGAGGAAAAAAATTATATCATTTGATTGGAGTCAACATGAAAAATATATACGATTCCTTATTGGTGGTCCACCGTTTTGTAATTGAAATTAAACAAATTGCTGTTCTTCCCACTTTGAAACAATATTTTTTTTTGGCAGAAATAAAATTCATTTGATTCAATCTATTTCTCTGTTCTCAGATGACCAGAAACTCATATACTGACCCCAAAATTTTGAGATACTGATTTGGAATGGAAATAATCACACAGCTCGTGAACCATCTCGCATTAACTTTTTTTCACACTTCAATAGTGAGTTTCCATCCGCTTGTGGATTATTTGAGTTTATTTTATTCTTACGTGGATATGATTTCCTTTTCATATCTATACGCAGACTGTATTTCGGTAGTCTCAATCTTGTGAACTATCTGTAACTCATTTCCGATGTTCGTTTTGACGCAACTTTGAATGGTCCTGAAACATCACTTCTGCATCGTTCCTGGGGTCAACGTGAAATTTTCGATATTCATTTGCTTCCCCTAGGAGCAAACTTATAATATTTGGATTCAAAATACATAAATTTGACAGTGCGAAAGTAATATGATTTGACATTTGAATAGTTTTTGAATTCGTGTATACCACAATGATGCATTAATAAATAAATTGATCATTAATAGGTCATTAATGGTGTATGTGTGGCTGCATATATCACAGTTATGCATCAATAGAGAAATTAACGTCAATTGGGATCATTAACGATCGATTTCGTGTACATTAAACATGGATATTATGAATGCTTTTTTTGTATGTTTTCTGGTTTAGTACGGTTCTAACTCATATTTATGTCAACTCAGTTGATCTCTTCAGATGTTCAGAAAACATGAGCATCACTGTTTTCTGATTCGTGCATTTAGTTTGTATTCTCTATCATTGGAACTAATTTCGTTGTTCTCTCACTTTCAACTGATGTGATCGTCAATTACCTAAATTGTTGTCTCGACACAAAGGAACACCTGAAATCCGTGAATATTGAGGATCAAAACAGAGGAAAAAAATAAAAATACATTTTAAATTCGTTTTCGACATCCGCTAATTTTTGTATTGGAAAATGACTCGAAGAAATACGAGCAGAACAAAGGTTTTAAAATCCTGCGAAATGCATACTTTCATTGGTTTCGATATCATGACGTACTGTTTTATTTTTATGAATGACTTGATCTAGAGTATACGGTTCACAAGTATGACATGGATTTTACTGGTCGAGCATGAATTGGCTTATTTCAAAGAGATTTATTACTCCCTAGGTTAATGATTCCCTATGAATATTCACGTCTTGAGTATAAATCGTTACACAACGGTGGGATATATCGAATGGTTCAGTTGGATATCAACTTGGAACAAGGAAAAACTTTTTGAAAGATTTTATTTCAGAGGAACAGTTCTTAGACGTATGTTTTGTAAATTAGATCGATTAGTGAATTATTTTCATGTTTTGCTAACTGAAAACACATTCTATTACACAAAACATGGTTTCTGGATAGAATTGATGGAAATAACATCGATATAATTGACTGGCAAACTTTATAAGTGATCCAAGTATAGATATCTATTATGAGAGGAAATGTGGTATCAGAATGGGTTTTGAAGCTGTTAGGAACTGGAAAATAATCTGCATGGCGATGTAATTATGAGTTATTGCTAGATGTGTTTTCTGATTGGCTGGTGAATGAAAGATCTTAAGATCTTAATTAACAACTAATCAGAAAACATAACGCGATGTGCACGAGAATTAATTTGAACATTATTGTCTTTGTCTTTCAAATTTTTTACATATAACATAAAAACCAACTGAATAAATTAAAAAATAATTTATATTATATCAATATATCCAGTACGAATACGCCCGCACATTGATTGGCGACTCCAGAATCCTACCAGAATCGGAATTTATTATTTCATTCATAAATGCGACGAGTGATTCATCTTGTCTTCTACGCACGGAACAGCTCGGTGTTCAGTTTGGTACAAAGGCAATAATGTTCAAATTAATTCATTCTCCTGCACATCGCGTACCTACTATTTTCTGGTTGGTTGCTAATTAGGATCATTCATTTACCAGCCAATCAGAAAACACTAGTAGAATATAAGAAACTTTCGTTCGTAGACAGCTTTGTAAACCGTACATGCGAGAATTTTGCTTGGCAACAGTGTTCAGTTCACGTGTTCTGAATGTCTGAATCACCACAATGGTCGTGATATTATTTTTCAAAACAATATTCAATTGCGATTGTTTCCTTTTTTGATACTGTTTGTGTCGTTTATTCCTTACAGGTGACTTGTAATAATTATAATAAGTGCCTCAAATCAAGATTGAAGTCAACTAGTTCTGACTTTATCACGAGTTTGGATATAACAAGGTTAGTTGTTTTCTTCATTTCGAGATCTCAGGCAAGGCAGCTTGCAATGTATACATTTACTACACAATCAGTTCAACATTATTCAAATGTCGATTTAAATGTTTATTGCACTCGACAATTGCCAAAGTTTTCCTCTGAGGTAGGTCACCTGAAATTAGGCGGGTGAGGCTATTCAAAACTTTGTCGAATTTTACAAAGAAAAAAACATGTTTTCAAATTTTTTCTCAGATTTTTAACCACTGTAATTCGTTATAAAATGGCATTATATACTCGTCATTCACGGGTGTGCAAGAGGTTAGATTACAAGTAAATTTTTTTTAACAGCTATGAAGCTGAACCATTTTTTACTTCTGTTAGTCCCGAGTGATATTTTAAATGTTTGCCTAGCTTCCTGAAATGAGATTAACTAGTGCTTTGAGTCTTCCGAAAAATTTCCTCGGTACTGCCAATGTACAAGTGTACTGAGTTGCACGAGCTCTTTTATCAATTATTTGATATTTTTTTGATGAATCATGTACCCTCGATTTTGAACAATTCTTTATATCCTCTTAGGGGGTCTATGGTTTGATAATGTCAAAAACTTATTTGTTTCCATCAATGCCAAGAAAAGATATTGAATATTCATGGAGATTTCTACGTTTGACTAATCAGTTTTTATAATATTTGTGAAAAGAATGGTGGAAAATGTATTATTTTGGATATATACCCCAAAATACAACTTTAATTTGTTGACATGATATTTTGATTTGTTGACATGAAATCCAAATATCTTTTATTTGTTCTGGGAAAGCATAGTGAACCACCTCTTCTTTTATTGTTACCTACATGATTGGGTATCAGCTCTTAATCCAGCCAAAAATACTATGGATGAATATTGTAGCTTGCCAAATATTCAGTAACTGATAGATGCCATTACTTGAGAGTGCTAGGCACTTCTTTTTGCATTACGCATTTATCGAACAAATTTCAGTTGCGCCACTGTCCAACCCTGTACAGCAAGTTCCCCCATCACCGTTTCACATTAATTTTTTATGAGAACTTATTTTTCTACCTGTGTGTCGTAAATGAGAAGATGGCCTGAGTTGGTTATGGATGCATTAGCTGTTTGAGGTTCACTGCGGTTTTTCGGTCCAAATTACAGACCAGACGGAACACACCTTTCTTCTTCTCTTCGTTATAGACAATGACTGAATACTTCTGGCTGAATAATTCCACAAAATGATATTTTTTATCTGGCAGATCGAGCATAAGAAATGACCAATGACAAAACAACTCTTCGAACTGTGCCATAAAAAACGTAATCGTCCATAATAGGGTGTTTTCGAAATCAGATGGGAGGATTCTCGATGAAAATATCAATAATATAATCGAGAAATAGTAACCATTTGGAGCTGCGGAAAGATTAAATGGGGTGGTGCCTGTTGTGAGAAAATCAAATTTACATACTATAATGAAAAATGCAATAATTCCCATAACGGCACAGAGTTGATTATATATTAATAAAAAAATATATGGACCGATAATTCATTATTCCATTATCAATAATTTATACATTTATGACGAATGATATGATTTCAGTGAGTTTGTAGATGCATATAGTGAATTTGAAGCAAGAAAAATATGTTTTTGCGTTCTATAAATTCGAATAATCAATTAATAAAGTTGATGTTTGGAAAAAGCATAGCTATTTTTTCAGTTTCAGAGCAATTGGACCTTTGAAATTCCATTCGTAAAACGTATATGCTATAAAAGGATCCTAAATATACACAAACCGATAGATACATAAAAACCATAAATATTTTCCAAAAAAATAAGATTGTTTTATAAATTCACATATAATTCAGATATCAAAAATATATATCTTTTTGATTCATTATTATGATCCCGGGGAAAATTATTCGAAGATTGTGGTTATCTAAGTTATACTTGTATTGTAAACAATAAAACGGTTTCATTAATAGATAAAGGAAATAAAATGCAACCATTGAGACTGTGCTGAGAATGAGCCTAGCTATTATTCTATTATACAGGGTGATTCAAAAGTACTTTGACAAACTTCAGGAGGTGATTTCTCACAATATGAATTGTCCAAATGAATATATGTCCGGAAACGCTTCGTTTCCAAGATAAAGGGTGTTAAAGTTTTTTTTATTTTCGTTTTTTTAAATAACTTTCGTAATACTGACCTTAATTAAACGTAAAATTGGTATTGAGAGGTTTTTTGAGGTGTCGAATTCGAACATGATGTTGTTATTGCTCTTACTCGTGGGGGGGGGCGCCACCTACACGTCTTTTTCTTTATTGAAGATTCATAACTTTTTTTAGCGTACTTCTAGCACATTTCTCAGTGGAAAAATCAATTTCTCTTTCATATCTACGTAAAAAAGCTACACCTGTTACAAGTCGCTATAAACAACCGTTTTCTAGATATTTGGACTTGAAAATTTCAAGTCGATTATTTGATAATCGATGCGTGTTGAAGTTATTACCCTTATTTTGCATTTTTCACATGAATGCTTAGACAATGAATTTGACGTTTAAGTAAGTGGTTTTGGTAATTACATATTATGTGACAGTTAAACGTTTTGTTGTTTTGTTAAAGTTTCTGTAAGTTTTAAAACACTAATTTTGAAAAAAAGGATTATTCTAACAATAATGCTTATTTAGCCGATATGCATTTCTTTTATGGCCTTGCGGATGGCAATGCGCGCGAAGCAAGACGTATTTACCAGGAGCGATTTCTTAATCTAGTACAGCCTTCAGCTCCAACATTTACCAGTCTCCACCGTCGTTTAGCAGAAACAGGTAGTTTCAGGCAGCTGATATTATTGGAAGACCACGAGCAGAATTGGAAGAAGCTGTTTTGAACGCTCTCGGGGAGAATCCAGAAACAAGTACAAGAATAATTGCTGAAGCTCTCAATTCTACTCAGTCCACAGTTTGGAGAATTATCCACGATCAACAATTTCATCCATTCCATATTCAAAGGGTACAAGCTCTTTTGCCACGAGACTTTCCCCAACGCATTACTATGTGTAAGTGGTTTTTGAGAAAATTGGCTGGAAATCCTCAATTTTGAAGATATGTACTCCTCACGGACGAGGCAAGCTTCTCCCGAAATGCTATCACAAACATTCATGACAACCATGTTTGAGCTCTGGAAAATCCGCACGCAGTTAGCGAAAGACATTATCAGTATCAATTTTCTGTTAATGTATGGGCGGCAATAATTGATAATTACTTGAAAGGTCCTTTCTTTCTTCCGTTCCGACTGAATGGCGCAACTTACAGAGACTTTTTAGAAAATGAATTGCCGGGACTACTTCAGAATGTACCACTAGAAATTCGTATCCGCATGTGGCTTATGCATGATGGGGCTCCGGCCCATTTTAGCGTTGTAGCCAGGGAATTCGTTAACACTGTCTATCCAAATCGATGGATCGGTAGGGGTGTAGAAGAACCTAACCAGGCTTGGGCACCAAGGTCCCCAGATCTAAACCCGCTAGATTTTCATTTTTGGGGACATTTGAAGTCACTAGTTGGACTGAGAAACCGATTAGTAGACGCCTGTGATACAATAAGAAACACACCAATAATTTTTGAGCGTGTACGAGATTCAATGACTAGAAGACTGAATGCCTGTATCTTCGCTGAAGGTAGACATTTTGAACAATGAATTTGAATACAATTTAGTTTTCTTTATTTCATGTCATCCTACATATTCAAATTTTCTTTAAATAAAATGTTGATATTTCCTGCAAATTTTATTGATACAAATACAGATTTTGCACCCTTGATACAGAAATAACTATTTTAAACGAGTAAAAATAAATAGAATGGGTGGCGCCCCCTATAAAAAACCAAAACTACTCACTTAAACGTCAAAATCATTCCCTAAGCATTCGTGTGAAAAATGCAAAATAATGGTAATAACTTCAACACGCATCGATTATCAAATAATCGACTTGAAATTTTCAAGTCCAAATATCTAGAAAACGGTTGCTTATAGCGACTTGTAACTGGGGTAGCTTTTTCACGTATATATAATGGAAACATTGTTTTTTTTTCTGAAAACTGTGCTAGAAGTACGCTCAAAAAAGTTATGAATCTTTAAAAAAGAAAAAGACGTTAGGTGGCGCCCCCTATTAGTAAGAGCAATAAGAACATCGGGTTCGAATTTGACACCTCAAAAAACTCCTCAATACCAATTTTCGTTTAATTAAGGTCAGTATTTCGAAAGTTATTTAAAAAAACGAAAATAAAAATAAAACTTTAACACCCTTTATCTTGGAAAGGAAGCGTTTCCGGACATATATTTATTCGGACAATTCATATTAGAATATTGTGAGGAATCACCTCCTGAAGTTTGTCGAAGTACTTTTGAATCACCCTGTACAGCATTCGTTCCAGGAACTGCATGGAAGTTTCTGTAGACATGTTTTTTCATTTCGTTTTTTAATTTTGTGTTGTTTGTAACACATTTCAGTTGTACAGGTAGAACATTGTAGAGTTTGGATCCAAGATAGGAAATTAATTTCTGACTAGAACGTGGTATGTTTTATAAATGGGTTTGCTGAATAGCTGTATATAGTAAACAATTCAGAATATATAGTTACATAGAATATAACGCCTGAGTGCTAAAATGCCTAGATATTCCTAACATCATCTTCATTGGAGACTTCGAGATCATTTCCAAGCTATGTGATGAAGATTTGAAAGTACCACACTTTTATACAATATCGCATTATAGATTCGGCAAGGCATCATAGACAATTCAAATTTATTGTTCATTCAATATATTTCTAATCTGAAAAAATTTATAAGTGAGCTTCCTCAGTGTAAAGACTGTGTAGTTATTATGGTCATTCCAACAAAGAAAAGTATAGAACCCAGAACAGTACCTTGAGCTACTATAGTTACTGATAGTGATTGTATTATTTATTCTGGCTCTTCGGACTTTGACAGGTAATGATTGAAAATATCCCTGGCAAGATTTTCTCTACCTATGACAGCAAAAATCATGATCTACTGTATCAAATGTTTATATAAGAATATAGTGATACAATTTTCTTTGTTCTGAAAGCAGCTGTTGATAGGGTCGGATTCTTCGAAAATGGCTTTTCCAGTAGAAAAAATGTTATTTATATCACAAAATTGCGAAACTCTGGTTTTAACATATTTGCTTTTTTTGGGAAGTTACTCATTATTGTTATAGGTCTGTAACTAATAACATGGTTGAATCGGGTACTACTCTATTTCAAAATCGGTGTTGTAGCAAATTCAGGTATTTTTACAACTATTAATTAATATGTCAGGCTGCATGGATATCCCCAAAGCCAAAAAAAATAATTGATTCAATGGTTCTATAGAAAGAGTGAACATTTTTAATAACATAAATTGGAATTCCGCCAGGTTCAGGTGAAATGTTTTCGAGACTAGCAATATTATTAATAATGTGATTGTTTGTGTCTGGATGAAAAAATATCGTATTTCTCCTGATTTCAAGATTCATCCGTAGGAGATGATAACAAGAACTTTTTCTTGTTATCATCTACGATAAGGTATTTGGACGATATCTGTCTATTTATACTACTTCATTTACGTTTGGCCAGATTTTTGTTGAAAGCCTTTTGAATTTTATTTCCATAAAAGCTATTTTAAGGTTATCGTAGAATATTATTCAGAAAGTTTCTATAATTTTATATTTACCTTCTTTTCATTTTATGGTCTTTCAAACGATTTTGTTTTAATTTATCTCTATGTTTTATATAGTAGAGAAGACATCTGCCATCCATGGTTTCAGTTCGTTCTTTTTATCAGTTTTTCCTTCAATTATCGTGCTTTCGCTGAGGTGGATCTATGATTTATCTATAAAATCATTGTATGCTGAGTCTGGAAGATTTGATTTGATAGTTTATACCCATGCTTCCTCTTTATATTTATGGCTCTTGTGTTCAAATTTATTTTTGTATATGTATCACCGGGTTTCAAGATAGGTTTTCCGAATTTTAGTGCTTTCTGATATCATAAAAAAATAGATACTTTTTACATCATAGTCCTGAAGAAGGCGAGATCCATCGCCGAAACGTTGACAATGAGTGGTGTTTTGATAATAGTAATGATATATATTAATAATAATGTTTATTTACTTAGTAAAAAAGCATCAACATTGCAATAGAAATAAAAAAAGAGTAAATAATCAGAAGAATATCACGAAGCTCTTGTGGACATCACTGTCGCTTGTATGTGATGAGGAAAACATTGTTGAACTATTAACAAAGATTATGTGATTTAATGGGTTTGCCATGTTCAGGAGTATTAGGGTATCGCTCATATTTGGTATTATTTGTGGTATTCGGGTGGGTATCACTTTTGGGTAAAGAAAAGCATCTGGTTATAGTCACATTATACATAAATACAAAAGATAAAAAAGATTATGAAGACTAATTCCAGTATATGCAATACACGTCTTAAACTTTTTCATTTTCACATTCTTGAATTTAATAATTTTATTATAATTTTCCATCTTGGAACAAGAGTTTGGCTGACAAAATCATGAATTTACATCATTTCGGAAAGTAGGATCAAATTTTTTACTTTATTTTTATACATGACTGAACTATCTAGTTCTTCAATGGCATCAGGCAGCATATCATGGAGACGTGATCCAAGGTGATTCGAGCACCGTTGTCCTATTGTTTTTTTCGATCTTGGTGGTCTATCCTTTTCGTAATCGATGAAAGAAAATTGTATTTCGTGCATAAAATTATTTATTAAAATCGTAGCAAAGCGCTTTCGACCCTTAGGTCATGATCATCAGTGCGTACCTGAAAGTAAGTAATATTGATAGAGAACTGAAAAGTTTTTTGAGGAAAAAAGTTGACATATTTTTAATTTGAGGTTACTTACTCGTCGGGTGTACAAGAAGCCAAAAAGACCATAAGTCCTGACCTGACCTGTCGGTAAGTAACCTCAAATTTAAAATATGTCAACTTTTTTTCTCAAAAAATATTTCAGTTCTCTATCAATATTACTTACTTTCAGGTACGCACTGATGATGACCTAAGGGTCGAAAGCGCTTTGCTACGATTTTAATAAATAATTTTATGCACGAAATACAATTTTCTTTCATCGATTATATCGATACGTGCACACAGTCACACTTTTCATTTGATATCCTTTTTGTTCCTGGTGTCATATTTGTACTCAACCATTTCAGTAGGCATTTTATTATTTCACATTATGCAACAAATTAAGGCAGTACAGCTGTCTTACATCGCATATCTTGGCTTCTTTGAATAGTAGGTCACTTGGATATATTATTTTAAGAATTCATCTATGTATCACATTCAACTAGTAACAATCATTCACTCCACCCCATCCTATGATTCCGTAAGACAGCTGAGGCAGTACTATTGCATAATATAAGACTTTGAGATGGTTAATGTCTAGAAAATCCTTCAAGCATTTGAATTTGTATAAGAGTCCCCTAAGTTTTCTGATTATATTTCGGATTTGTATGTCCCATCTTAGGGTCGGTCGATTTCAATGCCCAGATATTTTATGGAATGTTCTTCAGGAATTTCAGAGTTTATTTCAAAACATAGCGGTCCCATATCAGGTGAGTTATCAGAGTACCAAGTAAAAGGATGGTATTTCGTCTTATCCAAGTTCAGGGTGGGTTTGTTTTACCTGAACCATCTCTCTATATCAAGTCAGTTTCTGTTTTTACTTTTAAGGTTGCCCAGGAGTCCGATTCATATATGATAGCAGTATCGTCGGCAAAACTGAGAATATTTCCCTTCATTTCCAAATTTAGAAGACTATTCATGTAAATTATGGATGAAAGTGGCCTGTTCCTTGGGGCACGCCATAAGTAACGGTCATAGGATCACTGGTAGTTCCATTTATTGCAACTATTTGTTTTCGATCCGACAGATAGTCTCTCAGAATTCTATGGACCTTTATTCTCATTCCATAGTTTTCTAGTTTATGTAATAGTTTTTCATGGCAAACGGTGTCGAATGCTTCAGATAGGTCGACGAAGATGCATAAACAAGGTATTTTTTGGTCCAAGGCATCGTAGATGCGTGATGTTAGATGATATATTGCATCTTTGGTCGACCTAACTTCTCTGAAGCCAAATTGAAAACATGCCAGGATATTAAGTTTATCCAGGAAACTCAATAGTCTCACTTTCAATAGTTTCTCTATAACTTTTGCAAGGTTAGAGATGAGAGAAACCGGTCTGTAGTTGATCATCTGTAATTCATCTCCGCTCTTGAATAATGATTTGATAATTCCAGTTTCAGTACTTTTGGGAACATACGTTAGCCAAATAAGCGAGAGGGTCTTTTATTTCATGAGATATGGCTTTCAGTGTTTCTAAACGTATTTTATCATGACCAGGTGATATCTTAGATTTTAGCTCCATAATAATTCTTAGAACTTAATTCCCATCAGTTTCATAGAGATTTATGGTGTTTTCTATGATTTTGTCAGATTCACTGTAATTACGAGGAATTGATAATTTATCAGCAAGTGTTTTTCCTATGGTGTTGTAGTGATTGTTGAAATATTAGCAATCAGTTTATTTTCCTGTATAATATCTCCATTTTCTAGCTTAATTTTATATATCCTCGTTCCCAATTGCTTGTGAAACCGGAAAATATGAAAGAAAAATTGACCTAAAAACAAAACTTTCAACTTTTGAAATTATTTCAAGACACCCTATCTCAAAAAATTACTAACTGGAGGAAAATGTTTCAAACAAAAAATGCACATATAATAAACGGTCGCAAACATTCCGGTGAATTATTCCAGTTTGCATGATTTTTATGTTTTTTAATATAAAGAAATTACAGGAATTAAATAATTGAGAGTAATATAGATTAATTGACCAACTGATCAAATATACGATAAAAAGTTTTCAACTGTATTCTATATTGGCTTTTTCACTGAAATACTGCTGAATGAAGATGTAAATTTTTCACACTCCAAAAGGCCTTGCAAAATTTCATGTTTTGGCACTATATTAAACCTGATATTGAATACGAATTGGAAAACTTTGTAATTATTGACAATTGATTGTCTATAATAACTGGCCTATAAGCGAAACGTGCACGTCTGATAAAAATTGCTACAATTAATTTGCAATTCGATCTATGACAGTTATGTTCGAAACTAATAACGAGTGTTTGTACTGGTATTTCCTGTTATCCGCGTTCTTGAGGAATATCACGCTGTTTTACCAATAATTACGTGTTTACCAGCTATAAACATTTGCATCGCTTGGTAAATCACTGTATTGCCGTAACACGAAAGAAAAAATGTTCAGACGAAAATGCAGTTCTTCGCGCGGATTCATTATACTGCTTTTATTTTCATGAGTTTTGGATGAAGAATCTTGAAATCAATTACTTTGTAGAAACTAATATGTTTTTTTTTGTTACAGGTAATGCCACTTCTGAAATTAAACGCAAGTTACGTAAGTTGAAGATTTTTGATAGATATTCATATTTACCAACTCGACAATATGCATTTTGCCCCTTTTCTGCCCTTTGTCATGTGCTGGGACCGTCTTATTTTTGTTGCTTTCAGAAACATTTTGTACTTGTTTGGAACTAGAGAACAAAGATATATTGGTTTCACACCAATATATATGGTGGATGTGCCCCCTGATGACAAAATGATCCCATAATATTCCATCCCCTCTTTCTCCACCTGTAAGTCCGGTGCAAAATTCTATATTTTTGTTCATTTGTATTTTGGAAGGGATAAACAAACCCGTCAACCATATTGAATATGGAAACAATGCACTCCCTTCAAAAACAGAAAACAACTACTTTACTGGCAATATGCAAAAGCTGAATATTGAACTACATTTTCGATTATGGATATTTAATTTTTCAATATGAATACCTCCCGAAACATTTTTCTTGAATGATGGATGATATTAACTAACCTTCATCTTTCATTCTCATATCTTCAGAGACATAAAAATGTACCGCCTGATTCGGAGTTTTATACAAAATCTGGATGAAATACCTCTTTGTGACTCGTATTTGGCTTCCAATCAATCAACGGAATTATTGAAGAGATTGGTAGAAAGATTTTCCATGTCACCAATGATAGGAGATCCACCGGTTTTCTCCTTGAACGCATCAGCATCGTCATTCAAAGAGGTAATGCAATTTCGGTGTTGGGAACCATTCCTGTTGGACGTTATTTGGATGAATTTTTCTACAATCCCCATTCTAAAAAGCACATAACTCAATGTAGCTCGATATCAGATAGTCAGAGCTCGTGTTTCCGACCCAGCGATAATGGTATAGGACACCTTCCATTTGGAGACAGTAGTATCAATTACAAGTCAGATACCAGTTCCTAAAAAGACGAAATGGATATTGAGGATGGTTATATCGCGAAAACTTTGAAGCAAAATAATTGGTTGTCCACTTCCCGGAAAATAACACGATCTGCCAGATCTCAATCCAATTCGTTATCAAGCAGCTTCAACTCCCGCCGATCCAGTGATAGTGAGAATCACCATATCAGAGAACGCAGCTCCAATTGCACCATCAGCCAAATAGTGCACGGAAACATCAAAAGTCTTGGTCTAAATGGGCTGAAAAACATGGGAAATACTTGTTTCATGCACAGCGTCATACAATGTTTACCGAACACCGGATGGTTACAGTATTTGAGGAAATTAATATGAGTATATGAGATATATTAATACGAGCAATTCAAGCATGAAGGGTGATTCAATGAAAGCATTTGCAGAAGTTATAAAAGAACTGTGGTCTGAAGATTCGTCTGATAGGAATTTGAACACTATTTCTTTGAAGATTCAGCAGTTTTGCTCCACGTTTTATGGGTTACGCCCAACAGGATGCACAGGAGATTCTAATATACCTCCTCGAAGGCCTTCATGAAGACGTTAACATGTTTACAGTAGAGCCCAAACCGGCATTGACAGAAATCGATGAAAACCTGAACGATCATGATAAAGCCAAAGAGGCATGCTCGAGATATCCAAGAACGGCAACTCAATAATTGCAGATAGCATTGTTTGCCAACTGAAATCGACATTAAAATGTACCTTTTGTGGGCATTGCTCTATTACCGTTGATCCTTTCTGGGATCTCTCACTGCCCATTCCACAGAAAACAGACCAGCTCAGACTTTCACAATGTCTGTACTCTTTCACCAGCGAGGAAACTTTGGACGGTGACGAGAAACCCACATGTTCAGAATGTAAGGAGAAGAGAAAGTGCACCAAGTCTGAACAAAAATCACCTAAAATATAAGTCATCATCGATGTCCCTTTGGAAGGATTGGACATGTCCAATTATGCTGCAGATACAACCTCTATGCTCTGTGCAATCATAGTGGAACGACATATTCCGGACACTATACGGCCTACTGTAGGCACGTGGCACGTATACAATGATTCAAGGGTGTCATCAATATCCTCAAAATCCCCGGTTAGTGGAGAAGCGTACGTACTCTTCTATGAGCAAGAGGGCACACCTCAAAATTATTGCATTCTGATTTCCTTTACATTTGAATTTGTATTTATTTTATATTGTTATACTTTATAAAGATTACTTTTACATTTTAAATTTCGAAATCATTATTTCATATAATGAAAGTGGAATATGGCCCCAATAATTCATTTTGATTCTTCTAAATGAAGTAACAAATGTGGTTTTTATTTAATGAATACTACATTTGATCTGAATATTCCGTATTATTGGTAACCATAGTTTTCTCAGTGAAGATGCACCTTTTATAAATTTTAACATCGAAAAAAAATATGTAAATAAACATATTTTGAATTCGTTATTAAACCTGATTGATAATTTGATTATGAAAATTTCAAAATAATAAATAATAAATACTGAAATTACTTTTCCGACTGGCCGCGTCATTGGTTTTTTAGGTTTTTCAATCTTCTCAAACGAGTCCCTGGTCATTGCCAATTAATTAATGGAAATTCCCCTCCGATTTTGTAAGATGCAAATGATGTCAATTCTACGAAAGAAGTCAATATTGAAATGAGACTTGACATTTATTACGTCTTCATTTCTCGAATAGGTACCGTGATGGGCTCTCGCTCTACATACGTAGCGTAATTAATTTAACAGCAATTTATTCCTTAGCTGATTTCTCGGAACAAGAAAGTTATTAATATTCCTACAGCTTTTTCACTCTGCTAATTTTAACGGTTATGCTATGCATGATCGGATGATTTCAGCGCAAACACTCGGTTGCTGTACATTTTTTCAGCTGCATTTTTAGGTTTGGCAATTTTCAAGCTGTGATTGCAATTACCGATGAGGTGGAATGGAGATTCTTGAGTTGAATGAGTTATACATTTTTTCCTATTCTCTTATTACTAGTTTCACCAAACGATTCATGACTTCAACATCAATGAGCTTACTGAATTGTCATTATATCATTAAGTAAGGCATCATGGAAAGCATTTGTGGATTTTTTCAATTAGAAATCGGACGGTGGAAGAATTAGCGTCCATTTTGAAGGATTGGGCTGGGAGATGAAAGGAAGTTACAGAGTTCAAACATGCTACGGTCAAAATCATGTGGAACCTAATGAGTAAGAAAAATATTCAACTAGCACGAGCTGCCCGTGATTCTATACGACGAAAACTGCAAAACGAAATAGAGTTCAGCAGCATTGAGTTCAGTAGAAATAACTGGAATAATAAATTTGTGGGATGAAAAGACCCCCGAAGGGCTGCAACTGAAATTCTATCATATAGCCTCCGTAGAATGAACTGCTGCTTGCTTGACTGACAGTTTTCATATCGAAACAAATAACGATACTTCTACAACAAATCGAGTTTAATATAACCCTGTACTCAGCAAGACTTGCCAAGGTAGTTCGGGAATGTATACAGAAAGCAAATTTTAGTCGAAAACAAAGACAGCAACGTTTGCCCTGTCAGATTATTTGAAATTAATGTCAAAAAGGGGCCCAAATATTAAAACCAACAGAGTATTCGTAAGAACATATTGTCACAGGAAAGCCGAAAATGATCACTGGTATGATGATATGCCCATTGGATGCAAAAGTGGAAAAAATAGTCTGCCAAAGCAATTTTTTTTTTTTTATATGTTCTGGTTCCCACGAAAAGGGATATCCTGTAATGTTCAGAGAACATCATGGGAACCTAGGGAAAGAAGGTAGGAGTTGGTGTTCTTCTTAAATTTCTGAAGGTTGTATGCCTCGGGGAACACCTCCTAGGCAATGAGTTCCAAAGCCTCGCTGTTCGTTGGATGAACGAGTCTTTGGAAAGTGATGTTCTGCAGGTCTCCAAAGTGACCACGAAGGGGTGTGATGACTGAACTTGACGGGTTGATCTCGAAGAGACTGCCAAAGCAGGAACGATTGTTGATATTTCAGAAGAGCATCGCCCATGAAAATATCTATAAAATAGAGACAAATCGCCAACTTTTCTACGGTGTACCAGACAAGTAAGCGAGTTTGTAAGCGAGGCATCACCGACGAGACGAATTGCCCTTTTTTGGACAGAATCCAATAGCCTCAGGATATGTTTAGGTGCCGCACTCCAAACATGGGAACAGTATTCCAGGACAGGTCGGATCTGTGCCTTATAGATCATAAGCAGCTGACTGGGGGTGAAATAGCTCTTGGCACGAAACAGAAAACCAAGTTTTTGGGATGCACTTTTGGCAATGGACCTCACGTGATTTTCCCAGGAAAGGTTATTGCTGATAGTAATACCAAGCATCGATATGGATGGCTTCAGTGGTATGGTTACTCCTGACAAAGTTATGTTAGGCACAGTGAGATCGGCTTTTCTAGAGAAAAGACATGCTTGTGTTTTGTTTGCATTGAATTCTACCAAGTTATTAGATCCCCATTCGAGAATTGTTGCTGAGTCCATATTTATATTATTAACATTTCCTCCTCGTTCATTTCTGGTTTCACGGGCTGATATAGGGGCCCTGGAAGAGAAAGCGGTATGGAGGGTACTATCATCGGCAAAGCTGTGTACTGGACATGAAGTTGCTTTCAACAGGTCGTTGATGTGAAGTAGAAATAGTGTTGGTGCGAGAATGGATCCTTGCGGAACACCAGCATTTATGAGTAGTGTGTCAGATGAAACTCCATCGACCACTACATGGAGAGACCTGTTTGAGAGAAAACTAGCAAGCAGAGAACACAGCTGAGGGGGCAAGCCATAAGACGGAAGCTTGGCGAGGAGTCCCTGGTGCCAAACTCGATCGAACGCCTTGGAGATATCTAATGCCACAGCTAAAGTTTCTCCATAGTTTTCAATAGATAGCTGCCATATATGTGAGACGTAAGCAAGCAGGTCACCAGTTGATCTCTGATGGCGGAAGCCATATTGCCTATCGTTGACAATTCCTGAGTCTTCCAGATATTTCATGAGCTCGATGTTGATGGCTTTTTCCATGACCTTTGAAATAATAGATAGCAGTGCGATAGCTCAGAGACCAAGGAAAAATAATACTAATCACTCCAATAGATTCATGAAAAAGAGAAACTGTAAAAAAATTTAAATTGTACCATCATAATGAGTTCAAACTTTTGAGGCGTCGGAGTAAACCAATGATCAGACAGGATTATGAAACTTATGTAGCGAAGGTAGAAAATTATATTCTGATAAACGTGAAAATTTCTGGAATTTTGTATCAAACTCAATAAACGGCACAGGTTTACCTGTCCTGATATCTTACAATGATAAGCAAGCCACTAAGGGTTACGATATATGTAACATCTTCGCAGATTACTTTCAAAGCGTTTACGAGCCATATCAACAGATACATATCAAATTGTCGTCAAATTCCAATACCATGATAAGCAAATTTCATTTTACAGAAGAAGAGGTACTGAACAAAATTATGAACATAGCTGAGAGGAAGGAGGTGGAATATCCCGAATTATTTTATAAAAAAATGTGCAAATAGTTTATATGTTCCACCTACGTTCCCATTCAACTCATCCTTTGCAAAGGGCGTGTTCTCAAAAATTTTAAAGTTTTTATTTGATCCCAATATATAAAAATTCGGGAGAAAAAAGTGAAGCCTGAACTATAGAGGAATAAGCAAACTATGTTCATTCAGTAAACTTGTTTTTTTTGCTAAAAAGGGAATCGAAACCAACTTAATGATATATTCTCAATTCATTTCTGACTCTACTGACGATCGGAATCAGGTTGACTCTATTGACACGGACTTCAGCAAGGCTTTCGATAAAATGAATCATACTATACTCATTTCTAAACTTGCTGATGTCGGTGTACATGGGGATCTACTACGATGGTTCGCTTCTTATATATATAAAACAGCTCACAAATAGTAACCCTAAACGGATATAAATCATCACCCATCGGTGTACCACAAGGTTCCCACCTGGGGCCTTCATTATTTTTAATATTCAAAGTATCATACTTAGACTGCTTGAATATTCAATCGGACCTCCTTCGTTTTTCTCACTACTATTGCTTAATAGGCTATTTCTCAACTTGAATAAATGTTGGACGATCTCTTTCTCGAAAAATCCTAATCTGTTTGAATTTCATTACAATTTGCAGGGTAGAAATCTAGGAAGGGTTGGTCATATTAAGGAACTAGGTGTGATATTCGATAATAAACTGGGCTTTAATTTGCATTGTGAATACATTATCAACATATGCAGTAAAACGTTAGGCTTCATTAGTAGAATATTAGAAACTTTTAAACTTGCGATTGAGTGGAAGACATAAATTCAGCTAGAATAAGATTTGGCATTCTCTCATTAGAGAAAGGAAGAATTATTACAGATTTGGTGTTTTTGTTCAAAATTCTCAACAATGACTTCGATGACAACTTCTGTACTTAGTTTCAATACATGTACCTCCTAGAAATACAATTTTTCCTTATGGAAACCTCATAGAAATACTACTTTGGGTCATAATGCCCTTATTCTTTGGCTCAGAGATAGCTTTAACAAATATTGTTGTGAAATAGACATATCATGTTCAACACTCTCACTTTTCGAAACTTTACCAAACAATTTTTTTCTGTTTAACATTATGGACTTGCTCCACTAGTTGTTCTTTTCCAAAACCTCTACGAAACACATTTTTCTGTCTAACGTTGTGGACTTGTTATTATTTTGCTTTATTAGCTCTACTAGTTGTAAATCTGAGTTACTTCATGTATTAGTGGATACTGTACTGGGTTCCTACCGGTTTGTATCCCAAACTGAAATAAATAAATAAATAGTTCGGCCGCGGTCAGTCGATTGGCCAAAAATGGTGTTCAAGAGCAAGAGCTCATAAAAATTACGGGTCATAACAATGCCATCTCCATAAAATCTACTTAAATGTCAACTAAGAACATCATAATCAAATTATTAACAGCATGTGTGGAAATACATCTTTATCAGTTATAGAAACTAACACGTCTGGATCTTCATTTAACTTTTCTAATTGCATCTTTGAATGAAAAAAATATATAATAATCATTAAAAAAAATCTATCGGAATAACCGATTTTTTTCTTGAACCCATCACTCATCCGAAGTTTTTGATGCTATACACGAGCTGAAAAACTCCTATTGCCTTGAAGTTTACAATCTAAACAGCAAAATCATAAAAGAAACCTATACATATTTGGTTGATCCACTGACGTCTATCTTCAATACTTGTATCAGCGAAGGATATTTTCCTGATGAATTTAAAATCAGCAAAGTCATCCCTGTTTTCAAAAAAGGTGACCAAAATCAAGCTGAAAACTATCGACCCATTTCTATCGTTCCCATTTTTGGTAAAATTTTCGAAATTATTTTCAAAAAACGGCTTGAACTTTATTTTGAGGAGAACAATCTTCTAAACTCGGAACTATACAGTTTCCGAAAATCATGCTCCACTGTTCAAGCGGTAGCACGAGTTGTGAGGGATTTAGTCGACGGTTTTGGAAAGGGTCATCATAGCAACACTGTGTGACTTGAGTAAAGCGTTCGACTGTGCCTCTCATATTAATATGTCACATAAACTGGAAGAATATGGAGTTAGAGGTCTGGCACTCTAACTCTTTTTATCCTTTCTGACGAACAGAAAACAGCTTGTTGATCTAGGCAATAACAGAACATCTGATCTACAGCCAATTGAATTTGGTGTTTCCCAAGGATCCGTTCTGGGGCCTCTTCTGTTTATTGTCTATATCAATGATCTTTCTATGAACTACTACCCTAAAATGTGTCATCTATGCCAATGACATATCTATTTTATGCTCTGACAAGAACTGCCATACTGTGCTTACCTCCATGTCACATGCCGAAAAACAAGCTGAATCGTGGTTCAACTCCAATCTACTGAAACTCAATGAAGGAAAAACCCACCAAATTATGTTTTCAACTAATGATAATATCTCGGTGGGAAAAACCCTCATTTTATTGGGAATCACACTTGATGACAGTTTGAATTGGTCACCTCACGTAGAAGCACTGAGCCAGAAACTCTCAAAATATATTTTCTCACTCAGGCAATTGGGAAACTTTGTAAGCTTGGAAACGCTTCTCTCGGCGTACTATGCATTTTTTCATTCCCATGCTAGCTATGGAACTCTGCTCTGGGACAACTCCTAGAATGCTACAAAAGTTTTCACGCTCCAAAAACGCGCAATTAGAACAATTTCAAATGCAGGTTACCGAGATTCATATGGGCCCCTTTTCATAAATTTGGGCATCATGTCATTACCATCTATTTTCATATACCATACTCTCTTGGAAATACATAAACATAAAGATGGTTTTCCGACCAACTCCCATTTTCACGAGTATATTACCTTTGAAGACCTTACCGGTTTAATTTACAGAAATCCTCAAAGAACTCACTCGACGTCAACCTTCACAATGTCTTACCGTCCACTACCAGGAATTTACCCTTGCCAATGTTCAAAAAACAAATCATGGAATATCTAATTAAAAAATGTTTTTATAGTACAGAGGAATATGTTGCCTTAACCTCAGTGCTTGAATTTCTATAACATTTCTAATTTGTACCTATTATTAAGTCTGTGTGTATGTACGTTTGTGTGTTTATACATCAGATCTATTTTATTCAATGTTGTACAATATATATATATATATATATATATATTGTTATGTTATGCCAGTTATGAGTTTTAAAAGGAAAAAACCCACAAAAAGAATAATTAATAAAAAGTTATTAGTTTCAAGAGATTGTTTTTACATAATTTTGGAAGTTCTATTTATTTGTAAGCCTATGTATAATATGGATAGATAAAAATGTCAAAATACTATGACACAATCAATTTCATACACTGTCATAAATGATTATAACCCATAATTGGTAAAAAAAAGTGATCAACACATTTATAAATTTGAAACATACAGTATATGAAATTGTAGATAACTAAAAGTAACCAATGGTAGAACAGCAAACTTCTTGATGACAATAGCCAATCAGGGAATAGATGGTCATATGGAAAATTGGAAATTGTGAGAGAATAACAACGGGGTGATGTCATAAGCAATTATTATTGAAATTTGTAAATAGTAATAAGAATGGAAAAATAGTTGTATATATAAATTATATAAGATGAACCCAAACAGTGAAATGTGACAATTTGGTGCGCGAATTCAAAAATTCAAATGAAAAAAGAGGAAGGAAAATTCGTATCTAGGTGACAGAAAACAAAGCCGAAAGGAGATCGAAAAAAATTTAGAATGGAATGCCTCGCATCATTTTTGGAGAAGAAAAACGAAATAATTCCAACATTTGAAGAACAAAACCAATATTACCTTAATTATACAACATATCCAAGTATCCAAAGCTGATTTCTGCATCTGTATGGTTCCTGATTTATGGTATTGGAGTTCCTGATAGAGCTTGGGTGAGAAGGATCCAGTTTCAGGGCATATCTTGAACACCGACATTTCCAGCCAGGTATAAAACTTTTAATAGTGCACATCCGGTCCTGAACAATTTCACAAATAACGTATTTCACATCTGAAGAACTTTATTTCACTTTATTTTGAACTATAACAGAAAACTTCACTCTCAAGGAAAAAGTGAGGTTCTGTCTATCTATCCATGATTTCATTTTTATGATTATCCGTGAATATTTGTAGATTCACATTAGTTATTTCTCGTAGGCCAGGTAAAATTAAGTCTTCCTGAATAAAGGAAATAATTGCTTTTTGATACTTTGTTGTTTTGTTTTCTACAATGATCAACGATCATACCTATGACCATTGAATAAATTGAGTTTCGACATATCAAGTAGTGGCTAAATTGCCTGAACCGGCTATCTGAGATAAGAGGTGTACCAACTGTGCTAGCTCTGGTAAGAAAAGTGATAACAACTGGCAGCAGCGTGACGAGAGAACAGTGACGTTCGCTAGCAATTATTATTACATCATATACAAAAATATTATACAGGGCAAAAATATCTATCTATATCATAACAATTTGGCTCACAAAGAAAAGCAAACATTATTAGCTATTTTCATTATATAAAAACAATTATATTCTTCAAAATATCAATATATCATTACATTACAATATATATATATATATATATATATATTTCTTTTTTATTTCTAATGTTCTTAAGGATCTTTGTGCAGATCTGCTGTTTCTATTATCACTCTGTACTACTGACTTGCTACTAATGTACCCTTATATACCGTAGTTAATAAACATCTATCATCTATCTATCTATCTATCTATCTATCTATCTATCTATCTATCTATCTATCTATCTTATAATAAATTTCCAATGTTGGCAATGTCGTTCTATTTTTTTCGTTTTGTGGTCCGACTCTATTCAAAATTGATATCTAGGGGTTTATTCTCCAAAGTTTGTATTTCGTCTTCAATGCTAGTGCGTGTTATTTTTTTTTAAGTCCTATTCTGGACCCATTTTTCCAATATCCTGGAACCGAATGAGTATTTCTCTATTGTTTATGAATTTTTCTTTCTCAATTTTCCAATTTCCGGGCAGTTTCCCTAAATTTTTTTCCGTATCAACCATAACGGTTATTACGAACAACATTATAAAAAATAGCTAAATCAGTCCAACAGTTCTCACGTTTTGCACTTACAAAGAATCGAGATTCATTTTTAACCGACGAAACCAAAAAGGAGGAGGTTCTCTATTCTATTTTATGTTTATCCATCATAATTTTTTATGTATGATCACGCATAACTTTCTACTGAAGCGTCCGATTCCGATAATTCTTTTTTCAGTGGATAGGGTGTACTTCGAGTTTGGTCCCATTCGAATTTGAAAGATGAAATCCACCCCTAAGGGTAGCGAAATGAAGGATATTGATCACTCACCCTCTGAATTCTGGTCCGTTAACCGATTCTATCAGGCATAACTTTGTACTGGGTTCTTCGATTTGGATGATTCTTTTTTTAATAGATAGGGTATACCTTATATTTGGATTTCGGAAGGAATTAGCCACCCTTACGGGTAGAATTGATAATTGATTTTTCACTAGTGAACATTAGCACACACATACGTAGTTGACAATGACAGATCGCTACTGACATTATTCTTGTTCCGTCAAAATCAGTAAATTTTATGAGAGGATGGAATTATATACAAAGTAATGAAATAAACTGACCAGAACAGCGAAAATAATTTATATTACAACAAATAGTAAAAGTAGATAATCATATTATTTAACTGGTAATAGTTGAAGTAAGGTGGGTAAGTAAGTATTTTGGAAGTAATCAAAAAACAAGTAGGTAGTAATTGGAAGATTTTAGCCACAAAAAATTGAAAAATAAAAACTTTTTAACAAAAAATTAAACCGACGAAATACGGAACTGAAAAGTAAAAAATCAAAACTTTTTAACAAAAAATTAAACCGACCAAAAAATCAACTGAAAAGCAAAAATTTAAATGAACCTTTATAGTCTAAATGATAATTGAGCTCCTAAACTAATGTAAGTAACTGATTTTGAGTCGGCGCCAAACAAACTAGCAATTGAATTAGGTGAAGCGTAAAATGATGGCAGCGAGATGCACGGCTGCGTTTTGATGACTTCTTTCATAAATAATGATCTTCGATAATTGTTTGTTTGGCGCCGACTCAAAATCAGTTACATTGGTTTAGGAGCTCAATTATCATTTAGACTAAGAAAGTTTATTTAATTTTTTGGTTTTCAGTTGTTTTTTTCGTCGGTTTAATTTTATGTTAAAAAGTTTTTTTATTATATAGATGTGTGAAGATAAAATATTATATAATTTTTCTTATACTGGCCACTCTTGCAAATTAGTAACTTACATGGAAATGGTGGATTGTACCCATTTGAATTTGTCATCCTGTATAATTGCGTTACTATCATCATAAGCAAAAATGTTATCGTTCGGTAGCCAGTATATTAGTTTGAATTCGATATTCGATCACAATCGCTGGCGCGGGCCCGGTTTCGTTTCTCCCCAATTGAAGAAGGAATTTTCAATTAGAAACAATAATTCGAACGAGGCATTTCGTCATTCTTTGAATACACCACTAATTGCAATGGAATTAACGGCGCGCTTGTCTCGAGAAAAGGACAATAAAATAGGAATGACAAAAACGTGAGTTGGTAATCACTATTTTGAAGTGTTTGGAGTCCACCTGTTCACTTGTTGCATCCGCAAGAAACTCGATGCGATTTATTTACCAAAAAAGTCAATTTTTGTCTTTTGCACATAATGGATTTTTCGTTCACAAAACCTGCAGATGTGGGACGTTTATTGTAAATTCATGAGTAACCTAGACTCAGTAGTGTTTACTGTAAGGATTTGAGAAATATTCCAGAAATTCTCACACTTAAAAAAGGGTTCATGATCCCCATATTGAGATCCTACAGTTCATATTTTATGATCCTCGTTTATTTTTTATTATTATTATTTATCCACGTCTGAAGGCTCTCCCGGTGGTCTCGGAACATTACAAGACACCATTGGTGCAGCCGAAACATATTTCATCCTTATGTTTAGACTTCCCTACCCTTAGAAGCCCTGATGTTTTTCCTATGTAATTTTATCACAAATACATGAAATTCTGCAGAAATAATCTGTATATATCAGAACATAATATTACAAACATATATGAAGAGGAAGCATATAACCATTAAGAAAGCTAGAGTGTATAATCAATCCCTATGAAATATACCAGGAAAATTTACAAGAATGATGAGGCAATCACTGATATATTAAGGAAGAAATGTATGTGCAACAGGCCAATGAAATATGAGAAGATATCAAACAAGAAGTCGAGGGAAAAAGGATCAAACCTTCTTCTTCAATGTAATTACCTGATTTCGTTTTGTTTTTGTGACCCCTCCTTGATGTTTGTCGATGGATATGGTCATGTGAAATGCCTCGGTCCTTCAAACTGATTAATCGAGAATCAAGACTCCACGATAATTGAAATTATAAAACAAAACCACAACACTCCGTATTTAATCAAAATTTATACGAACTTGATATATATTTACATCTCAAGCTGGAGAGCGTAGACCAGTTTCCGTTGATTTTTTACTCAAAGATTAATTGCAATGATTTTATTTATAGATAATTTTAGTAATTTGAAATAAATTGCAAAATGTGTGAAAAAATATCCTGTGCTCCGCCCGCCAATGTACTAGTTATGGACGCCATCTTACAGGGCCGGATTCAACTGATGGGAATTAACCAATCCAAAAAAACATATTGCAGTGAATCTAGATGTTCGAATTTGGTCTTGAAACATTGAGTTTCAATTGACATTAATTTTTTTATGAAATTGATTATAGAGCATGGAAATAGATCATAAAAATGTCTTATTACTCAAGATACTACTAGTACCTATACAATAGGTGTTTGTTGGGTCGAATTTCCTTAAGAATACAACTACTTTTCTGGCTAACGCGTCAACGAATATTGGATTACATCCGATAGGTAATCGTACAAAATCCTGACCACTTGTAGACCCTTTTCGAAAAATTTGCTCCCCATTAGTAAAGGGTAAGCCGAGGAGACATTGATGAATGTCTACAGGTAATCAGCTCGAATGATGTGGTTAATATTTATTTAGAAAATGGGGAACCACATATGGAGTCCCATACTCAGAAACGGGAGAAAAATAATTGTCATATATCGGTATGTATTGGGGAAATACAATAATTGGACGATATTTCAGTGACGAATCAGTTTCTTGTGTTAGTAAAACTGAAGAAGTTGAGTTATGGCTTTTTTTACCATTCCAAATAAGATCTAATATCATCCAAGAAATTGGAATTATTGTTCATATATCTCAAGTACTAGCACTAAGAAATTCATAGAAATTTAATAAATTGAAATGAAACCATATTGAATTCTGCTATGTTGTTTCTCCTATATTTTTGTTAATGTATTCCAATATGACTTTCCATTTAAACTGTAGAATTATGTCGGGAGCATGCGCACTGCTGAATAGTGACGTGCCAGAATATACTCAATTTCCTTGATAAACTGCTCAGAATAGGTCTCCCTGAAACGTGTTTTTTGCGACCCTTCTACTCTCAATGGCAGTGTTGCAGATATAGGTAGAACTGGGTATCACAACTTAAAAAATTGAGGAAAATTTTGTTGGTTTTGCGAATCTCTATTAATAGGCTCGACTGCAGTTCTCTCAAAAATAGAAGGAGAGCGCTTCTCCCCAAGCTCTGCAACTCTGATCTATCTCCGGCTGCTCATTCTTCTTCTCCGACACTGTCACAATTTTCAAACATCTAGGTCCCCCCAAAAAGACTTACTTTTGAAAGAGAATGGCTAGTTTGTATTATAAAATAAACATATACTGATAGTACATATCGAATAATATCAAACTAAACATTGCAATCAAAATCAACCAGAAACATTGCAAATCCTTTTACTATCCAATATATTTTTCTATGAAACCCTCTCACAAGTTGCAACGAGCATGTTGATCATACTTCAACAAAAATAAAATGGGTAGTCATATCTGAATTACGTGAACCTCGATCACTTGTTCTCGATGAATAAAACAACATATTTTCATTTTGTACATACTTCATTTTATGTTTTTTGTAAGGTACTTATTTATTTTTTATCAAGGATAAATAAACATTGAAATATGTGTTACGAACAAAAAATCCTACGTCATGATATTGTACTATGATTTAGATATACAGGGTGTTAGTGAATGAGTGCGACAAACTTCAGGGGGTGATTCTGCATGAAAAAATAATGACAGTTTGCTATATAACTTTTGTCTTCGTTTTCCGAGATAGGTGTTAAAGTTTTTCTTAAAAATTGACAATTCATTTATTGCTCTGAAATCGGTCAAGATATGCAAATGAAATTTGGTGAGTTTTGAGACGTAATTATTGCGCATTTTAATATGAAATTGAGAATTGTATGTTCATCAATGGCTCGCATAGGGTAATGATCTCAATTGTTTTAAAGAAAAAAATGGTACGCCACTGAGATATCTCAAATTTAAGATCTTTTTGAATTGCTCGTTCAATTTGCGACATAAACTCTCCCCATCTTAACGCGTATTTGTCATTACTTTAAATCATTATCTAGTAGCGATGCTAGTAGGCTACTGACAACATTCTGTTAAATACGAATATTTCAACGGAATGTCAAATTAGCGTTTTTTCATTTCTAAGCTTTCAGTTTGTTATAACATGATTGATAATAAGTAATGAATTTTTCTTTCATCGAAAAGAATGAACAATTATACAAATGTGGAATTGTCAGACATGCATTTTGTCTATGGTCGAAGTAATGGAAGTAATGGAGTTGTATCCAGGACGTAGGGTACCTCATCGCACAATATTTGCTCGTCTTCACCAACGTTCGCTCGAAAATAGTACATTTAAGAAACAAACGGCTGACTGCGGGCGCCCTCGAGAAGTACGAACTGTGCAACTATCAAGAAGCAGTTCTCGAGTTAATTGCGGAGTCACCTGAAACAAGTACTCGAAAAATTTCCACTGAATGTAAGCAACTTCACTGTATTTAAAATTCTTAAAGAACAACAATTGTATCCGTTTCATATTCAACGTGTACAAGCTCTACTACCTAGAGACTTTTTTCCGCGCCTAGTTTTTTGCCATTGAATTCTTCATCAAATCGCCCAAATTCCTAATTTTCCAATTGCGTTTTCTTTTGGACGACAGTGTATACGAAATTTCCATAACAATCACCTCTGGGCTGAGGAAAATCCACATGGAATCTTTGAAGCTCATTTTCAGTATCAGTTTTCAGTAAATGTATGGCTTGGGGTACTTGATCATTTAATCGGTCCATATTTCCTCCCACAACGACTAACAGGCGACTCTTAACTTAATTTCCTACAGGAAGAGTTACCTGTTCTTCTTGAAGAAATGCATCTACAGCTGAGACAATACTTCTGGTTCATGCATGATGGTGCACCAGTCCATTTCAGCATTATTGTACGTAATCACTTAGATACAGTATATCCAAATCGTTGAATAGGTAGGGGAGGTACGGAACATTGGCCTGCTCGATTTCCGGATTTAAATCCCCTAGCTTTTTGCATTTGGGGTTTTCTTGAGTCATTAGTTTATTCCACTCCCGTCAAAAATGTTGAAGACCTGAGGAATCGAATTATAGCCGGCTGTGAGACAATAAGAAATACACCAGGAGTATTTGCGCGAATACGACAATCAATGAGCTGAATCTTGTATCACGTCTGAGGAAGGTAATTTTGAACATTTTTTGTAGCTTCGCGCCTATTCATTTATTAGTGTTATTTTCTGTTATTGTCCTGGTTTAACGTTATTGTATTAGATGGTTCTTGATAATGTAGGTATTAAAGAAATGAAAGATACGCGTTAAAATGTTTTATTTTTTTGCATAAAAACGGCGCCCCATACGAAAAAAAGGCAGGAGTGATATTTGCCAAAAATTGAACGAGGAATTCAAAACTGATTTTTATTTGAAATATCCAGTAGCGTACCATTTTTCTTAAAAAAATTGAGATCAATAAATACCTCTTGAAACTCACCAAATTTCATTTGCATATCTTCTCGACCGGATTCAGAGCAATAAATAAATAGTCAGTTTTCGAGAAAAACGGTAAACGAAGCATTTGCGGACAAAAGTTGAATGGCAAACTGTCATTATTTTTTCATGCAGAATCACCCCCCGAAGTTTGTCGCACTTATTCACTAACACCCTGTAGAATTGAAATTGAATGAATATTGCATGAAAGAAAACTCGAAGATCAAATTCTCATGACAAAGTTCAGGACTGACTTTTATGGATACATTTATCGAAATATCAGAATATTTGTGTTCCGGTTCTCTACAAAACCACTAGAAGAGAATTTGGGATATTTTTTATTACTAAAGAATACATAGCAGTTAACTTTCCTGAAATATTTTTTTTCGAACCACTCAATAGAAAAATTAAAAGAAACAAAAAATACAACCAGGAGGGGTTTGCCCAATTTACCGTTTTGTCATAGTTCATAAGACCGAAGCGAAAATAGCTTGCGAATTTATAGACTCACATTCATTCTCTGATGTTATTTATCATCTCTTTCAACAATTTTTTGAATACCAAAATGACTGAGTAGTTCAACAATCCACTGATGTTATGCCCGGACCTGTCCAGTCACGTTTGTTATTTCATATAAGCCGGCTAACTACGATCCGGTTGCAATTAACTGACTTCATTAAACGTGATATAGGATGAGACCAAATGAAGATTCAAAAATAGTTCTCTGGGGTGGCTGTGCCGCAGTTTTTTACATTTATGACGAAAGAATGAGGCTTGATGTGGATATTAATATGACTCGTTGAAAGAATTCCACATCCTTTTCTCATAACAAAAACGAGCTGAACAAACAACCCCTAGAGACATCGGTTATGAATATTCTGCATACTATGGTTTTCTCAAGCCACAGCTTCCGAGTGGGCAAATTATTCAGTTAATATGCTGTTCAGCATGGTTTTCAATTTAGTTTCAGAAGGTTTTGTTCCTCTATTCACTCTACCGCATCTACGAGAGTACTCCCAGAACAAAGAACACAATTTGCCACCGAGCCATTTATTTGAGTTTGGAAATATAAAATAATCCGAGGGGGCTGAATCTAACCAATGCGGTGCGTGAGGAAGCAATTCCAACTTTAAGTTATTGACTTTGGCCATCGCGATTATGGATGTATGAACTGGCGCATTGTCTTGATGAAAGAAACCCTTCCTTTTCGCCAAATGCCGTTGTTTTTTTTTTAATTTTGAAATAATGCGGCCGATACTTGATGAACATCTTTATTGAAGCAAACAAGAGACACTCACTTCACTAATTGATTTTCACTAACTAGGTTTACAAAACTACGACACACGTTTCGCTATATAAAAGCTTAGCGATAATACAGTATTATCTCCATCCATGTCTTTCAAGTGGGCCGAAGTGTTGTAGGGTTTATTTTCTAAATTGACTAGTTACAAGTCAAAGAAAGAAATCCTCCAGCTCCATTTTGTAGGCCTCAACCTTTTCAGAATTAGCGGACTGAACGCAAGACATAAAATCAGCGAAGTCATACACCTTTTTCATTAGTTGCCATAGACATTATAACTGATGGACGGGCCGTCACGTAAGGGAGAGAGATGTTGTGAAAGATAGAAATAAGTCAAGACAACAGATACAAATTGGCTATGGCATTACATTGGAAAAACCTATTTTTGTTTTTATTTTCAAGGGAAATATTGACTACTTTGAATAAGATGAGTTTTGAAACAGTTCAAGGAATCACAGTGAGGAACCATTTATGATATAAGTCGAAGGCTTGGCTATGTATATATGATTTTTTTCAAGAATTTTGAGCTTTCTTATTTTTTAAATCCAAAATGATGTCTCTGATATCTTTCTTATTAACCGACGAAACCAAAAAGGAGGAGGTTCTCTAGTCGACGCGTATATATTTTTTTTATACATGACCACGCATAACTTTTTACTGAGACGTTCGATTCCGATAATTCTTATTTCAATGGATAGGGTGTACTTCGAAGTTGGTCCCATTTGAATTTAAAAGATGAAATCCACCCCTAAGGGTAGCAAAATGAAGGATATTGATCACTCACCCTCTGAATTCTGGTCCGTTAACCGATTCTATCAGGCATAACACTGTACTGTGTTCTTCCATTTGGATGATTCTTCTCTTATTAGATAGAGTATACCTCATAGTTGATCATGTTTGGATTTCAAATGGAATTACCCACCCTTACGGGTAGTAAAATAGGAGATACTTGATTTTTCACTTGTGAACATTGGCACACATATGTAGTTGACAATGACAGATCGCTATTGTCATTACTTTTGTTCTCCTACATCCGTCACAATCATAATATTCTATGAGAGGATGGAATGATATACAAAGTAATGAAATAAACTGACCAGAACAACAAAAATAATTTATATTACAACAAATAGTAAAAGTAGATAATCATATTATTTAACTGGTAATAGTTGAAGTAAGGTGGGTAAGTAAGCATTCTGGAAGTAATAAATAAAGTAATTAGTAGTAATTAGTAGTTTAAGCCAAAAAAAATCTAAAAATAAAAACTTTTTAACAAAAACCGACGAAATACGAAACTGAAAAGTAAAAAATAAAATAAACCTCAGTCTCAATAACTAAGCTCCTATAATGTAAGTAACTAATTTTGAGTCGGCGCCAAACGAACAATCAACGAAGATCATTAAATTACTTCAAAAAAATCATCAGAATGTCACCGTGCAACTCGATGCCATCGTTTTACGCCTTACCTAATTCATTTGCTTGTTTGTTTGGCGCCGACTCAAATTTAGTTATTTACATTAGTTTAGGAGCTTAGTTATTGAGACTAGGGTTTATTTTATTTTCTACTTTTCAGTTTCGTATTTCGTCGGTTTAATTTCTTGTTAAAAAGTTTTTTGTACCTCTCAGATATAGTATCGGTATGAATTGTGTCTACTATACCATCTATACACACTATACCATCATTTTTCAATTCAATTTTCACTAATTCTTGTTCATTGGAAATGTTTGTTGCAGCTTGTTGAAATCCTTGTTTTTTTATATTCTCCTCCCTCTCTTTGGATTGGAGTTGTTCAGTTCTTTCCTGAAATTTTTGTATTTATTTTTATTTTCATCTGTGGATTTGTTTCCATTTTGTATGGAAAGAAGTGAAAAGTAGATAAGTTCGAACTAATTTGCATTCATAGTACTCTGAACAAAGATTGCTCTTAGTGAATTTGAAATTGAAATCATCAGACAAACTCTAATACTCGAATGAAAAATTTGGAATGTGGGCGTTGAGGAGTAAAGACACATTGCAACTAATCTGAGGCTATTCATCTCTCCGGCTTAGAAATGATACTTCACCGTAGGTATGTTTAATGTTCGGTATACAGCAATTACAAGTATCCTATGAACAGAGTAATTAATAACGTTAACAAGATTGCACCTTATAAATGCGCTGGCTTCGTGCAGCATTGTATTCTATCGGTGGGGAACACAAACAGTTGCCTTCGGGAGTTACGAACACGATATATTTTCCAACTGACCGTAATCTACTTGTGAGATTTTTGCTGAATACTATCGTTTGAGTTTGCTTCTTACTCTGAATTTCCACTCTAATACGGTGCAACAAAATGACAAGTCTGTACGTTTACTAGAGGAATAAAATTTTATTCGAAATTGATGACCAAAAGGCAGATGCAAGATTGTTGTAGTGATATTTCTTATAATTGTTTTGCTCCAAAACTGATGTGCTAATTGTGTGTTATTGTCATAATGATATTCATATTGATAATAATTATAACTTTCATTCATCAATAAAACTAAAAAAGAAATCAGGGAATTTATAGAAGTTGAGAAGGGCAAAGACAAGTTACTTATATAGGTTCCCACATTTATTTTGATCTTTTTCGGATAATGGAACGTTGTTATTCTCAGAAAACATGCCAGTAATGAGTATTCTATTGGTATTGGCCTCAAGCCATTGCCTTGTTCAATTCGAATAATTTGTATCAAGTGGGTAAATATAAAGTTACACCACACATGCACTCTGAATATGGGGAAAATACTTTTCCTACGTGTTTCGCCTCCTGAACACGAATCCGGAAGGAAAATGCGGCGGTCTCACACCGTTCCCAAATTAGAGAACTTAAAAAAAAAGTTAACCTCATTTTCAAGCACCGTTTTCTCGCACAAAACTCTCTCAAAATGCCTCCTTTTTTTTACCAGCATAAACAATACACCCTGAATCACTTATTTTCGGCACAACTTTGCACAAAATATCGTCGTTTTTATCGAAAAAATCCTCCTTGGATTACCAATTCTACCGATTTTGAAGTATTTCCACTTTTAGAAAACTAATTAGTGTTAAGTGAACTTTGAACTTCGACTTTTGGTAAAATTGTACTATTTTGTTTTCTAATAAAGACTATTATTATCATCAACATATTATGTGAGATGTTTTTCAAAACTGAACAAGATTTTTATGTAACAACGATATTTATTTTAAAAGCCGCGAATAATCAAGCGATCTGAATAGTTCCTTGTCATCTATCTAAACAGCCATCTCTGATCCTAGGCCTCTTTTTCCCTCTTCCATGCTTCTCTATCATGGATGATTCCCACCCATATTGATCCTGCGAATTTCTTTAAATCATCTGACCATCGCATTTGTGGTCCTCTTTTTTTCCATAAATATCTCGTTCCATTGATATTTGTTTTAAAATACGAACAGTGTGTTCATAAAATTAGATGTGGAATCATCTGCGACTGGAAAATAAATTTTAATCACTATCTTTCACCATTCATGATAGCCTCCCTTGGGGGTATTCATTTTGAAAAGAGAAACATTCTCAATTGAATTTCGAATAGAAAAATTTTTCAATTCACAGAAAAATCTTTCTAATCAATATTCCATTTTTATTATTGATATATTGTTCCATCTATCGTTTCTTTGTCTCGAAGTATATCCAGCGAATTTTGAATGTCTTGCTACCCGTGCTATTTTTGTTATATTTTCCTTTGTTATCGTTCAGGCCGTGAAGGCCGTGAAGACAGGAAGCATACATTGGTCGAAAAATTTGTTTTTATAGGATCTTCTTATTCTTCAGGATATAGGAAAGCTTCCCGAATGATGCCCAGACCAGCTTTCTCCTTCTCTCGATCTCTTCTCCCTGATTTTTTTCATTTGGTTTTATCATTTGTGCCAGTGTGATTGTGAGTTCTTCCTGATGGTCAGTCATGGTTTTTTGTTATACCTAATAATAAGTACATCGCTCAGGTGTAGCAAGCTTTATTCTCAACATGGGCCAATATAGTAGTGGTGGATAAGGTGTAACTTCCTTGCGGATTCCTGAATCATGTATGTTAATATCATATAAGGAAATTATTTAAATCTGAAGAATGGTCTTGGTAACCATTGGACTGACTGAATATATTTTTTCATTATCAGAGAATGCATTTGCCAGAAAATACAGAACCCCGATAGTCCTCAATCTTATTAAAAAAAATTCAAAAATTCAACGCAATTTTTTTGTTTATTAAAAAAGTTAGCAGATAAAGTGTTTCTTACAGTAAACTGCTGGCTACAATAAATTAGAATATATATAATGAGGATTTTCTGCTAGATTTATTTCAATTTCACGAAATTTATTTTCTCTGGCGATGTGTTAATACATGAGGAATGTATTGTTGCAATGACCCCCTTGAACTTATCTCTTCTTTTCGGTTTTTAAATATTCTTACTGAGGGAAGGAACAATGCAAAATACATATTGGGAAAGTTGAGGTAATACATCGAAAAGCCATTTTCTCAAATATCAATTGGTATCTGAAACAACTTCCAATCCACGCAATATTCATTTTATTGAATAGCCTTCAGAGTCGATACCCTCGCCTTTTCATCTCTTTAGTCTTTAATGACCAAGCAAGAAGTATATCTCCATCTTAAAACATTTATGAGCTAATTCAGGAACCTATAACAACGTCGCGGTGAAAAGGGTTCTAGAAACAATTCAGAGGAGCACCAGCATCTTCTGATGCTAAGGCCACAGTTATAACAAGCCACGCTGAGAAAGCCGACAACATTGTCCAAACTTGGCAAGCGTGAGAATAGATTCCCGACTATTGAAACGCGCAGTTAGACTGGCTTATATAAATTCTGTAGTTAACTAGGCGAACAGTCTACTATCTTGAGCCTGAGAAAATACAGAAATGTATTGCTCTTGCATCATAATACATTTCTAAAGCAATTTCCGTGAATGTTAAGAACCGTTAGTACATATGGATAATCAGATTCAACCCCACTTTACGTTAAATTGTAAACATTATTTTGGTTATTTCTGGCAGCCCAAAAAAAATAATTGCTGATAAACCAGTATTTACTTAACTTCGACATTATCCAATTAATATCGATCCCTTACATTTGAATTTCGTTGTCCATTGTCCAACGGTTCAACGACCTTTAGCAAAAAATTCTCAGCTTTCGTTCTTAGAATCTTATTTTGTACAGTATGGTAAAGCACAATTTCTGCACCAAGGCACTCTGAATCGAACCATTAGTAAAGAAGTTGCCTGTTACTTCCATTTGTACCTAATCCTTCATATCGTGACTTCTTCTACAAAAGCTTGAATGTTATGGTATCAGGGGAACTGCCAACAATTTTTTCGAATACCATATAAGGAACAGACAACAGTACGTATTTTTCAATGGAACAGTTTCCGAAACCAAACCGGCAACGATAGGAGTGCCTCAAGGCTCCGTACTTGGACCCCTCATATTTATAATTTATGTCAATGACATATTCTATCATATACAGTCAACCGATTGCATTTTCTTCGCGGATGACATTTTCTTCTTCCACTCAAGCAACAGTACTACCTCACTACTAAAAAATGACTAAACCACACAAATCAAAGTAGACGGGTGGCTTTAACCCAATGGACTTATTAACAATCCAGGGAAAACTCAAAAAGTTATCTTTTCTACAAATAAAGATGTCTCCCATGGCAGTGTCAAACTTCTTGGAATCAACCTCGACACTAAACTCAAATGGCACGACCATATTGATTGTCTAATCAAAAAACAAAAATTTTTCTACTAACGACTCTGAAGAGATCAATCAACAATGCGGCCATCAAAATGTCGTATTTCTCGCTGTTCAATTCCCAGCTAGCCTACGGAATAACATTGTGGGGAAAGAGCCTCACTTATTATATTCTGAGAATGTTGAAAAATATAAGTTCCTTTTTTTTCCTGTAATGTATGGAGCGATGGATGGATCGTTGTTTATTCTCTCAATCTCCAACATATCTAAACGCGGTTAAGCAATCGACTTCTCTACCATCACGTTGTCAATTCCATTACCATAGCTTGTCATAATGGAGGTTTTGATGGTGGTGTTTAAAATACGGGACCAGTATGTTATTATCTTGTAATTTTCTGCTGGTTGAGCTTGCCTACGTTTTATTACGAAAATGCTCCAAAAGATTGGACTGGACGCGTTACGTATTATATTTTTAATTTAGTAATAAAATAAGAAAGCATGCAATTAATTTTGAGAGGGTTTTCGCGATATTATTGCAGATAAGTGGCGAGTACAGGAAGATGATGTGTAATACATTTCTTTTTCGAATTTTTAGTATGGATACTTGACGTGTTGCTGAAATACATATTTTGAGAATTGTATGTCATTCATTTCAATGATAATAATAATTTTAGTCAGAATAAATAAATACAACTAAATGGCTACATTTTCGGAGTGGATGAAGTAGTAAAGAGATAAGTGCAAGCACTTGTTTCCCATAAAAAAAAACACAGATAAATATTGAAAAAAAAATGTGCGAAAGACTGTGTAAAAAGTATGTAGAGGTATGAGAATATAAAAATGTGAAGATGTAAGAATAAAGACTAAAAACAAAGTGTACATGTAAAATGTAAAAATGTAAAAACAGAAATAATACTACAATATGATACATAAGATCCAATAAAAGAGAAATGAATGATGAAATCCAATTAAATGCTACAATACGATATGTAATGAAATACAATGAATCTCAATGGCCCACTGTTAATTACTATAAAATATAATAGAATGAAAATACAATTAGATGTGTAAACAACAGGGTACAGTTATCGATTTGTTTATTTTTATTATATTTAATCAACCATTAGTTCCTATCATGGTAATAAAATATGTGCTGGGAATCTGTAGTAAGGACTTTTTCAGGTACGATTTAAAAGTGTTTTTGTTGTTAATAGATTTCATGCTTCTAGGGATGGTGTTACACATTTTAGTGCCAATTTAGGAGTAGCTCCTCTGTGACAGTGATTTTTTTAATAATGGGTGTGTAAGTAGTTGGTGCCCTCTAGTCATATACTGATGACAGGGATGAGGTGCCTTATCTATAATGAAGTGATATGTTATACACGTGTTCACATAATTATTTTCAGGAACCTTTTTTGTAGGATTTCGAGCGCGCTCCATGCCTGTATTTCATATCTGAGGTGACTCTCTACAAGTGCAAAATACAATGTTCTCAAGTTTTCTGATGGTAGGTACTCTTCCATGTATTTGAAGGTAAAAATTATATTTTGTAATTTTTTCATCACGTAGTTGATATCCAACCTTAGATGCCGATCTAGGTGTACGACTAAATATTTTATTTCTTCCACTGACTGGATACCATCTTGCCATTTATGTTTATATTTATTTCTTGCATATTTGTCATACTAGCAGCATTAAAACTAAAGGGTAGAAATTCAGTTATTTTGAGGTTCATGCTAAGGTGTTTTGTGATCAAACCAGTCTTTTATTACTTCGAGGCAATTCTCTACTTTCTTCCTTAGATTTGGCCAAGTATCAGCTTCATAAAAAACAGCAGGGTCGTCTGCAAAAACTATTATCTCTCCAGCTATTTTCAAGCTAAATAAATCATTTAGGTATAGATTGCATAGTGTTGTACTCCATATTCAATGTCCAATTTTTGACTTATTCTATCCCCCACTATAACAACTGGCTTTCTTGAACTGAAATAGCTTTTAAATAAATTTAACACCATCCCTCTGATACTCGAGTCCTCTAACGCTTGAATTAATAATGTGTGACTCATAGTGTGAAAAGCCTTCCTCAGATCAATGAATAGGCACAGACTAGGCCTTTCTCTGTCTAGAAATGAATGATTTTTTTTCTTAAATTGAGTATGGCATCCACAGTTGAGGTTTTTTCCCTAAATCCAAACTGTTTATCAGACATCAAGTTAAATTTATATATGAATGAAGTTATTCTGTTTTCAAAAAGTTTTTCAAATATTTTTGCCTCGTGGCTAATGAGATAAATTGGTCTATAATTACTGACGGATGTTCTATCACCATCTTTAAATACCGGCACTACGGGAGATGTCATCAATTCCACATGTCCTTATATGAAATAATATATACCCACCCTTAATTCTGAAATATTGTTTGAGTAAAGGCATTTATATTCAACAAAGAAGCGAAGTTACTTTTTTTTCAGAAAAATAAAGCAAACTTAATTAGTTGTTTATTTCAAATAAGATACCTTGACTATTATCCCATAATTGAATAGAAATGGGTAGCCAAATAAGTCCACAAGAAAAATCTGGCTAAGGAATAAAATCATTTATATCTGCTTATGTTCTAGAATTCTAAATCATTTAATCAATCCAAAATTAATCTCCGGTTTATTCTCTCATTCTACGTTAGTGCAATTAAATTCTGCGACAAATTCAATTATCCAAAATCATTAGAAACGAGCAGCACAAATAATGTGAAAACCGCAACTGTCAGAATTATTTCTTCAATGAAATATCATGAAGTTATTTTTCACACAGTCTCATTTCATGGGATTTTCTCAGTCTTCGAAAAAAGTTCAATAAACAATTGTTCCGCCATGTACCCTTGTATGGTGTCATACTTGAAAAACTTATTGGTGAACTTTGGATTCTCTCTCGATTAAAAACAGAGGTTGAATTTTTTTTTAAATCGGGTTACTCAACCATCTGCGTTCTAATACAAACATTCGAGAAGAAAACTCCAATTGTATGGCATATCAATTAACTGGACCAGATTTCTTTTCTTTCACTTTTGGAAGAATATTATAACTCCAGCGGGACAATTATGCTTTTCTCAACTACCAGCAAAAATTAGTTCTATTGGAGTTTTTGAGAGCGACATATGAGAAAGATGAATCAGACAAAGTAATCTTTTGATTTATAATTATTATAATAATTCGAATATCAATTCCATTGTGAAACATCATATTGACAGGAATTAGGATTGTTGGCTATCATAAGAAAAATATTCTGTTTCTCAAATATACCTCTATAATTCCGCTTCTTCTACGAATGCAATTGGTTTGCTGGAATTTTGAATAACTGCTAGTTATTTTGCCAAAAATACGGCCTGGATGCTTGTTTACATTTGGAATGCAGACATAATTTCTTGCCAAGTGTAGAACTTTTCAAACCCCACGTCATATATTTGAATCCATCTTGTCCATTTGGACCATCCCTGTTTCATTATGAATTCAAACCTCGCTTTAGTGCTTAAAATTTTGTGGAATTCGTATAGACGGTCTGAATGCCCGTGCCGGCTGTATACATTATTCTCTGCCAAGTAGTGGGAGATTTTTCCAGACCCCCACGCTATGTTTGTAAATTCGTAGGGTTCATTTTGTGTCATTTCGTTCATCTAGTTGAAAATAACATGATATTGTGAAAATTGTTAGCACTGAGTTCATCGATTGTTTCTTGCAAAAGTGGCTCTTAACCAGATCTGGATTGGATGGAATTCATTCGGACTATTTCGTTACTCGTTTCTCGAGGATGATTCTGATTCTCGAAGATTTGACACTGATATGGTTTCCACATCAAGGTGAAAGTCTGAGTGAGCTCACGATAACAAAATGTATTATTCTACATAGTTGAGTCGTTTAGGACTTACGGAAAACACAATTATTTCTTCTCTCCTTGAATTCAGCGAGCAATTAAGTTTGTATTAGAGTCGGCTTATAAGGATATAACGATGAAATCAGTAATAATTATAAGATATTCCAGCAGTTAAAAATACTTTCTGTACTAGCTGCAATGCGTCTGGAGACATCGATTAACGAAGTGAATGAAAATATTCTATTGTAGGATATAATTCGTCATGGAGTACATAGACTAGTCGAGAACTGAGTTTCCTGCGAGGAATAGTTCCAAGTCTCCAAAAAATATGAGCAATAGCTCATTCGATTCGGGATGCAATTCTGAAAAAGGCATTTTTTTTTTGCTGACGAAAATTGCAATTGTTATTAACAAAAAAAAAAGGTTCAGTTTTGTGGGAATAACTCAAAAAATATAAGGTATAGCGAAAATCAGCAAAAATATTCTTGAAGAGGAGAAATTTCCAATAAAAAAGTTCCGACTCCCGGAACTCTATCTTCATTATCTATAATTTTAATTTAACGCTGAAATAGGATTCCGCGCGACTGCTACAACATGCGCGCGCATTCTCTAAAGAGAGTACACCATATAATTATTTTTTTATAGTATTAAAATAAATTTAAAAAGTTGAATAAAGTATGGTGTGTTTTTAACACTTGAAAAAACAAGGTCCCGTTAAAAAAAAATAGTTTATTTTTCAACAAGCTAGGCATTTGTTAATGAGTCCTTATTTTCGGACCTTGGTTTTCATAAAAAATGGCATAAATGTTTAAATAAAAGCTCTAAAAATGTTTCTCTCCCTGGGACCCCACTTTTATATATATACTTAACAAGATCGCGTTATAAAAGTTTTCAAAAGTTGTTTATTAAATTAAAAAAAAATTCCTTTATTTTTTAAAAATATTTTTGTTTATAATGCGTTTATAAACAAATTATATTGGGAAAAAAAAATTGCCATTTTGTTGCCTAGAGAATATAATGATTTAAAAATTATATTTTTCCTTGAAAATATTTTTTATTGTTTATAATGGTTTTTTTATATTTCCATTATTTAAATAATTATTTAGAATTGTTTTTTTCTTAAAAAATCATAATTGGCATTTCTCAATAGAACAACAGAAAATAAAAATAAAATATAATTTTCTTTATTGTTTATCAAGTTAACAATTCGTTATAAACAAATTCTAAATCTCATTATATTTTTTTTCTGAAACTACTATAAATAACAAAAACAACCATATGCAACCAAGTGTCGATTTTTCTTTATATTTTTTATAGATTTTTCTAAAATTAAGGTATATAATTTTTTATAGAAATAGTTGAGGAACAGTTATTGAATGATTTAAAAAAAAAAAGTATGTCTTGAGTATTTATTAACAAATAGATATTTTCATGGGCGATGCTCTTCTGAAATATCAACAATCGTTCCTGCTTTGGCAGTCTCTTCGAGATTAACCCGTCAAGTTCAGTCATCACTGGAAACCTGCAGAACATCACTTTCCAAAGACTCGTTCATCCAACGAACAGCGAGGCTTTGGAACTCATTGCCTAGGGAGGTGTTCCCCGAGGCATACAACCTTCAGAAATTTAAGAAGAACACCAACTCCTACCTTCTTTCCCTAGGTTCCCACGATGTTCTCTGAACATTACAGGATATCCCTTTTCGTGGGAACCAGAACATAAAAAAAAAAAAAAAAAAACATGAAAGTTACATTTTTAAATAAATCTGTGTATTTCATGAACAATTAATGTTAATGACTGAAACCAACATTTTTTGAATAATTCAAATACTAGCCTACAAAATCGCCTTGAAGTACGAAAGGGCTAAGTTCTTGTTAAGTATATACAGTGCCCGCCAAAATCTTGGAACCATATGGGAATTTTTTTTATTATTAATTTCTCAGAAAATTTCATTCCTCATAAAAGTTGGTGCATTCAATTAGACTGAATTCGCGCATAACCGTTATTATCAGTGGCGTGCGGCTAATTATTGAAAAACGTTGTTTGCAATTAAAAGATATTCCTAGTTATCCAGTTAAGTCTACCAATTACTAATTTCAATAACTGCTTAATGAGTTGGCCTCAATTTCTAATGGGAGTTATCGACAATAATTTTTGCGTAGTAAATGACTAAATTAGCATAAATTGTCTATCAAAGCAAAATCTTGAAGATGAGTCCATAAAAACAATGATAGAAAGATAATGAAATAAGGCCAGGATCCTTAAAAAAGAAGTAAACCTTTACTCCAAAAATATTTGCTGAACAATTAATAACCAGAAAATAAATATTTGAATTAAGTCTTGGTAGGTAGGTGTACCTACCTAACTAGATAAGTGGGAATATCTTTCAATTGCAAACAATTTTTTTTTATAAAATTTTTTGATATTTACTAGCATACGATGCATATGGGAATTACAAACCATGATTACATTTGCCCCGAATGCTGGGGTAAATGTAATCAGCGAACATAACAATTAGATGGGTAGTACTACTATAAAAAAACAGAAATTTATTTCTTTTGGTTATCTTGATATTATAATTTAAAGTGTAACTATCATTTTCCTGATTACACTTACCCCACTTTTCACCCTAATTAACAAATCCCTAATTTGTTGAAAAATAACCTTTTTTTTCCAACAGGGCTTTATTCTTTCAAGTGTTGAAAACACACCATAGTTTATAAAAAAAAAATCGATATATAATACCATAAAAATATTATTGTATGTGGTGTACGCGTTAAATTAAAATAATAAATAATGGAGATAGAGTTCCGGAAGTCAAGACTTTTTTATTGGAAATTTCTTCCTTTTTAAGAATTTTTTTTCTGATTTTCGTTATCGTTTATAGTTTTTGAGTTATTCCCAAAAAACTGAACCCTCTTTTTGTTTTTGTTTTTTGTTAATAACAATTGCCATTTTTGTCAGCAAAAAAAAAAATATCTCTTTTAGAATTGCACCCCGAATCGAATGAGCTATTGCTCATATTTGTTGGAGACTTGGAACTATTTTTCGCAGAAAACTGACTTCTCGAGTAGTCTAATTTGGAAAGATGAATATATATATATATATATATATATATATATATATATATCTGAATCATGATATAATTGCTCTCTAGATCAGCATTACTCAGGAGCATACTGGATCACTGGATCAACAACACTCTGTATTCATTTCACCACCCTTTGAGGCCTATATTAATTCAAAAATTGTAAAAGTAAAAAATAATAAGATTATTTTTTTAGAAATGTGTTTATTAACATAGGCTTCAGTTGAAATGAGACTTGAATAAACAAAAAATATAAAAATGAGACTTAAATAACAAAAAATATACAGGATATACAGGATTATCTGAAGGAGTGGTTACTAATGCTAACCACTAGGAACTAAATGGTCGAAACGCTATCAATTCGGCATCATAAATGTCACTAAGACACCAAAATCGTTGCAATCGACAAGCAGAGTAAAAATGATGCGTAGGCAACTCATTAAACACCGTAGTAAAACCCGTAGGAAAATATTAGGGTGGATATTAGTACTGTGGTTTTCACTGACAACCAGTAGTCCTCAAAGGATTAAACGAATGACATTTTGGTCGACGTTTTCCAATGAATTGAACTTGCCTTTATGAAAATGTCTTGTTCTGCAATGAAATGAAGTGTTTGATGGGGAAAATCAGTGCTTGTGGTTCACCAGCATGAGACCATGAACAACTTATCATCAAACCGGAAATAAAAATATTCAAGAATAATTAAATACCCTTTACTTTCCTATTAACCCCACATAACAATTCGCGACTTCAATCAATATTGAATCAATTAAGGCAATTAGCAGGAATGTTCAATTAAAAAATGCAATTTTAAAAAACGAATAGGCGTGCATCCATTGTTTCAGCAGCGTGGTGTTTTGAATTAAATTTAACCAGGAGATGGTATCAGCCGAGTCGTGGGATCACAAGGAGAACAAAACTAAAAGGAAAAAAAAAGAAAAACGCGGGTAAATTAACAAGGTACTTTTGCGCACATCAAATGGTATCTTTAATTCTTCGGAACACCATAACGGAGCGAGCGAGCGAGCAAGGAGTCGCCTCATCACCGAAGCTGATTAGAAACTGAGAATTTAAATTTGCATTTACCAACCTTTTCGACCGGGGAGAAAAAGAGGATGGCAATGGAGTCCAAAGCTTACGCATAGTCGTCTCAAATACCTTAGTACTTATATTTCAATCAATATTTTTTTCGTGTAATTTTTAACCAATCAGAACGTTCAATTTAATTAAGATATCTTATATAATTTCGATAATACTTGATTATACATAGAGTAGCTCCACCAATCGGAAATTTTACAGTAATTTCATTTCCGTAGTAACCATATCGACAACAATAAACAACAATACACAAACTAACAAGGCGGTCAAATTTTGACGTTTATCAATAATTGTTAAAAAATGAGTCGATTCGCAGATTTATCATTAAATGCAATAGACAAAAGTATACAAAATACTGAGCCTCATAATTCAGCGAAAACAAAAAAGTACGTATGGAAACAACTTCTTACGTTTTGTAGTGAAAGAAACTATATACTGAATGAATCAATTTCCACTGAAATGATAGCATCCATTTTCAAAGATTGGGCTTTCAATATGCGAAAAGGTAATGGAAAAAATTATAAAGAAAATGTGGTTAAAACGATGTGGAACGTAACGGCAAAACAAATACAAGAAAAACATATGAAGGAGTTTAATAGAGTAATTGATCCATTCTCTAGTCCCATATTTTTAGCCGCACGAAACGCAAGAAATTCAAAAAAGGGAACTTCAAATGTTACCGGACAAGAGAAAGGTTAGTGCTTCAGCATTTGAAGATACCGAGTACATAGCAATGATAGAAGCGTGGGAAGAAAATACACCGGAAGGATTACAAATAGAAAAATTCTTAATTGCTTCTAAACTTGCGTGGAGAGGAAATGAAGGAGCGTCATGCTTGACTCATTATTTCCAAAAGGAAACTGGAAATGATGATACTCCAACTGGTAGAATACAATATAATCCTATTTTTACCAAAACCACACAGGGAGGAGCAAAACCGTGTGCTAATAGTAAATGGCCTGTACCCAACCATAAAGAAGTAAGTCGTCCAGTGAGACTTCTAGGTAAACTAATGATAAAAAGAAGCGAAAACATCAATATTAAAACAGATAGGTTATTTCTGACAATAAGTCCTAACTGGAGAAAACATAAAAACCCTTGGCTGGTACAAAAATATGCCAATTGGAGTGCATGAAATTAGTTAATGGACCAAAAAGTCTGCAGAATTGGCAAATTTAAATATGACAAACAAAACATTATCAAATCATTCTCACCGAGTCACTGCTGTTTCACAATTAACGAAAGCAGGTGTATCGGAACAAGAACTTATTAAAATAACAGGACATGTTAATAGCAATTATATCAAACCCTACCTACAGTTAGATGAACAACATCACAAATACATAATAAATAAGATGAGATCCAATTTTTAAAACGCTACAGGTTCAAGTAATAACACCTTCGGTATTTCCAGCACTTCAATGAGCAGTAGCCACGTTTCCAGCGTAGAAAATAACTCACTTAAAAAAAAATAGTATATTATAATTGTAATTTTCATTGTACCAATTTGTATTTAAATTATTAAATTGTTTATATTTACTTAATTTACTCAAAAAATAATCGTATCAAATAAATACGTACCTCAAAATAAATAAGGTTATACATCTCAAACTTCCTGCATAATTACAAATCGTGTTAGTTTGACAGAATAATTTGTTTAAACAGAATAATTTATTTAAACTATCAAACTGACACTTTTTGTAATTACGCAATAAGTTATCGATGTATAACCTGATTATTTTGAAGTAGGTACTCATAGTATTACTACTGATAATGCAATACAAAAAATAGCTCGTTAATCAATACAAATTTGTTCAATTTACACGGAAATAAAAAAGAATTTGGTAATTCAACCAAATTTATTTTGTCACTCTTATTGGTTTGAGCCGTCTAAATAAAATGCATCCCAAAACAAAGGCATTTAGGTCAAAAGTTTCTTGGCGAATATATATATAATTTTGAGTCAATATATTTGTTAAGTGTAGCAATATTTATTATTTTGCGTTCCGATATATTTATTTTCGACCAAACACAATCTATTTACATTTCAAGCGTTTAAATATATAGAAATATGAATTCCGATATATTTATAAATTCGATCTATTTTATGTCGCCGCCATAGATGGCGCAATCGACGCGATTTAGTACAAGATCGAGCATATGGCAACATGGCAAAGTCATTGGTACATTATTTGGGTAATAGATGGCGGCCGAATTCCGAATTATTTTGCACTCGCCAGAATCTCAGAGTAATAATAAATAGCAAGAATGCAATCTAAGAATGTTTAGTTACAGTTTCGTTCATTAATCACTGGATAATTTAAAGTCAAATACCTTAAAACTGAAAAAATTAAAAGTTGGGTACTTTTAATGCACCACATGCCTTAGTTATAACGAACCTAACCTAACTTTTCAGAATGATATTTGTTTACTTTGGAGAGAACTTACCTGAGAATCAATTTCATATCACATTTTCAATCAAGATCAATTCATTCCACGGCTACAAGATGCATTCAGATGTGAAACAAGGTAATGATGGAAGTTCAGGTACATACAGGAAGAGCATCAAAAAGACAATCTGTGAGTACATTAGTTCTGATTTGTTCTTGTTGAAGTCCTTAAAAAGTTCATAATATGTTACAACAAGATTGAAAATTGGAGAATAACAGTTCTTTTTTATGAGATGATAAATCAAATTTGTAGATAAAAACACTATGGTTATGGTTGTATAATACAAACTCTTATTAGAATACCATAATCTTATGCAATATGCTTTTGTTAGTTTTGACCACAGTTTTCACATAAGTATAACTTCAAGGTATCTTGTTTAGGCAAAAAATAATACAATTTATCATTGGAAGAGAGTGAAATAGGTAATAAAATATCAATAAAGAAATGTTTTTTTCTGGTACTCATTATTATATAAATAATAGGCAGTCACTTGTACCACAGGCTTTTTAATATTTTTCATAGACGGCTCTGGTTCTCAGATCATTGTTCAAGTTTAGAATGATTTTAATAGGATATTACCACATATTTGACGTTATTCTGTGATACCACCAAGAGGGCTTTACTTATAAACATCACATACCAAATTAAAGTTGGGTAGGTGTATCATCTCAATTATTACAAATATTATGCAGCTGTGGTGGAAATTTGGATATCAACAAGATAAAACCCTAAACGTTTTCAGTAGTTCCCAAACTATAATCATTGAATACACACAGATCAGGACTCTCAGATGAATAATTATATCTCAATTAAAAATCATTTTGTATTGGTTATTTTCTAAGAAAAATACATGAATTATTGATGATTTGAGTAAAAATAAACATGAAACTCGCAACTACACAAATAACCTTGGCAACTCTGAACCACGGAACTACACGGAAACTCTTAATCTCAGATGAAAGGAAGGTAGACAACTGCACAACGACCACTGCCTTTGCCACTGCTATCTATTAGTCACTTTATGTACTAATGACTTCGCCCTGTTGCCATATGCTCGATCGTGTACTAAATCGCTCGGTTGCGGCGCCATCTCTTATAGATCGAATTTATAAATATTGCTGAATTCACATTTTTATATATTTGTAACGCTTGAAGTGTAAATATATTGTGTTTGGTCGAAAATAAATATATCGGAAAACGGCGCCTCATAGGTGTATTCGATTGATGGAATCATCAATGCTAACATTTCTTTGATTTGAATTTATGTTCATCTATCGAAACAATCTCCAACTCATATTGAATGAACATTTGTTTCAACATAAATATGATATTTATTTGAATCAAACAACATAAATAGATTAAAGAATATTATATTGGTTGAATTATATACGTTTAGATGGCGAAGCTTTCGCACAACTGACCCTGACTCAGATAATGTTACCGAATAGCAAAGCCAAGTTATCATCGTTGCGACGTCTGGACTTGAATGTCTGGTGTAGGCTCTCATCCTCGGTTCCCATATTTGTCAGCTGTCAATAAAGTGGATTAACAAAATAATTACTAATTTGAATAAATATTTTCAGTAAAGAGATCATCTTATTTTGTTGAATTGACAATTTATTGAATTCATCAATTCGACATAAATACTTGTTCGAATGAATATTTTTCTAAGGCAATCACAAATTTTTAACGGATTGATCGATTATTATTAAAAAAAATTTTAAAAAAATGGTCGAATAAGATATTTGGTTCATGCAAATTAGTTTCAATTGATTGAAACTTTAAATTTGATACAAAACCAAGAAATAATTTTACTCATTTTGAGATTGTGCATATACGACACTTTTATTTCTTTGATTCAACAATTAATTTTTTTCTGTGTAGCCAGTCTATTTTATAGAAAGGCAAATGAGCATGGTAGTAGCAATTTTCGTCAGGAGTGGAGTATCGTTCAAAAAATCGAATTTGGAAAAATTTTGCGACGAAATCAATGCCGAATTCTGTTGCATTGAGCGTCCCCTCCTGAATACGATCGTTATAACTGTAAGTGATCATGTCTAGGTGACATAACCATATCCCTGAGGAAATTCGAAGAACTTCTATCCTTCTTGGTGATAAAAACACTTCGAGAAAACACTCACCCATTCTGGTTGATTTTATTTGTCTAATTTCTTCATTTCAACTAGATATTACCATTTCTGATTTCACCAGACCAACTGGCTGTCTCGACAACAATTTCATACTTACCAGAATTTGATAAATGAATATTTTCCGATGAAAAAATATCTGCACCTTTCCTGTACCGGAATAATCTTGCTGCCATCAAATAGATATCGGTGCTAACAAAAAATTAAGACGATAAGAAAGCTTATAAAACATATCGAAAAAATTACCGTGATGTAATTACCAAAACAAAAAAAGCATATGATTCTTACATCGCAAACTCTTCCAATAAAGGACTCATGGACGATTATAAACTATGAACGCAACACAAACTTAAAAGAATGCTCCATATCTTGTGACAGATACTGACTAACTGACCCTGAAGGCATAGCTTTTCCTAGCCAAATTCGAATCATTCAAGAAATCGTGATGATTTAAGTTTTAACTTCGACACTGGAATACTGAGGATAAAATTCCAGGATAATCTAGGAAAGGAAACGCTGGTTTTAATCTTGAGGCAAAATATTAGTTATAGTAGGAGTAGTAAAAGTGAAAGGTGAAATAAAAGTCATTGATTACTCCACTAAAAGGATGAATAGGAAATGGGTGGGTTGAAATTAACACCTGTGCTTAGTAATTCACAGAAAAAATAATATCGGATTAGCATTTTAAATTGATATATGGCTGTTTCTCAGTACAGTTTATTCATGAATATTCAATTTTGTCGTAGCGGAGGAAATTCGTTGTTTATATAAATGCGTTTTGATTTCTTAGTAGTGAATAAAAATTGAATAATGTATCTTTTCCAAAATACTATTGATATTACTTATGCCTATTAATACTCTGCTGGCCCATATTTTCAGCAATAGAAATATACTTATATGAAATAAACAAAAGAAATATATATGCCAGTTCTTCAAACAAAAAAATTATGATGAAACTTTTTTCACTTATAATTGCACGAGAGGTTTGTATTTTATCGGGTAAATTTGGGTTGTTTAATGAGAAACTGTTGCCTAGCAATAAGACGAGAAAAACTGTCAACTATTACTACTATTATTTTTAGGTTGACAGTTTTATGAGTCAAATTGCCAAAGGAAACAGTTTAGAATTTGAACAACAAACATTTACCCGATATCAATCGAGTGTAATTATTCGACAGGACAATTTAATGAATAAGAAATTAAGAAACAATTCAATGCAATGCAAACTTTATTTATTTTGGTAACCAACACCGCGATAATTGATCAACAAATGAATAAGTGAAAAAACCACTAGTGCATTTGTCGCTGTAAAAGTTGCAGCTAACTTTTGCCACTGTCAAACTGACAATTGCACTGTTGCATATGCGATTTTTTATACATGGGTTGATTTGTCAAATTTTCAGCGAAGATAGGTGATAATATAGAATAAGATTATTTGTTGTTTCAAAGTTTTGGATAAACAAATTTGTTATTTTGTTGAGTCACTGGGGAGAGGGGGGATGCTTTGAAAAAATAGCCCCTAAACAATATGATAATCAATGGAACGGGTTCACCAAAGGAAGAACGAGATTTTGAGTCAGGTGAAGCGATCCCAATTGAATTATTTCCAGAAATCATTACCCTAACGTTTAAGTGCGGTAACTCCATTTTTCATGAAATGGTTTGAAGACAGCAAAAATTATTCTTTAAATACCTAAACACTTTCCTATCGAATATCCATTGACTATTGATTCATTTTCATAATTGAAATTTGGCACGAAGAGCTCGAGCATAAAAGAGAAAACTGACGCAGTTATAGGAAATAATTTTAAATTCCTGAAAAACATCATCGTTTTCTTAGAGAATTCCTTCTGAAATGCATGCCGTACGCCCGTGACCGCAGCTATGGGGGTAATTAGCACACGCTGAGCTTATCTTTTCGAACTGCTACAACACAGGTAGGTTATTGCCGCTTTACGAGTATACTTACTGATTCCAAGTAAAATAATATTGCACATTATCTCGAAAATAGTCAGGATCAGATTGCTAACAAGTGTGTGTTATGTTTCTATGGCCTTTTCGACTGCCATAGTATAGAACAACGATTGTACCAAAAGAGCAATTTATTCTTTACATTTATATAAATAATAATGAGATAATTATAATAATATCAATAACAACAACTCGGTCACTACACAGAGAGAAATAATTAAATTATTAAAATTATGAAAATAATACAACTAAAAACAAAACAACAAATCTAATAGGTATGCTCTACATAAAAAATATACAACATGAGTAACGGAATTCAACCAAAAATGAAACAATATAAACATATACTAGCTAACTCGACAGACGTTGTCCTGTCCAAATTTCTATATTCCCTTTTTTTCCTTAAAACTCTTGTCGGCGTAGAATGTTTTTTTTCGTTGTTCCATCTAGGTTATGCCTTTGACTCTGCCCGCTTCCCGTTATCCCGTTATCCCATTTTCCAGTTTGGCCATTTATCCGTTATCCCGTTTTCCTATTTACTTTGCATAAAAGTAAATAGTAAAAGGTGCAAGTGTACGAGAAGAAACTGTAAAGCATGTTTAAAAAATGATAATGATAAAAATAGTGTGATAGTGAAATCATTGTTAGAACAAAATCACGAACCAGATACACAAGAAAGTCAAGTATTATGCAATTCAGCAAAAAAGTGGCAGTTGACAATTTATAAAATCGAACGCTCTTAGTGAATCAGTTACGATTGAAGGAAGATGCAACGTTACCTCAGAACTGAGCCCAATAACTAATACCCAATAATTTTATGCTGTTCATGCACTTTTCAATTAGTTCTTAGTGTATAAATTCGCGCATTCTCGAATGAAAACATAACCATAATATTTTCAATCTGTTTTCTGTCCAAATTCCAAAAATGGTATCAAATTAAAAAAAAAATGTTTGTCGATCTTTATTGCTTATTAATTCTACCGAGAAATCCATGTAGGAAAAAGCAGACAACGTCGGTATGCTGTGAGGCATCTCAATAAGAGAAGAAAAAAAAAAAGGTAATTTTCAGAACCTGGTGAAGTTCATGACAGAAAAAGATGTGGGGCAATATATTAAATTCACTATGTTGTATGTTGTGACTGGTAAACACGGACTGACAGTTTTGCGATCAAAATATTGCAAATCGGCGCAGGCGCCTTTTCCTTTTGACGTAACCACTTAGTTCTTAGTTAAAAGTTGGTCAACTTTCTGGTAATAGTTCATAGTTCTTAGTACTAGTAACGATCCCATAAACGTTCGCATCAACAAGCTATTGTTGAACTCTTAGTTATTAGTTCTTAGTCATAGGCTTAGTTATTAGTAAGGTTGCATAAACAATCCTCAAAGATGTTTTGAGAACGAGGAAAAATGTATATCATGCTAGATCAGCTGTTCTTCCAAAATTACCAGAAGATATTTTGGAATTTCACAACCACGTTGAAAAGCTTGATACTGTTACTTTCGACCAAAATAAGTTTTGAGTCAGAAATGATTTTTTTCCTGTAAAACGAAGTTGCAGTGTTTGCCAAATTCAGAGGAATTTTTTCACTATTGTCCTAAACCGTTTTTGCAAATATTTACCATCCATGGTTCCAAAAACGGACATAATGTTCCTTCAGTTTATTGTTTGTAGCCAAATAAACTTCAAAAAACGTATTTTACAACCTTTGAATATATAAAGAAAGAAGTCAATAGTTATTCAGTGTGCCTTCAAAGCCTTAACGATTCACTGTAGATTTTGAAATTGATATTAATGAAGCAATATGGAAAGCATTTCCAGAAACCCATATTATTGGATGTCGATTTCACTCAGCACAGTCCTGGTACAGAAAAATCCAGGAGTTGGGTCTGTACCAGAATAGTAATGGCGAGTAAGCTCAAGTTGGTAAACTTTTGCATTATATTTCTGGTCTATCTTTCTAAAATCAGAAGATTTCGGTGACTGTTTTGCATTTGATTTTTTTTTATTCTGATTTGAATCACGTCCCTTCTAAGAATTGGAACTCGCGTATACATACATATTCGTTTTCATCGACTACATGTATCGCCGATGTTACTGAGTTGTTTTCAGTGGACGATGAAACATACGAAATGCAACGAGTATAATGAACATTACTATTTATTTCTTGATCAGCCTCTAACTTACGCCATTTTGTACGACATGGGACACGTGTTGGACAACGCACATTGTAGCATAGATATCCAGCAGGGACGGGTCCTGTTTAATTGGTAAATTATTCAATTTCACACAATAATCGAGTACGAACAATGTTGAGATATAATATTCTTATCCACTTAAAAGTAAATGTTCAAGAGAGGTGGATGTTGGTCTCTTTGATCAGATGAATTTGAGTACAAGATTCAAATTCTGCGGAAATGCGGTGTAGTCAATTTACGGGTATTAGAATATCTGGAAAAGATATTCGGAAATATATTAACGAAAGCGCATCTTATATTTCTCAATTTTTCTCACACAGTAAAGCGATGGAGAAGGCGATATGATTGACCTATCCATATATTTCAAGCCCGATTACTTATCACCATGAGCAAATTTCTGTTGGTTGGTTGAAAACTGACGAATGATAGACTGGGCATTCCTTTGGAGCTTCCTTCAACACTCAAACCTGCGGGAAAATATTGTATCGCTGTGTCGTACATGGTTTCTAGTTATGTAAAGGAACAGTTACTAGCTTTTTCGGATTCATGTTAGTTTCTGTATCCTCCATAGTCCGCACTCCACAGTTTCCCTTTCCCTATTCCCATGGTGTGGAACTGCTAGCGTTTAACTTAGGTGGTGGGTATTTGCCCTTCGATATGGTCCCAATATATTTAGTGTCTGTCTTTTACCATCGACTTTTACTGATTCCAAGCGCTGGTTCTGGGACAGTAAATGGTGATTCAGATGCTTGTCTTGCTAGTTTAAAATTGCTTTACGAATGTTTTAACTTTCTTGGGATGAGTGTCTTCGTAGATAGTAATCGTCGCTTCATCTAACCATACTGCTTAGCAACCTTTTTTAATCATTCTACCACTTAGACCCTTCTGAATCATACCTTCTTGGGTTGGAATAACTGAGTAATTTATTACATAACCATTAAAATCTCCGCACACTATTGGGTTCACTGGTGGAAGTCTTTTCATCTTATGGAAGGACTTGGGCCACACCACCTTCAAACTCACCATGACTTGATGAGTCTTTTGAAATAGATGAAAAAATAAGAATAGAAATTTCTTGACATGGTTTTTTGCGTAACCTTCCACAGACTGAAAATCAAAATATAATCAGGAAAATCTATACAAGTGTAGAAAGGGCACGTTCACCAAATTATATTTCCCAAAGAAAAATGATTCAATTAATCAGTAACTTGCCGTATTCTGAATTTGCCTATCAAAAAAATTGTAAAACTTCAAAAGATATAAGATTTTCTCTTACAGAGTCTTTGTAGTTTTTTCAATTGTGATCTGCCAAAAAATTTGAAAGTGACGTATTGCTCATTTGATATATGGGCTGTTGTTCAGATCAGTTTATCAGCATTCTGCCATTTCTCACTTCTTCTCTAAGTAGGGGTAACATTTCAACAGAATTTGTTGAAAAGCAGTTGTTATTGGAAAGAAGAATACTGGCCGTTCCTTTCAATTTTCTCCACTCTTGATGTGGTTCTTTCATCAATATTTTCGTCCTATTCCATTCAATCGTATGATCGCCATTGCATGTGGCGATATGTTCTGCAATTTTTGATTCGGTTATTTGTCAATTTCTGATGTAATTCTGATGTTCACTTTGGCGCACTTTTAATGGTCTTGACGTGTTTAACTATCACCACACGAACAAGGTATGTAGTACACACAGTTTTTGGTACTTTCTTCGGCGTTTTTTTGTTTTGTTTGTGTTAGTATAGATCTCAGTGTGTTTGTTGTTCTGAATGATGTTCTCACATCTTACCTATGTCCAATCCGTTTGATACTCAGATAATCGGGGACATAAGGTATTATGTTGGTTGTGAAATATGTAGGTGGTGGGAGTACTCCTGTTGGTTGTGTTAATTGGTTGTTGCGTGGATTGTTGTTTTCAATGTCAGTGATTGCTTTGTCCACAATATAATCCGGATATGCATTTTCCTCCACAAAAAATCACATTCATTCAAATTTAATGTTTTGTTTCCTGATCTATTGTCAATACAATTTCACTTTTGATTTGAGTATCTATCAAATAGAACAACACTAAATCGTAGTAATTTTTTGCGTTAATATCTCACAGGTGGAATCGTGGTCATTCATTGGTCACTGATACTCTGGATATCAGCCTTGATATCCATACCATTTCCGATGATTTCAAGTACATAAAAATTGTTCACAATTCAGAATTAGGTTATGGGTTCTGAAATACAAAAAATATGTCAACTTGGTGTGGTCCATTGGTTTGGAAAACAGTAGAAATGGTAATCTTTTGAATCACTTTTTTTTCTCTCGCCCTATCGCCATATTTGATTTAACGAAAAACAACCTTAGTGGTCTCCTCAAACTTAAATGAGACGTCTCACGTCTCAGGTAGTAATTTCAGTGGGAGATTGAAGAGGGTATGAGTGAATTCTGGGATTAAGGCCATTTCGGGAGATTTTCGGAGTCCGAACCTGAGCTGGCCGTCCTTTGACAAGAACATGCGCAAACAAGGTGCCTCATTAACTATGCAAGTATGCAAAACAAGCCCACTACACTAGCATAGTTAAATGCAGTGCAACCGGCGCTTCCAACTCATTTGTTTCTATTCGATCAGCTTTTTACATCGTTCGGGCTTAATCGATTACCCATTCCGAGAATCGTCTATTACTTGAGATTTGTATCACCTGTATCGGAAACTACCCAAGAAAGGGAAAATCTTAGCTGGCAGTATATTATGAATTTTAATCTATCAATATGATGAATATCCACTCAGGAAGTCAAATTCCTGGCTCCCGCAGAATATCTTCAATAATTAAGGAAAAAACATTGTTTCGTTATACCTAGCGGCTATTTCCTCATATGTAAAAAACGCTATTTCGATTCACTAATGCAGGTTTACTGGTTTTCCACAGATGGATTGAAATGAATAAACACAGCGGCTATTATTAAAATAAAAATCTGAATGGGCGACCGGTTGGAGAGGTAGATTTCAGATTATATTTATTCATTCTGAAATTGCCAATCAGTTCGATTGATGATCAGTTGAAGTCTAAAGATCCTGGCTCTTTTTTTCTACAACCCATCACTAACTCAGAAGTATTCAATGCAATTAACCACCAGAAAAATTCAAATTCTTTCGACTTGTACGATCTGAATAACAGAATGATTAGGGAATCCTTTCAAATTCTAATAGAACCTCTAACTATCATACAATGCCTGTATAACTGAGGAAATATTTCCTGATGAGCTAGAGCTTATCAAGATAATGACAGTATTAAAACAGGAGAGCTTAATAAACTAGAAAATTATCGCCCAATATCGATCATACCCATATTTGAAATCATATTGAAAACTAGATTGGAGATGTACTTTAAAAGAAAAAAAACTTCGGAAAAGGATCAATATGGTTTTCAAAAATCATGCTCTACCATTCAAGCGGTAAATAAAGTCGTGAAAGAGGTAGTTGAAGGCTTTGAAAACGGACAGCTGACAGCGGTCACTCTCTGTGACCTGAGCAGAGCCTCCGACTGCGTCTCTCACGATATTCTCTTGAGCAAACTAGGTTACTATGGTTGGAGAGGTATTACACTTTCTCTATTCCAGTCATACCTCAATTGTGTAGTCCTTAATAACAACAAAAAATCATCATCAGGAATCGTGAAAACAGGAGCACCCCAGGGTTCTGTCTTGGAGCCTCTTATTTCCATCATTTATATTGATGATTTTTTCCATCACATGCTACCTGGTAAATGTGTCACTTTTGCTGATAATAGCACCCTTATCTACTCCTAAAAAAATTGTCAAACTTAGTTAGAATAATGAAACATTTAGAAAATCAGGCAGAAAAGTGGTTCACTGGAAATCTTTTGAAATTAAATAAAGATAACACTCAAAATCTGATTTTTTCGTCTGATAACAAAATGAAATCAGGTGGAAGTGTGAATCTGCTAGGGATTACTTTAGATGCCATTCTCAACTGGTTCTATCATATCCATGATCTATAATCTAAACATTCTAAATACATATTCTTGCTCCGACAGTAGAAATCTATAGTTAGTCCAAATATTACGCTTATTTTTATTCACATCTCAGATATGGTATTGTCTTATGGGGGAACTCATATTCTTCAGTTAGAGTTTTCCAACTTCAGAAAAAAGCGGTTAGGATAATTGCGAATGCAGGTTATAATGACACTTGCAAGAATTTGGGACTGATGCCCCTTCCTACATTATAGATTTATCACTCGCTGCTTGACACATCCACGAACATGTTAGTCTGCGTCTAATTCCCTTAGATAGAAATCCCACAAATAATGAGAAAATTTACAATTCAAACATTCAAAAAATTCATGAAAAAGGAGTTAGTTTCCAAATGTTACTATAATGCAGAAGAGCTAATTGTACGATATTCCATTCATTTTATGATGTTTTCTTTGCGACTCTAATTCTAATATGGCGAATAATGTGAAACGTCATTTCACCAAAGCGCTGCGTCACAGCCAACTTCTCAGATTTTATGTTACCGAATAAAATTGCCATTGATTTTGCATGGGTCATTATTAATTATCCTTTTTTTCTGGTAGTATATAATTATTTATAATATGAAGAAATGTAGTTATTTAAGATTCTGATTCCTACTTTTTTACTAGGCAAAGGGAAAGTAAACAAAAATTTAAACTATTTATAATACAATATAGGTATAGATAGGTTTATCAAAAAAGAAGGTACCTATCGTCCAATATAACACAGACCTACATTTTTTCCCTATCCTCTAGTACTATAATATTATGTGATTATATAAGAATATGATCAACTTGATCAGAAAATTTAAACCTTATTTTACTAGAGTACAAGGAAATAAAAAAAAGATAGATAAGCGCCGTTGCCACCGTCTTGCGCCTAGCCATATCGGTATCGCTCCTTTGTCAACTTTTGAAGTCTTTCGTTGAAAGAAAAAATAAAATAAAAACAATTTGTTATTGAATACTTTATTCAAATGAAAAGAATTTACTGAGTAGCTAACAATCTAATAATTGGTACTATTAAAAACACAGTTATTGTGAACAATATTACTACCAGGCTGTATTGCAGTTGTTTTTTGTAGAGAAGAATTTATTATTTGGGGGGTATTTTGGTTTTTGGTTGTTTACAATGGAATCATCACTTCTCATAGCTTCAATTATATTTTGGTGATTCTCAGCATACATTTGAAGATAAGGTTTTATGGAATTTGTATTGCTGTGACCAGTAATCTTAATAAGCTGCTCTTCTTGCACTCCATTTTCAGCCAAACTTGATACTGCCGTGGCTCTTGCAGAATGATTTGTCACTTTAGTTTTTTAATGTCAATTCCAATTTTAGAGGCAGATTCTTTTGACCAAGAAGTTAGTGTATTTTTGCCGATAGGACAATTTTTATACCATCCTTCCGAAAACTGCTCATTCCAGTTCGGATTATACGATATACTTGGAGATTCCCACATTTTTCCATGTACTTCTCAAACAATCTTACTGGACACTCGTTCGGATAGCTCTTATTTCTTAAAAGCCACTTACTGTTCGCTAGTTTTTTGGACCCACCTTGAGCAGTTTTTGTAAAAACCGGATTACATTAAATTCTTCCTGTAACATTACCTTGATGGTCTGTTTCTTTTGCAAAATACTCAACTTTGTCATAATCTCTTCCCCACCTCTACAAGCCAGTTCTCGTGAAATAACGTGAAATAATTTTCGCTGCAAACCTGCAGACTCGTTATGATCCCACATTTGTATAATATTTTTGTACTCTCCGTTTGTAAGAGCAACCGCACTTGCTTTCCTTTTTATTGGGTCTTTTTGTAGACTTCGCCGCTTTCTTCTCGCGCAGCTCTTGCTGCTGAAAATTCCACATCTGAAAATGGATTAAACTTAAGCTCTAATTTGGCAAAACACATTTCTTGTAAGTGTTCAGCAGTTGAATTCTACATAATCTGAAATAAAAAACTCTGTCGCAATTCATTTAGGTAACCTAACCTGCCGATGCCCTAACCTATATACAAAAAAATTAAAATAAAGAATAATTCTCTACCTTCACAACCGATTCTTTGTAGTCCTCTGGGGATTTAACATGAAGAGGAAAAACTCAATCTTCTAGCGAGCTCTACTACAGATGTTTGTTCTCCAATTTTGTATTTTCTTTCTTCACAAAAGGCCAAAAATTGTTTCCATATCAATGACTTTGATTTCTTCGTATTGGACGGAATCAAGTTATCTACCTCAGCTTTTATTACTTCTTGACTGTCTTTTCCAAAACGCAACATTTTCTTTTTGTATTTATCCACAAATAAAAATTTACTAAGTACGCCTTTGAAACTTGTCAATCAAAGCGTCAAAAAAAAGTCATGTCCTTAATTTATTAAGGCACCAAACATCAAAGCAAAATAAACTCCTACTAAACTGTCAAAAATTGTATTTTCTTTTTAAAATAATTTTTGGTATAAAATTTTCGTATTGAATTTCCCGCGAGCTTGAATTATTCTCCGTATTTTTTTTTCGGTTGAGAATTTTTTTGAGAAAATTTTCGCAAAATTCGCACTTTTCGGAAATTATTCAAAATCTAGGGAGATTATAACTGATAATTTACAGTGATTTACCGTCTAGTAGTCGTTTGATGTGTCCAATAGCCCATGTTATATTTATTTGCATTTTATAAAAAAATAAAAATGCAGGCTATTTTGTCAATGATCTGTATTCATGTTGAAGGTTCATCTCTAAATTATTAGGAAGTTGTTTTGCCATATTTGTCGCATCAATATCGGCCGAATTCAGGTGATAATTTGAAAATTCTACAAATGTTTCCACCCAGACAGCACGGAATATTCCTAGAATATTCTCTGAATATCCGAAAAGAGAAGAGTATTTTCCGAATATACATGGAATATTCCTAGGATATTCACATGCCTCTAGCATATTCCAGGAATATTCCAATATGCATATTCCTGGAATATTCTCGGGAGAATGTACCACGAATATTCTCGTGAGAATATTCCTGTATGAATATCCATAGAATATTCCTGTGTGAATATTCGTGGAATAATCATGTATGAATATTCATAGAATAATCAAAATTGAATATTCTGTATTGTATATTCATGGAATACTCTTCCTTATCTATATGGAGTGAACACCAATAACCATTTTCTAGTTCAAAATATGGAAGAAGTATGAGAAGAAGTGCGAATAGATGTATTTGATTTGCAAACAGAGTTTTTGTTCAGACAAGCTGACAAAAATACACTACTGTACTGACCAAATTATAATTGGTCGTAAAATATCGAGGTGCACTTTCACGACCAATCAAAACCATTCTGCGCGCGTCAGCGTCTGTCGTTCATCCGGTAGTCTGCCCGATGGCAGAGCTGTAAAGTTGAATGCATTTCAAATTGACATTTGACATCTTTTGTTTTTTTACTGGTATGGGTTACTTTTGCATATTTGTATGTGAAACTACTGTGTTTGGGATTGTTTAACAAATATTCTTAATAATCACCACAGTGAGGTGTAAGTACACTTTTATGTTACCATTCATTTCATTCCATAAAAATTTCATTTGTGTATCACTGATCATTTCATTTTCAAGGCATTTTTTACAAAATGCCTGAAAGAAAAAAACGCAGTGCTTGGTATGAGGAAGGAAACCAGGAAACTGAAAATATTCCTAATGCAATTTTTACACAAACTCCGTCACAGCATGCAAAAGGACAGTTAAGTAATCAAGTTGAAACTATTAGTGATAGAATGGATTCAAGTTTTTCTGATTCAGATAGCAGTAGTTCGATCTTGCAATTCTTGTTTTTCAGAGATATCCTCGTAGTGACAGAAGAAACGGGTTGATGAAATATGTGTTATTATTATTATAACTATATAAAAATAGACCTGTTCAAATTCATGTTGTTTTATTTCATTGTAGGGAAGGGGTGCTCAGTCTGCCGAAATCAAATGGTTTTTTTTCTGAGTGGAACCTGAAATGCCAATCCACAAATACTCTGAGGAAAACAATTATGTATTGCACTACTACATAATTTTTGAAATGGAGTTTTGTTTCTTGGCGAATGTAAGCAAATACATTGCTTGAATTGTCATGCATAATTGTAGAAGTTCATATTATTGATGTAAAAGTGCCATTCAATATTTTATATTTGAGGATACTCATGTGGGGAAACAGTTGTATTTTCGTTTAATTTCCTAATTTCTGAAATTTCAGGAAATGGTTATTTTGTTCTGAAATACTTCAGGATATTTAGGGAATATTACTATCATATTCCTGAATTACTTTGAATATTCTCGGAATATTCATAGAATGTGTTCATGGAATATTCTAGGATTATCCTCTCTGGAATATTCATGGAATATTGTAGGTATATTCTGGATATACAAGGAATATTCCCAGAGGATATTCCAGGAGTATTCTTTCTGGAATATTCATGGAATTAAGGAATATCTAAAATTTTCCCCACCAGCACATTCTAGGAATATTCCAAAAAAGATATGTATATCCCTGGCACATTTAAGAATATTCCAATATCCCAAAAATAGTATTCTATGAATATTCATGGAGTATCCAGTGCTGTCTAGGCATCTGCATAGATCAATTGTATTTGGAGTCGGATATTGGTATTTCCAGTTACCTTTGGCAGTCTTTGGCCTGCTATTCGGAGAGTCAATCCATAAAATTCTTGAAGATGATGAGTTTTTAGTCTGACTAAATAATTTGTGGTGTTGAAAGAAAGAAGAATTACTCTTTCCCAAAAAAATCATTTGTTCGCCTTGTAGGAGATATATCTATGCTTAGGACTAACGAGTCAACTGAATAAACCTATTTTCAACTGCTCTATCAAACCCGGAAGTTTCAAATATTCAGCAAAACTGAAAGTACCTCACCGACATGTCCTTCTGCCTTCTGCGAGCTCGATTATCATAATTTCCGAAAGAATGTGTACTGTGAAGTGACCCTAAGGCAGCCTTCAGACTTCTAAATTGCACTGACATATATGGTCGAGCCGAGCTGTACTATTTCTCGGTAAGCCGCGATAATGATGACATCACTGCACGAATCAGACGTGCAGATACCATAAACTGACATAAAAATATTGTAAAAGAATACGGAGCAGTTGGCTTAATAGCACAGTTCACACCCGCAGAGCATAAAACAAGTGCGCGCACACACACACACCACTCGCAGCCTACCCGACCACACAGACCTGCTAATTGTGCTTTATGAGCTGCTTTCAACATTACCTGCTCAATTAACAAATTTTCTTGACGGCTAGTCGCAACGCTGCAGTGCACTTAAATTTAGCTGGGTGTATTTGAGGATCGTCTAGACTACACGAAAGCTGAAATCATTTTATTCAATATGCATTCGGAGTATTTGAAAAATTGACTTATTTGGAGTACCGTTAGTGTTTATGAAATGGTACTGGAACTCTTTAGATAGAACAGTGTTTATTTGTAGAAATGAACTAAAAACGTTTAATAACAGTGAATGTGTTACACAAAACTATTATATAAGACCGTAGAAAGATGCTTTACTTGAGTAGAAAATGTTGACAGCAGATAGCAGAAAAAGCCTTTTCACAGTCGTGTGTAATATTATATTTTATTCTTGAGCGGAAATATTTAACATGAATTGATAAAAAGGAAGCAGTTTGAATTATTATTGGGAGTCAAATTGGCTTGATCGCTGAACTGTTCACGATTGTTATGGATTTTGTTAATCCCTTTGACTCCGGAGAATTTTTTTTCTTTCTAAGGGTGCCTCTACTGATTGATTCGTTCGATTTTGATGTTAGATTGGACATTAATGACGTTGCTTTGTTTTCAGGACTTTGTCCAGGATTTACAGAGCGTTCACAATTGTGAGATTTGGGAGTGAACAAATAAAGTCACAATTGTGGACATAAAAATTTATTCCGTAATAAATGTTAACAAATCGAAACTTCAATCAGTTTTTTTTTTGTGGAATGACCAAACAATTCCTTGATTTATTCATGCATAAATAAACGTTGCATTTGATGCATCTTATTCTGGAATGACTATGGCATCCACGATTCCTACAACTGAGTGGGTCCTTCAACTGATCATTCGAAGGCCAATGTTCGAAACCATCATATCTCTTATCATCGCATGGCAAAAGAGCTGCCTGTCTCCTTGTAGTAGCTGGTTGTGGGTTCTCATCTTCCTTCACATTTGTCTCTTGAACAGTGCGTTTTTTTGTTCCGGTTATCAAGTATTCTCCAAGTTCCAGCCTGAACCCAAGTAACTGCATTCTCTTCGATTCACTTCCACTCCCTGCATGGTCTTGCCTATATTCTTGCCAGCTATTGACGATAGCTAGGTCAAATAGATGCAAAATCACTTTGACAGGCCACTTCTTGGTTTCATAAAATGATCTATAATATTCTAACATCTGATCGCAAATATCGACGCCTCCCATCTTCTGATTATATAGTTTCAAAACTTTTGGACAGGAGATATCTACTCGTTGTCCCACCTCTGAACCACACATTCGGGCTCTGTCCCATGGGCTGTAGAAATCATGAGTACAGATTTATTGTCCATCCATTTGGTGATACATTTTTTTCATCACTTCGGACAAACTGATCACAATCCCCCCGATTCATTTCCTCATCTTTCCTGAAATTACAGCCCTTGACTCTGTTGGACATTATGGTTGCTGTGCCATCAATGTTTATCTGGGTCAATTTCTCCATTAGCGGTACTGTGCTGGAATATCTGTCAAAAAATATCGAACTCCCTTTAGGAACTTTGTCTACCAATCTGAAACTCCCCAATCCTAGCTCTCAGTTTGGCAGATTTGTTGTTGGGCCTTGGTATATTTCAAAATCTAGAACAATTCCTGTACTGTGAGGACAAATTTTTTCAATCTAACTGGCCTAGGTTTATTTTTGACATATTGACGGCCGTACATCTGCCAAGCAATGGGATCATCTGTTCGTCGTTGAGTATGATGCATTTGGTTTTCTCTGTATTTGGCGGTATCTATTTTTTACCAAATCTATCATTGGTTGTACTTTCCAGAGATTATTTCCCCCCATTTCATCATCAACCGCAAGGTTATCAACAACGTGGAAGTTCACTCTTAGCAAATAAAATTTATCACGAGGCATAACGTTGGAAATCAAAGGGGATTTGAAGTTGGCATTCCAGTACATGTGTATCGTTGGTAGAACCCATGATGGCGTGAAGTCCAAAGAATGTTTTTATATCTTCTGATGAAATATTTGCCATCTTTCCAGTTTTTCTAAGGTAATACCGGGCGGTGAATTCTGCCGCCATTTGGAAAAAGTAGTCATTTAAATATTTTTTTAAATACTGCCTAGGAGACAGAATGTCACAGTTACTCACAATAATGTCATTCACAGGATCTGATTTTGACTGAAAAACACCCTTTTTACAGGATGCTTCCTGGAAATATGATAGTGGTATGTTGTCTTCACTATTTGAATCTGATCCAAGAGGGGTTCTTTCGAGAAGAATATTTTCTGCTCATCGAAATATGAAATGTCAAAGTTTCCAGTTTCTTCTTCGTTCTCTTCTATTTCTAAATCTGAGCCCACGTCATCGAGCAACTCGAAGAGCTCATCAGGATTATTTTCCAAGCATTCCAAATTGATGAATTTGTCTATAACAAGTAATATATAAGTTTTATGAATATATAAAACAAACTATATTGACTACGAGAATACACAATCGTGAAATAAAAACTAAAACGTCTCTGAAAGATATAAATCTTAAATATTAATTCTGAAATTGCATGTATTCTCTCCTGTAACACAATATCTTCCGTATACAATCATTAATAACTGCATACATTACGGAAAAATTGAGAAATATGTATACTTACTGTTAGCCCCCATGACTGGATGAAACAATGCGCACACATCAGAAGTCTAAACATGACTGAACAGGAAAAACGCCGCGAAATTGCTGGATACGGGTTCCTAATAGACCTCATAATCATGGGGATCCGGCGTGAACTCATTCGCAGAAGATTTTGACCCCTAAGTAAATGAAAAATAAGGAATTCACAATTGTGAGCTCCTGGAGCCCAAGGGTTAAAGCAACACTTGTTTTGACTTTTATCTATATTAATGACTTTTAGTTGGAGTTGTCCTATAAAATGTACGAATTTAGTAAAAAAACGAAAATAGTGAAGTTGTAGAAATTGAAATTGCAGATGCGGTGAACCGTTTATTGCTGCAGAAATCGCGCCTAGAGTATGAAAAATAATATATGGCGTTTTAAAGATTGAAGACCATAAACAATGTTATTGAAGTGTCTGAAAAGGTACTGTTGGCCTACTTTTATGAAAAAACACAGGGGAGCAAATCATCTTTATGATCTTACTACTCCATGCTCTTGGTGAAAGAGAATTGTGACAATTCGAAATTGGTCTTTATTTCATGTTTTACTAAGTTGCTAATGATAATAAATATTAACAGAGATTCTAAACCAGTACAATTACTTAAAAGAGCAACTTATGGATACAAGCCAAAAAAGTCGAAGGTACTCGAATTAGAAGATATTCTTCGTTTCCGAAAGAAGCTTTGGATGGCACCTATCTTTTGTGAAGGTAATATTTCATAAATTTGCTGGAATAAGCGATGTATTGAGTTTTTCCTTCAATTTATAGGTAGCTGCTATAGTGGGATTGTATGGAGCTTGTCGATCAGATGAATAATATAAATTGCAAGTTTGTAGTGTGGAAAATCAAGGATTGGTTATAATTGTTGTACTTGTTGATACCAAAACAAATAAGGATCGTTTTTTCTGTATAACGGACAAAAAAGATTAAGTGAGTGTTCTGGAATATATAAGAAAATATATGGCCTTGCGTCCTAATACTGTGCCTTTTATCAATTACCGATTGAAAAAGTGTAGTGTCCGGCCTGTTCCCAGACCATTGCCAAGTTTCTGAATTTGGAAAACCCGGAAAACTATACGGGCCACTGTTTTCGCCGTTCTTCAGTTACGATACTGGCAAATGCTGGTGTTGGTTTGGTAACTTTGGAACGCGTGGGCAGATGGAAATGTGTGGCCGAGACCTAGATAGAAGAATCTGTTCCTAAGAAGATTGCTGTATCTAAACAGATACTTACCTGCACAGAAGCAAATGATCCATCTCATACCAATGTGACTACGTCATCCAGTTCGATCTTTCCAGAATCTTATGAGAATGGTGTTCCCGCTATAAATATTTTCAGTTATCAAAATTGTACGTTCAATATTCATATAAATTCGAAGCGCCAAGCAGGAATTATGTAATTATTATAATTAGTATTCCTATTAGGTATATTATTAGTTTTGGTAAATAAATGATCCTTGAGTAGGTGAAATTGACATCCGAGTGGTTTAAAATTGTTTGACTTCACTATTTCAAATAAACTGTTACTTTGACAACGAGTTATGAGTCGATGAAATATTTACCATCACATCGAAAACAATAAAAATGACGAAATCGCCAAATTTCAGTAGGTAATAAAAGCATTTCATTAAATAATAATAAAGAACTAAGTAAATTCTGCTATGGGAATGATATCAACCATCCCTCAGCATTCAAGTTTCCTTCTTCATATCCTCACCGACCAGATAAAACAATTTATTTTCGATTCTCGATCCTGATTGAAACATTCACATCAATTATAATTCCAGGTGCTACAAATTCGGATAGAGTCGATAAATCATACCGGGATGTAATTATGAAACAGTCTTGTGTATTTATTGTGAAACAAATAATTTATATGGCATGTTTGCGAGATTGTACGTTATGCTCGCCCCCCGATGTTGCATATATCGTAATGGTGCCCCCACTTTATCGGGGGTCCAGGAACGGACTCGATGGTGGCAAAATTGCAAAAGATGTAAAGTAAAAATGTTTGAGATATTGCTTCTGGAGACAATTATAGACAATATTTTGATCTTATCATTTCCGATTCAGAAAAACTCATCAGAAAGAATTATGTCTGTTATGCCATATTCTTGGAAAGAACGGAGGATTTTTCTGAAGTATTGCGCCAAGGTTCAATGCCCATTCTGAAATCCTCACTCCCGAAGTACAAGAAAATACTTCACCAGTATGCCTTCTGACAATACTTTCTCGAACAATATTTTTCCTAGTTAAAGTTCCCCAAGGTGGTGTGTTGGATCCTATTTCCAATCGATTGTAGAATTCTGCTTTCCTGGCTCCAAGAAATAAATCAAAAGATACTTTTCTTCTGTGCAAAAAAAACAGAAAGATCTACAGCTGTCAACGAATCCATCAACCAAAAAAAACATTGGTATATGACACCGAATGAAACTATTTTACCTTAGACAATGTGAATAACTGTCCAGTATTCGAAACTTCGCTGGAACGCCTACGTGAAAAAAGGTTGCAATGGAGTACAATTAAATGTGCTGTTTTTTTTTTGAAAGACACTCCAGTTTATTCATACAAACCAGATTGCTGTTTTGCAAAAAAAAATCCGACCAGTCTGCTATTCATTTAGTTGTGGGACTGCACCAAACAAAGCAATTATTACATTTTCTAAAGATTCCAAAATGAAGTACTATACTCTATTTCCTAATGTGAGAGAGTATTAAATCATTATTGAACTGTAAAATCGAGTCGTCTTCGCCGTATTCCATAGGCGTGCGAACAATGGACAACGCTTGAGTATGGTCTGTAATTTCCTGTTCCAGGTACAATAAAATAATGAATTTACTATCACCTACCTGATTATATTTTCCTTACTTCGAGTTTTTTTCAACAAATAATATTATGTAGATATAAATTTGTCCCTGCGATGAAATTTAACAATATGGTCGGATTTGTTTCGCAAATGGAGGGTTTTTCTAAGAAAACGATTATATTCTAATAAACTACCTGTAGTTACGCCGCTGTCACATGAATTTCATACTTCACAAAACTCCTGTTTCTATTGGTATGCAAATTAAGGTAACCCCAATTCAGGACCGATTCGAGGTGTGTACGTCTTGAATTACTGAAATACGGAATTTTTAAAAACTATCATTGCAAGTTAACAATACAAAATTTAAGTTGTCCACCCTGTTTATTGGGTTCTGTCATTGCAAATTTACATTTTATCACTCTCTCACAGTGGGAAACAGAGTATAGGCAGCATTGTTGATGCTTCTCGATATACAAATGGGATCTGAAAATGGTTATTGTTGCCTACAAAAAAATTTCGAAACCACCAATATGTATATTGATGTAGAGGTCAGCCTACTCCAACGAAGTGCTTTTTGGTACATTCTTACTCTTTGAATATGATACAAAACCAAACTGGAGCCACACTGGGTAGACATTGAAATAATATATGTTCTAAATTATGTGAATATCTATCAATTACTAGTCATCACATTTTCAAATAAGCAGTATCCCGGAAACTGTCCCGTTTTTCCCAATTGTCTATGCTCACCACAGAAAGATCGGTCTTACAAAATGCATATAAAACGTCGAAGTGAAAACATTCGATTCCTGCCCTGCACGAAAACTTTTTTGGTGTGATACCCTCTTCGGGCCAATATTATTTATAGGATCGTGTTAACGTCCTGGTCCATACGAAAAACAATAATTCGTTTCTTTCAGGCTATGCCGTTTACATTTCTTATATTTCTCGTGATCGTTTTTTATAATTAGTACAAAAGGAATCCGGAGATACTTTGGTTTATGCCTTTTCATTATGAACCGGACAATCCTGCTTTGTGCTAGCGTATGAACTTCAAATCAAATATTGTAACCAATAAATTCGTATTCCGGTTTTTATTTTCTCTCAGCGCAGGCTTTGGGAGATTGCATTTGAGAATGGCTCAATTTTGGATTGCATTTCAGTCTTTCGAGTCCACAGGAAATCATTCGAATTTCGATAAAAACTTAATGATTGTTGCAGGAGTGAAATAATTTTGTATTTCGAGCAAATTAATTTTAATTTTGAAAATCGTGGCAGAGCGCTTTTGACTACATACTAGTCATCTCCAGTGCTTACCTACAAGTAAGTAATACCTCGATGAATTTGATACAAAATATTTTTGACAATTCGAATGATAAAGATTTTGAGGTAACTTACTCGTCAGGTTTTACAAGGAGTCCATCAAAACTGTTTCCAGTTTATATAAAAGAAGTGAGAACAATAAGTACAGATAACATGGTAAAACATTTCTTAAAATAACACTCATAAGTTGGTGTGATTCATTACTTTAATTTTTATTACACATGGTTTCGTGGAAGTCAATATTGAGATGGAGAGGAAATGGATGTTGACATTGACAAAAGTCATGGCTTGGAACCTTAGAAAAGCATAGGCCAGAGAGTGGCAAACGCAGATGGCAGATGGTCAAATAAATTTGCCTCCCTTTCGTAAATGATCACATTTCAAACGAAATTGCAGCTTACATAACCAAAAAGTGTAAAGAAAATATCAAAGTTGCCTTCAAAACAACGAACAACTTAAATTGACATTTTGTCAATAGTAAAGATAAAATTGATAAACTTTCGAAAAGTGGTATTTACAAACTAAAGATTGTACAGCGACATACATCGGTAGGACTTGTAGACCTTTGGAAGTTCGAATAACCGAACACCTTAACGAAAACACAAAATCAGCCTTTGGTCATCTCCTCAGATTTAATAAACATAATTTCAGCGTGAATAGAAATTCAGGAATACTATATGAAAAATAACACCAAGTTAGATTTCATTGAAGACCTTTACATCAACAAGGAATTGAAAAAGAATGACCTTTGTCTGAACACACAAGTAAATTTGAACAGATCTTTCATTCCACTTGACAGACGTCTACAATATATAAATAAAATACTTTCAATTTCATTTAATGAACCTCCCCTTTCTCTATAATGATTCATTTCAGAAACACTGCAGCATTTTGTTCCTAGCCAATTTCCACTGTGAGAATACTTTTTTCACTCTAGATTCACTCTATTTCACCCCAAAAAAGAATATAGAACCATCGGCGTTTGCCACTCTCTGGCCTATCCTTTTCTAAGGTTCCAAGCCATGTGTCACTCTGGTCAATGTCAACATCCATTTCCTCTCCACTTCAACATTGACTTCCACGAAACCATTGGAATAAAAATTAAAGTAATGAATTACACCAACCTATAACCCATGAGTGTCATTTTGAGAAATATTTTACCATGTTATCTATACTTGATGTTCTCACTTCTTTTATATAAACTGGAAACAGTTTTGATGGACTTCTTTTCTTGTCAAACCTGACGAGTGAGTAGCCTCATTCGAATTGTCAAAAATATTTCGTATAAAATGTATCAAGGCATTACTAACTTGCAGGTAAACACTGAAGATGACTAGTATCTAGTCGAAAGCGCTACGATTTTCAAAATAAAAATAATTTTGCACAAAATACAAAATTATGTCACTCCTGCTATTACGTTACGTGCACAAAGCTCCAAAAACTTCAATTAATGATTGTTGTTACTCTTTGCAGTTTGATTTGTGGCCCACATTTTCTCTTCGGCACTGGCGCCTCTAAATATTCCTTACTAAGTTGTTCTCCTTCTTTTTCCTTCCAAAATCTTTATATTTCATCACTGAATACTCACGTTTCTGAGCTTCGCGATATTTTTTTCTATAGAATCGAAGTGTCGACTGAAACTTTATTGTGTGCGCCCAGGACAATTAGGATCACTTGGGATTGCTTCGAACCTAAGCTAATAGGCCTAGGAAACAACACTGCTAACGACGTTTGGAAACCTTCAAAAGTGCTTAAAACATCGCTTACCAGGATAATAGCAATAGTGGATGGTGACAAATGCACTACAATCTAACTAGATTCATTGTGCCCCTTCACCTTATAGCAGCCTCTCAAACCCCAAATTCCTGAGAACTTCAAGAATCTTTTTCAATGCAAAGCATTACACTCCAATGTGGAAGAGTTTTCCCAGTTTCTTTTCGCAGAACCTGCTTGTTCTGTTCTCCTAGCTTTCTGAGGTATCCTCTGAGCTTGCAGTTGCAGTTGCAGTTGCAGGTAACAACTTGCATTGTCTCTTTGACGCCAAGAAAACTGTGACAAGTGTTCAAAGGTGCCTTCAATAGGACATTCATCTATCTCAAGCCGATGTAAGACTTTCTCGCATTTTCAGCATTTCATAGATTTGCTGATTCAATATCCTGGCTAGGGCATCGGATTTTTCATACGATTCTGTTATGCTTTGGAGTCCACAAGAGTTTCAGTGAGCTATCTATACAAAGATGCGCTTACCTTTTCAGCAGAATCATTTTGAAGACGCTGAACAAATGCTAGAATATACTGTTCGAGGAAATGATAAAAGGTGGTTATGGGATAATTTGATATCAAAAGTCGGCCTATATATTTGAAAGGAGTTCATTATATTTATGTATGTTGTGCTCCGGATTATCGGGAGCTTTTCTGGAGCAGATTAGGATATCATGGTCATACCATCAAATATGACATTTCCTCATTAATTGGTTCTGAATTATATTGGTATGGAAGTCTTCCTCCTTCAAGTTAAGTGATGTTACTTGTCCCAGTGGTCTTTATCCAATAATAATCCTATCCTCTGATTATCTCCTTTTTTAACCAACATGTCCTCTGAATACTGTTTCTCAAAATATTGTGGAAAGATCTGAATTAACTTCTGGTTGTTCGGATGAAAACTCCCTTTTTGAGTTTTACTACTATAGTTGGATAGTGCCCGGGCCAGTTCACTTTCTAGTTATTCCTGCTGTTCGAAGGATAATCTTTTCTAGGGTTTGTATTTTACTAATCCGGTTATATTTTTTCACAAATTCAGTTGACAATAAAAAAAAATTGATAATTGCGTTATAGAAAAAATATTGCAAATTAATTGTGTTTTTTCTTCCAAGATGATTGAAGAGGGTTGATTGAATCCCAGGTATACCGAGCAGTTCGATCGGATCTCACAAATAATCCGTGATTTTATTCGCAACGAAGTGCACGATCTTGATACTCGGAATGGGTAATTGATATGACATGTTTACATAGTTCTCCGCGTATTATGTTATATCAGGTAATTTATAACGACGAATGTATTACATAAAGTATACCCACCAGGTGACAACTCATATTGGTATGCTAGTCGTATTTTCATCAATGATTGATTGGTATTTCAGTGTGTTCTCGATGTTACTTGAGAACGTTCGATGAGAAAATGAACTTTCGTTGTACCCGATTACAGTTTCTGACGAACGAATGAAATCGCATTTGGAAGATTCAACATTTTTTTTTAGGAATATGGTAACGTGTAATATTTGGGAATTATTGAAGATTCCCTGAGGAATAGTACATATTTTCTAGAATTTTTCGAATCGAATAGTTTTCCAGAGAATTGTAATTGTAGATTGCTAAACATTTTCAGAAGCGGTGAATGATTGGAATGCAATGGCGACAGTAGCGGTCTGATTTGATAATGTTCGTAGTAGTAGAAGCCTTATTCATTGGGGGAATCCGGAATTGGAGTATTCAGAGAGTTGGAGGACTTGGATCAATAATGGCGGAGAAATTGATTATGAGTTTTATATGAATATGGGAGCAGATTGAAAAATATGTTTTTCATCATAAGATACTTTAATATGTAATATCAGTTCAAAAGTTGACGTGCACGTTTGCTTTTCTCCAGAAGATGATATAATGGATTCATTTGACTCATACTGCATTTCGTCCACAAAAATCTATCAGCATTCTCTTCCAAAAGGGAAAAAATTTTAAATGAATTTCGATAGCAATCCTGTTGTTTTACCACTTTCTCAACTCAATTATTATAATTCAGTTTTTCGGTCTGGATATTGGCTTGAGATTTGGACTTAGCTTCAACAGGCTTACCCTGCTATTTCTCATGAATAGTTCTCTAATTCTTGAAATGTGTACGTGCAATCCTCTCATAAACATTCAGATTTGCGAACTAAGATTAAAAAATTTGTGTGTGATATACCCTAGATGAGTGGTTCAACAATTTGATATGAAATACACCGGGACTGGTAGAGCTACACTGGGATTTTCATTATTTCAGAAAATGAAATATACATTTTTTTTATCAGACAAAAGCGATTTCCAGTAGCTTAGTTGTAGTTATTTGGTTGAGAACACTGAACTAAATAGTTTAATTTCCATGAAATAGCAATTGAAAGGTTCAAATTTTTTTCAAGAATATGGTAACGTGAAATATATGGGAATTATTGGAGATTCCCTGAGGAATATTACATATTTTGTTCTTATGTGAATACATATTTTCTAGATTTTTCCGAATCAAATAGCTTCTGGTTCTCACCAATCTGGGTGGTCCCCAAAAAAGCTGACGCTTCTGGTAAGAGGAAGTGGCGCATAGTTGTGGACTATAACGAGAGAAAGATCGATGATCGATACCCTATCTCAAACATATCTGATATTCTCGATTAACTTGGCCGATGCCAATACTTTTCAATAGTCGATCTGGCTAGTGGATTTCATCAAATTGAATTGCACCCAGATGATGGGAAGAAAGGTCTCTAATGTAGAGAATGGCCACTATGAATATCTGCGCATGCCTTTCGGGATGAAAAATGCTCCTGCTACCTTCCAGAGGGGCATGGACAATGTCCTGAAGAAACTGCAGAACAAGATATGTTTTGAGTATATAGACAATTTAGTCGTTTTTTCAACATCACTGCAAGAACAAATTGTGAATCTCAATCATGAGTTTCAAAGATTCCGCGAGAGCAGAGCAGCCTCAAGGTCCAACTCGATAAATCCGAGTTCGTCAGGAAAGAGGTCGCTTCCCTAGGACGGTATCAAACCGAATCCAGATAAGATCAAAACAATTTTGAATTATCCGATTCCCAAAACAACTCGATAAAACAAAGGTTTCCTTGGTCTTTTGGGTTACTACAGAAAATTTATAGAGAATTTCGCTCAAATCACCTAACCATTCACAAATTGCCTGAAGGAAGGTGCCAAAATAGATATCAATGGAAAATAAGAAGGAACTATTTTGTCATGGTTTTTTGAACTTTCAGCTCAGGGCTTTTCTCATCAGCACTCAACATACCTAAGTATGGGTTTCCACCAACAGCAGTCGATAGGACATTTTTTCCTTCTCCTTGGGGATATGGAGTAGGATACAGAAGTATTTTCAGAGCTGGTGTCGGTCTGGTCATCACTACTAACCTCTGAAGAGTAGCGAGTCTTGCTTATCCAGTTCGTTAGAGACTCTTAGTCTACCAAACCATCATACCATACGAGATTATTTGGATAACTATAGTACGATATATCCAGTAAATCCTTTCAGGGTTCATTCCCCAATTTTTACCACTGACCCTTCTGAGATTCCAGAGGGATGTCCTGGCTCTATCGATGGTCTTATGTGAATGGGAGTTCCAGGTGAGTTCACTATCCAGGGTTACTCCTAGATATTCAACTTCACCCTGAAATGTTATTTTCTCGCCATGCATGCGGAGTTCCATTAGAGACCTCCTTTTAATGAAGTGACCTATGACGGTTTTGCATTGGTTGACGGACATTTTCTCCCTTTTGCAACATTTACAGAGGATATTCGACATTACCTCTTAAAACTTGCCTCTGTCAATGATAGCAATGGAAATCCAGCTCTTATGCTCTGAAAACGCTCAGTGAAATATATATCAGGAGTATCCATAAAATGGAAGAAAGACCTTGACACTCTGGACACCCTTCGTTACTTCTAAATCTGATGTACTTGTCATGTAGTACTGATGTAATGTACCGGATGTTCCGGATCCTGATATATTCCGCATTCGATTGACCGATCACGGATTCTGGTAGGACGTTATTGAACGCTTCTTCATCATCGATGTTAGCAGCGAAGCAATTTCTTCATTTATCAGAGAGTGAGTAATCTCTTCCACGAGTACTAAAATCAGTACTAAATCAGTAAGTTCACCAGTAAGTTGGTGGGCGTACTGAACAGGATTGAGGGTATTATCATTCTTCCTTCCCTAATATGCCTATTTAGAGTTTTTTTAAGTGTTTCCAATATGAAGTATATGTGACAAATCGGATGGAAGGTATTGGGTGGGAAATTTTTCACATGTCCTACCTTCCATACACTAGCCGTCGACCAAAATATTGGGAGGTAGCCCCAGGCAAAATTCGTATTAAAAGTCTAGTAGTAGAGGAAGCAACGAACCGATATGTAGAACTTTAACTTCGACATAGCACCATCTACAGATCTGCTATGATCAAAATATACATATGGGAAAATATCCTATCACGGAAATATCGAGAAACATTTTTTCGTTGAGGTACAACAAAGCAGGGGAAATATTTCCTTGTGTATATAAAATAGCAAATGTTACAGAAGAAATATTTCGTCTGGTATTGATGCTAGGGTATTACACAATCCTACCCAATGAAATAAAATAAATAAATACGTGATCCTGTGTATCTCACAATTGTTTGCTTGCATCTTCATGCATCTATTTTCAATTCATATTTGTTCACGTGTCCAACATGTGTGTTATGCGAAAATGGGTGGATTGGTATAGAAATGTCATGGAATTGTTACTGGGCTGGGTTATTAGCGTACGTCGGGTTTCGTTAATGAGCTCGCTCACTATTCATGAGTGCGGAGGCGTTCCTCGGACGGATTCTACAGCAATGAAATACAGAATGAATATTTATATACCATTTGGTGTGATTGTTCAATCGGAAACTGGCTTATGAGAATATGGGTGCAAAAAATCTCCCATGCTGAAATGGATTGGGTGAAATTAAGGAGGAACGCGAGCTTGTTCACCCACATTTGCATTTTCTGTAATTGTGAAATAAATTATACCGGATATGCTTGAATAGGCTATCTTTCTTTTGCTTTTTCTGGAGGTGTCAGATTCTCATTATATAATGAGAAATTTCAGGAGAACCAATTCGGGAGACGCATTAGAAAAAAGTATTATTGAGCAACAAAATCAAAAACACAAAAGTGTAGCTGAGCAAGTGATAATTGAACCCCGTTTCAAACAATCAATATCCTGTTCAAAATCAGTTCCAGATGCATTTTTTTAATTCATAGTGAGAAATTTGTATATATATATATATATATATATATATATATATATATATATTGAGTTTTTGAGTGAGTTCAAGAGCAGTGAATACCCATTATGAATGAATGAATCTGTAAAACGATTCCTTCGGCTTTGTAACGAGAAGAATTGTTTCCACGTTGAAAATTCGAATCTAACATGAATTTTGGTAGTTTTATTTTGTTTTAAATGTGATTCGGGATATATTCTCATCAAATATCATTCGTGCTGGAGGATTTCATCGCAATTTTTCTCCACGCATTTTGCCTCTTAGGATATTTAACTCGTGGAATTTGCGCCCTCATTATCAAAGATTCAATCAGATAATCGCACTTAGTAAAATTTCCAGGCAAAATAGTAAGTAGTAATAATAGTAGTGAAATTCCCAGGCAAAATGCTTTCTCGAAGGTTTGAAAATTTTTTTTACGATATTTATGATATTACCCTTGATACATTTTTTGTTTTATCGGTTTTTACTTATGTCTGCGATATATTTTCAGCTCTAATAGTTACATTCAATATTCTATTTTCATTCTGGATAATCATCACTAGTGATATAAAACAGAACAGGATGTCTAACTAACAAAGAGGGAAATATGACTTGAAATGGTAAACAATGAAAATTGTTTTCTAGGTGACAGTGAACTATGGTTAACATTTGGGAAAAACCATAAATAATTTATTAATTTAGTATTCCATCCAATTATTTCCAATCATCAGGAAATATCGAGGATTTCTTAGGTACATATATGAAAGTTCAGTTAACATTGTAAAGAGAATAAAATCATTGATTTCAATATTGAAGAGGCTCACGGCATACGGTTTGTTAGGTTGATGAAAATCTATCGATTTCTCAACTCAAGCAACGCCGAGCTACCACCTGCCAGGAACAACACGCGTTAAAAGCTTCGTTGTATCGTATCACAGCTTGCAGGCACTATACCAATGAGAACGAGATATAGCAGGAGGGATGCAGTTATGGCGTTAAGCTGGCGGTCCCGAGTTCATGGAGATCTCTACCTCCGTTTGGAAACAACAGAGGATTGAAAAGCCCCTGTAGCAAACATACATTGACCTTAAATAAAATAAAAAACATTACGGATTTTTCAACTGTATGTTATAAACAGGAAATGAACCTGGAACAGAGATGCACTTGAAGCGATATAAGCTGAATGGAAACAATAATGAGTGAAACAAGAATAGCGTCAGCGGCTGGCTTCCGTGGGACCTTGTCACAAATCCCAGTATCTCTGATGATGATGATATTTATTCTTCTTCGACAATAATCTATAAGCATCGGAAATCATATCATGAATTCTGAAAGGGAATAAAAACATTTATATATCAAACTTTCCATTTTGATTTGTTGAAAATATAAACAGGATGTTCATAAAATCAGATGAATTCCAAGAGGAATATGAAAAGGACTTGTTTTCTTTGCTATTATAATTGTGGATATCATATCTTGTTTGGAATATCGACTCATTTTTTCAAATATAGAAAGAAATCTCAAAAATGGATAAACGAAAAAGTGGATATATGATAGAATCAGAAGTATTTCCTAATGATTCAGTTCAGATAATCATGTAGCAGTGTTATTTTCAGCTGAAAAACTCATTTGAAAATAATCTCAGGTGAATATTGAATGGAAATATTTTTCTGTGAATTGATAAATATTTGTTTTCAATATTCAATTGTAAATGTTTCCATTTTCAACATGAATACCACACAAGAGGTTATCTTGAACGATGGAACATTGCAACTGAAGTTTATCTTTCAGTCGCACATCTGATTTTATGAACATCCTACTAATATTTTCTAACAAATCATTCTCAGGTATTTGATGGTTTCGACATATGTTTCACTAAAACTTTCTTCTGGAGCGTTAGTGTTCCAAATATTATTTTCTCGTTGAAAAGGGAAACATTCTCAATTGAATATTGCTTCTAAAGAATGTATTTCCCATTTCTTCCAGTCTTTACTGATGATCGTGGAAGCGTGAAATAGATTTTCGACGACAAAAATGTATTGAAGACCTAGTGAATGCGATGCCTCTCTTACGTCAATGTTACAAATGATTTCTGGTACTGGAGTACTCTTTCGGAAAATATTTTTCTTTGCCTCATTCGTCTATATGAGTTCTCAATTAAGACTGGAATAGAAAATCGAATAACTATTTAAATGAAAATGCAAATTTTCAATTTAAGATTTATTCTTTCGAGTTAGGGTCCTGTCAGAATATCTATCAGATGTAGTTCAATGTCCAGCGTGGCTTCAGCCGGGGAAGAACTTGTTTTCTGTTAGACATTCACAAAAAATAACTTCATTTTTATCGTGGATTTTTCAATTCACAGAGAAATCTTTCTTTTCAATATTGAATTGAGAATGTTTCTCTTTCCAACATGAATACCCCACAGGAGGTTATCTTGAACGATGGAAGATAGTGACTTAAGTTTATCTTTTAGTCGCAGATGATTCCACATCTGATTTTATGAACATCCTGTTCATATTTTCAAACAAATCAATTCTTTTCTCATTCTAAGAGGGATTGCCCCCCTCCCCAGAATATAAGTTGCAGTGGCCGGTCACAACTTTTACTAATCGTTTTTTCTGAAGGAGCCTCGATTACTTAGTCACCGTAATTGGTCGGGCCCAATGTGATCATCAGATTTGCCTATCTTATCGATTATCGAATAAATCAGTGCTGCCAATACCTTCTTGTTATACCTATTGCGGTTTCTAGTGCACAATCGGTTTGTGTGGCCTCTTGCTTGGCTTCTTGTTCCATCTGCTTACTTCCATTCATTTCTTATACCAGAACCCATGACATCGTTATTCTCATCTTAATTGAAAGTCTTCAAGTGCTCCTAGACTGATTTTGAATTGTTTCTTATAGAGTTCAGAACTTTCAGGCACCCACACCTTAGCTTGAAAGAGTGTTATGAGAAATCTGAAGACTCACTCGTAGTGAACACCGGAAAACTTTTGGAATTTGAGAAACCTACCCGATACTTCTGATCAGTAATGTTAGTAAATGATATGTATTAGTGATTAGAAGCATTCCAAAATATTGATATCCGATACTGACCATTGGAAAATTTGATCTCAAAGAATAATCTGCAAATTGTTTAACATAACTTCTCTAAAAAAGTTTGCTATTCCTACATCGAACATCAAGCCAAGGATGTGGTTAGCTTGCAAAACACATAATAAAGAAAAAACAATATGGAAGTAATGAAAAAGAACCGAAAGATGATAATGTAGAGATAACTTACCTACAACATTCCAACGAAGTATCGATGTCATTCACTTGCATAGAACGCGGAGTTTGTGAATAGATATCGTTGATGTAGGATATAAGTTGTCTGAGCAATGGGTCGAGTACTGAACATGTACCTAAGAATAGCACGCAGTTGAAAAGCCTAATCAACTGATTGGTATAGTGAGTGTGAAATGTATTGGAAATATTAAATAAAAAAAGAAATGTATTGTCATTTTGAACAATTGAACAAGTTCAGAATATTCAGATTCAGAACTCAAAAACTAGATGGAATAAATAATAAATAAGATAATTTATTGATCAATCAAGTACAAGAAAATGGGACAATAGCAAGAATTCAACACATTCTAGAAATTCTGTTTAGTAACCTTTCGAAAGGCTCGTGGTTCATTGTAGCATATTTGTTATCTGGCGAATTAAAATGAAAAAAAGGTGAATATCCAATTATAATGTAACTGTTTAGTAGAAGTGAAATGGATACCCGTCTTATGACGCCTACCTGAACTTGAGCTGATGTTTGGCTTAGATAAATCGAAAACAGGCCCCGTTTTCATTAACGGAAATTATAATATAACATCCCAAACTTGATATAACGCTTCGGCTGTGAGAAATGTGGTTTATGACATTCATCACGCGGTGGTGCTTACGCAAGGCTGGTTCATAATTATTATAACGTAAATGGAGCTACAAAAGCTTACTGATTATTTTTCCCAATCAATCTGATTAAACTAATAGCAAAAATGCATTCCATAGTACCGCAAATATGATCTTCAGAAACATAGCTTTGAAAAATTCTGGCTTACAAATAACTGAGAAGAATTCAGGATTCGAAACTAGAAATCGGCAGCAAGGTGTTTCGGCGAGTTAAATAATCCATAACGGGTGATCATTCAAAATATCCGGGAAAGGAATGTTGATGAAAACATGATTTAATTTGAAATACTTTTTGATTGATTCATACGTTACTACAATCTATATATTTTTATTTGTCAGTAAGACATTCCGACTGCTTTTTTGTGGATTTAAAATATGGAAACCTTGAAAATAGCTAGTCCGAATGTCAGATCTTGTTGATATATAATCAATCTTTTGGTTCAGTATTAATTTGCGAATCCTGGCTTAGCAATCAAATAACTGATGCTGTTGTCAATATACAGGGACTTACCTTATATAGGGCCGATAGAAGTAATGGAAGAGGGGGGGGCGTCTATATCTACTGCAAAAATGAATTGAAAAATCAGTTGATCAGTACTCCTGTAGGATAAAGTAGTTACGAACAACTGGGGTTGAAGATAACTAATAGAAAAAAGGAATTTGCTATTGGAGTAGCATACAGGCCTCCCTTCCCTTGGCTGAATTTCTCCAACTATTGATGAATTAATATGCATGGGGGATTTGAATATTAATTTATCAAATGTGAATTCTCCGTATGTGGAGAGGTTCTCATCTATTCGGGAATCATTCAATATGTGTCAAGTTGCGGCTAATCCAACAAGAATAACTTAAACTGTTTCCTTCTAGATGTATTCATTACTAGTTCCAAAGAGGCGTTAAAATGGTGGATAAATGATACGGTAGAAAATCTGACCACATGCTCGTTTATTGCGAGATGAAAATATACATCGAGAAATAGGGACTCAAATTTTGTACATACAGAAGCTTCAAACACTTTAATGAACAACTCTTTCAAAATGACATCTTTAGTATTCCATTCTTTAGGATATATGACCAAGATGACATCGACACAAAAGTTTCTTTTCTTGCTAACTCGCTGCTGGACTTATTATTCGACAGACATGCACCTATTGTAAAATCAGAGAACATCGAAAGATGAGGCGTCTTGGCTAACTTATAATCTAAAAGAAACGATGAAGATTCGTGATTATGCACTAAAAAATTCAAACGAACGCTCTCTGACTTACACCTTCAGTTTTACAAAGATATGCGCCTCAACAATTCAATGTGGTTGATAAAAAAGAAATATGGAAAATCATTACAAAATAAAATATTGCCTGATAAATCCAATGATTCACCTGAAAACCTCCAATAAGTCGATAAAATAAATGATTTCTTGATAAACTCCATTCCATCATACAACCCTCCCCCTAATCTTTTTAATTTTCATGGTACCAACTACCTCAAAGTTTACATTCAAGGAGGTTAATGGTCTTTTTGTCTATGAAACTATTTGTAGTATCAAGACCAGTGCTGTTGGATGCGACAATCTTAATATGAAGATGATTAAATTCTGCTGTCCTCACATTATTCCATACAAAACTCATATTGTAAATTGTTGTCTGTCAGAAAATAATGACCCAGAGGCGTGGAGAAGACCAGTTGTGAGAGTTTTACCGAAAAAACCTAATCCAGTGGAATATAAGGATCTGAGGGGAGTGAGATTCTTCCAGCTTTATCAAAGGTACCAAGACACTAAAGTCACTATTACCAGCAACTCAATCTGGATTCAGTAATGGGTACAGCTGTACAACTGCTCTCCTACATATCGTAGACGACATATTTAGGGCTAAAGATCGAGGCTTATGTACGGCACTGGTATTGCTCGACTGTAGTCGGGCTTTCGATACTATAAACCATGACTAGTTATTCTTCATTATTCAGGGCCTTCAGTGGAATCGATATCACTATTGCGTGCAAATCTCAGTGAAAGATAACAGAAAGTCAAAATCAATAGCAACTATTCTCGATACTTCGCTTTGAAATCAGGAGTTCCTCAGGGATCCATACTGGGTCCTTTACTGTTTACAATGTATACCCAAACATTTTGAACTGCCTTGAATACTGTTCTGCACATTTGTATGCCAACGATACCCAACTTCATTATGATTTCTCACCGTCTAATGTAATTGATGCTTGTACGAAAATCAATACTGATTCGGAATCATCTGTGAAAACTGCTACTGACCATTGTTCATTCATAAATCCGAGTAAATCAAGTATAATTGTCTTTACACCAAAAAATGATTACAGAATTATACACGATATGAACATTACGATTAACCACGAGACACTCGGAATAGTGAATGAAGGAAAAAGCCTTGGTGTCTTGTTAGATTCAAATTTGAGATTCGAAAAACATATAAATAAACTGATCCAACGAGCGTATTCATCCATAACAATTATATATGGAAATAGACATTTCCTTCCCACCTCAATAAAAATAATTTTGTGCGAGACCCTGGTTCTCTCCTTATTCTGTTCGTAAATTCATAATGTACAGAGCTCTCTTCGGCTCATATACAGAATTAGGAAGCACCAAAGGATTTCACATGAACATAAATCAAAAGAAACAAGATGGTTAAGTATGGAAAACAGGAGAAATCTCCAAAGTGCATGTCTGTATCATAAAATACTTACTGATAAAGTACCTCCAGATCTCCTTCATAAAGCAAAATACCGCACGGATGTCCACAATTTGAACATAAGATTCAAGGGAACTTTGACTCCCCCTTTATTTGAAACACAAAAGTTCATGCGTTCATTCAGTTACCAGATTGCAAAAATATATAATAATATCCCCACAGAGTTGAAATAATTAAGCCACTTCAAAGTGGCATTTAAGACATTATTACTAGAATCAATACAATGACATGTATAATTTGCTACCTATATGTATCTTTATATATTAATGGGATCACGAACTTGGTTAATGAAGACAACTTAATGTTGAGAACAAATCATCAGTGAGATTCTCTCTGAATGATTTGAACTTTTCAATATTTAATTCCTAGATGATGTACACAATTTTCTATTGAAAATAATGAAGACCATTGGTATTATTATTTATTATTATCATTAGCAACTTAGTAAATGATACAATTCTATTTCAGCAGAAGCGTTGCCTAAAACATGGAGTAGTAAGACTATAAAGACGATGTGCTTTAATTCGAATTTTGCGAAATGTAGGCAAGCAATATCTTTTCAGACACTCCAATAATATTTTTTATGGTCTTCCATCTTTGAAACGCCATATATTTTTTTTCATACTTTAGACGCGCTTTCTGCGGCAATCAACTGTTCACTGTTCAATTTCTACATCTTCTGGCAAAGCATTTTCGTTTTCTTTATTAAAATCTTACATTTTTCAGGAAAACTTCAACCAAAAGTCATTAATATCTATAAAAGTCAAAACAAGTCGCGTTGCTATAAACAAAATCCATAACAACCGTAAAGAGTACAGTGATCAAGCCAATTTGACCCCCAATAGTAATTGAAACTGCTTCCTTTTTATCAATTTTTGTTACATATTTCCGCTCAAGAAGAAAATTGAATAGTACACATGACGGTAAAAAGGTAAAGGGTAAAAGGCAATAGTATATACGAATAATTTGTAGTATGAAGTATGTTTAATATCAATCTGTGCCATATTTTTTGTCGCACTTACGATTAGTATAATCCAGTAGTCCTACCGAGTTTATATTTCTAGTCGTTTTCCAATTCTCAATAATCCTCAGATACATTGAACTGTTTCCGATATATTCACGATAACAGAAAGTTATGATCGATCTTCAAAGGCACAATCAAGTTAAATACTTTCAGCCAACCCCCATTCCTGGAGATAAGCCTTCTTCACTGGTCACGTTTAATTCATCAAACCCAAGCAGACACTTTATATACTCATTAGGTTCTCGTATAGTATTGTCACCCATTAGATGGGTACCAGTTGTGTGTAGCAGGGAGATAGGTAATAATGAAATTCAGGGATATAAAGCTGAGTCTTTATCGATGTCTGGTATCGGGAAGGCGTGTCTTAGACTCATTGTCACCGGGCATTCCTGAATAATACGACATTATCTGCGCTAAAAATTCTAACTGGAACCCAGTGCCATTTACCAGTGGTGGAGTATCATCCCGAATGTGATTTCCCTTCCGATGCTTTATACCAATAACAATGATTGAAGAGAACTATTTTTGTTTCCCGAAAATAGTTATGGAATGAAAGTAGATTTTCTACAATTCTTTTTAGTTCCTATATTATGATGATTTGGAAGAAATACATTCAAAAACTGAAAACAAAAATGATTGAACTAAAATTGATTGATTTGAAACAATTGGTATTCCAATACCATCTTACTTTGTGATCTACATGATGAATTGACTGATTTGCAGTTCATAATCGGCCATGTAAGTTTGTGGAAAGAATACTCAAAGTGCCAAAAACCAAACGATCTCTCAAAATTGAGTATAAGACGAGTGTTCTGGTTGGTGAGTTATACCGAAAGCGAAACCTGTGGGGAAAATGGTAGAGAAATAATTGAGATATTTATTCCATAGGTCTGAAGGGATTTTCACTTATTGACATTCATTTATTAAACTGAAAGTGACACCAACATAATCGATGAGTACATCTCGAGAACGTCGGGTGGTCAATAATTGGGCTTCTGAACGAAAATTCTGGTGGACCACATCCATAAAAAAGCAGTTAAATTGAGGGTACTGTTACTTCTTCCATCATAATATTCCGGGAATCTTCTGTACGCCAGTAATGTCGCCCCTTCAAAGTGATCGTTTCAACAATGAACACAGAAATATATTAGAATCTTTTACTGGGTCTTCCATTCTAACATCAATTTTCAGGTAATGGGATTTGAGAATCACTCTCGAAGAAATAGTTTCTTGCAATTGTTCTGGGAATCCGCATTCGGGAAGAGCCTACACTTGATAATTTTGATCAAGTGCAGGCAATAATAAAAAGGTGCATTTCTCAGATGGAACTTGAAAATGTACACAATGTATTCAGGATGTAGAGGGCTAAGCTACCCCTACTTTCCCAACCAATGAGAATCTTCGAAATATATTTACTTTGCAAATTACCGATGTTGTTATATATAGTTTGTGGTATATAACATATTTTTCCTTTGCTGGATGACACTAATTTTCGAGTGAAATGAGTTAATTTTGAGAAAGAACACATAGCCGTAGTGATGATAGGGAAACCATAAAACGGCTGGAGGAGAATGGTGGTGGTGGTGTGGTGGTGTTTTCGAAATCAAATCAAAACCCTTTGTCTTTGCCATAAATATAACTATTATATTAACTACGACTCTAGTTTACATGGCTCGCATCATATTTGAAATACAGGAGAGTAAATGTTGGAATAGAACTAGGTGCTTCTATAGTATTCTTGTTTTGATACACAATGCTAGTCCAGCGGGTTGCAATCTGGTGAGCGGGGAGGCCAAAGTATTGGACCTGCGCACTGTTAAACGAAAACTTTTTAACAAAAAATTAAACCGACGAAATACGGAACTGAAAAGTAAAAAATAAAATACACCTTTTTAGTCTCAATAACTAAGCTCCTGAACTGATGTAAGTAACTAATTTTGAGTCGGCGCCAAACAAACAAGAGTTGCGTGGTGACATTCTGATAATTTTTTTGAAGTAATTTAATGATCTTCGTTGATTGTTTGTTTGGCGCCGACTCAAAATCAGTTACTTACATTAGTTCAGGAACTTAGTTATTGAGAATAAGAAGGTTCATTTTATTTTTACTTTTCAGTTCCGTATTTCGTCGGATTGATTTTTTGTTAAAAAAATTTTATTTTTCAATTTTTTGTGGCTGAAATCTACTAACTAGAGCTCGTCCAGTATTAAACGACCACTTTGGCCCTACCTAACAACCAATTTTTCTAGAAGATTCCCGAACCATTGTCTAACTGTGGCTATTAATAGAAATTCCATAGGCGTGCCAAATTATTTGGTATAGGCGATACACGAGACGTAGAGAACCTACACTCCAATAAATTCTGAATGGAATTATTTTTTTTCGACAAATCTGCCAGAGTGCATTTCGGCAAGGTAACAAGTAAACTATTGCAAATTTGAATGAATAACTGCACTACCTATTTATTAATCAAACAAACCTAACCTTTCAAACGCTGCATGACAAGACACTGGTGAAGATTTGCCGTAGCATAAGCAGCCACATCAAATCGTGTCCATTCGTGTTTTCCCCCTCTCTACCTACCAAACGATCGTTTCAATACTGGACGAGATATACCTACTTGTTTTTTTATTACTTCCAAAATACTTACTTACCCACCTTACTTCAACTGTTACCAGTCAAATAATATGATTATCTACTTTTACTATTTGTTGTAATATAAATTATTTTTGTTTTTCTGGTTAGTTTATTTCATTACTTTGTATATCATCCCATCCTGTCATAGATTATAATGATTGTGACGGATATAGAAGAACAAAAATAATAACAGTAGCGATCTGTCATTGTCAATTACATATGTGTGCCAATGTTCACAAGTGAAAAATCAATTATCCCCTATTTTTCTACCCGAAAGGGTAAATAATTCCATTCGAAATCCAGATATGATCAACTACCCTATCTAATAAAAAAATAATCATTCAAATCGAAGAACCCACTACAAAGTTATGCCTGATAGAAACGGTTAACGGACCAGAATTCAGAGGGTGAGTGATCAATATCCTTCATTTTGCTTCCCTTAGGGGTGGATTTCATCTTTTAAATTCAAATGGGACCAACTTAGAAGTACACCTTATCCATGGAAAAAAGAATTATCGGAATCTCAGTAAAAAGTTATGCGTGGTCATACATAAAAAAAATATAAACGCGTCGACTAGAGAACCTCCTCCTTTTTGGTTTCGTCGGTTGAAAATTAGTTAGAGCACCATCGTGCACAAACCATAGGCGCTGACGAATTATTAGTTTGCAAGAAGTGTAAGTATATGGTCGCCATTTAAAATTATCTGGAAGAAAAATGGTCCAATTATTTCATCTTCCACTATTCCGTCCCGTACATTTAGGCTAAACTGCACCTGATGACGATTTTGTCTAATATCGTGCGGATTTTCTACAGCCCCGACATGCATATTGTGGAAATTTACTACTCCATCGCGGCTAAATTTAGCCTCGTCAGTAAAGAGGATGCGGGATTAAAAATTAGGATATCTTTCGCACATTTCAAGTACCCACCTCGAGGACTGAAAGCGTTTCGGGAAATTCTGAGGAAGCAATCCTTGAACACGTTGAATATGGTATGGGTATAAACTTTTTTCGTGCAAAACCCGCCAAATAGTTACTTGACAAACGTCTAAATCCCGGGAAATTTGCTCAGTGCTTAATCCAGGATTTTCGTCGAAGCGGTTTAAAATTTGCTCCTCTATCACTGGGTTACGGACTTCCCGCGGTCTGCCCGCATTGTTTCTGAAAGACTGGAAGTTACCATACTCGCAAAGATCACGATGAAAGTTCGGTCGTTGGGTAAACGGCGGTTAGGAAATCTTATTGCGTACAACCTTCGAGCTTCAACTGAATTACCATTAGCAGACCATAAACAAAATGGATGTCAGCGAGTAGTACATTTGAATAATTTTCCATTTCAACGATTAGTACAAGGCACTGAACCGAAAAACAAAGAAGTTGTAAACCGTTTAACAAACGTCAAACTTACAAGTAAATCAAAGTGATGTTTTACAATTTAAACGTCAAAAGCGTCAAAAGGGGAAACAAAGTAAAAAGTCATAGTCCACTAAGCATTTTAGTTTGTTACTTTAATAATACTCCTTTCCGTTAAAATAAAATGAAATGGGACAAAATTTTTGGTTTTTTTATGGCCAACCCTCATTCACCCCCTTGAAGCAAGAAATGAATGGAACGTCCAAAAAACCAAGGGCCTGTGAATTTTCCGAACATTTGATGCATAATGAACTTGCGATATCTGTAGCTTGGAGGGAGTGAATTTTAGGACAAATGTTTATGTGAGAAAAAAGTCCTATTTTGACCCCAGGACTACGCCCCTGAAATATTTGTTTTTAATTCCGTAATGAAATTAAAGTAGGATTATTAGTACGATCACTATTGAAGTAAGAAAGAACGTCCGTTCAATTTTAACTTGAATAAGTGAATATAGCCTTATTTGAGTTTTCGATGCCACGCCTCTGGTATCCACTCCCAATCTATTCACAAACTACTAGAGACGCGCTTACATAGATGCCCCCCAATGCTACTCGCCTACTTTCTTTTCTTGTTCTGATGCACGCCGGGTATGCAAATACCTAGCTTGATTGTAATATGTCATAACAACTTTCAAGATAGATACAATAGATAGCCTTTGAAACTATTTGTGTGGATCTGACATAATCTTTCTCTTGTTTACATATGTCTGAATTAGAGTCGATTGTTTTAAAATAGGTGTCACTCTGATAGTTGGTAATAGAATAATTCACACTATATTTGTGGACCAGTAAAGTTTTTGAGAGTTGGCAGCCGATATTTTTTTTTTCGATATGGTTCTAAGATCAATTTGTTTTTGATGAAATAATTCATTTAAAAATCACAACTCTCCAGAGGAAGTGGTTTGAATATTACAATTATTTGAGTACCTTTGATACCATAAATTATATGGGGTTCTCAGATAGCTTTTGTTTCTTCAAAAACCGATATCAGAAAGTTGCCATTAACGAATCCCAGTCTGGTCCTCTCTCTAAAATATTATGTCCCACCAGGTTCAGTTTTTGGACCGTTGTTATTTGTCTCGGCCTTCTCGAAAATATTCAGTAGCATATCATACACTGTTATGCAGAAAATGCACAATATATTTCAATTTTCCATCTCAAAAAATAAATCATGCAACATACTCAATGTAGAACTGGATTACTTTGTGAGATATGCTACAGATCATTTTCAAATTATAAACCAAACTGAATCAAGAGCAATTTTTTTGAATAAAAAAAGAGCCGATGCCATAAATTCGCTTGATGTTATAGTTGATAACAAAACAAATGATTAAATAGTCGACGAAATCAAAGTTCTTGGAATATTATTAGATTTCAACCTGAGATTCGACAAACATGTCAATATCTACGAGCTTATTTATCCTTGATAGTTATATATGATATGCGTCACTATATTCTCATAAAGTTGAGATCAGTTCTCTGCGAAACTCTGCTTTTGTCCAATTTGAATTATGCTGACACCATATATAGAACAAATTTAACCAACACAAAGCTGGTTGGTAGATTATGGAAAACAAAATCTCCCTGCTGGCGATCTTTGCCAAAAAGTAATTGGTACTTGCAGAACCTCTTGTTTATACCAGGAAATAACATGTCGCACTGACGTTCAACATCAAATACAGATTCAAACTTAGTACTCCAGGAGGTATCATGTTTGTTAAATTTACAATACAATTCCCCCCGATTGCAAAATAGCAAGTTTTCAAAGGTTCAAATCAAATTTTCAAAATCTTTTGCTCAACTTTTATCAGTAGATTCCTGCTCAATCTTTCATCTATCCACCCAATTGAAGAACAATTATCGACCTACGGTATTATAGAGTATTTGTTTGTGCTGGTGTTTATAAAAGTATTAATAGAGATATGTTTTGGGTTAAGTGGAAGAACAACAAAGTGGCATCTCTTGCTAACGAGCTGAAGTCGTAATTACATACCAGAGACATACTAGAATGTTAACCCTCTAGCATCCACCAAGGGAAAATATGATATTACTATGGAAATTGTTGACAATATTGGGGAAAAATGACTTACATCCAAGTATAGTCCTATGTGAGAATGCAAAGCAATGAGTTGTTTCCTGATTATCAGTTTAATCTAGATAAGTGGATCCTGTTCAATAACTATTAAATAATTTCATAATAACAACCATGTGTTCTTCAGTTCACACCTATATATACACGCCCGGAGAGAGGGGGGCAGGGGGGCAATTGTCCCAGGGCCAGAGAAGACAGGGGGCCCGGAGTCCTCATGAAACATTATAAACACGATTATTCAAGAGAATTTTATTCCATTGGAAGATTGTTGTGGCCAAGGTTATGACAATGGAAGTAATATGGCGGGTGTTTGAAAAGGGGTTCAGTCTATTTTTAGTCACTGGAATCCTCTTGCAAAGTTCTCAACATATTCTAATTTTTTTCGAAACAGTCCAACAATTTAACAATTCGTTCAGCTGCAGCCCCAACCTGTGGGTGATATTGATAAAATACCTAGGGAGTTCGTTAAATCGTTTATTAAAGACTTGTTGGAGTGCAAGAGTGGAAGCAATCAGACCTATTACACGCCATTTGTAGAAGATGTTTTGAAAGCACTTTGAGTACTGAATAATCTCAATTTACAGTTTGAAACATAATCTCTTCTGAAAGGAGCAATGAAATATATTTCGTCATTTCAATGTTTACTGATGGCATCTATTTGTACAAAATAACTCTCAGCCATTGATATCGACATACATTTCTGCAGACTCGAATTGCCACGATTGACGTAGAAATGCAGAATATAGAAAGTTTGAAGGAATATGTTATACGCATTCAGGAAAACTGGGAAACGATTGTCTTTAAAGTTAATTCAGACTCTGAAACAATTGAAATTGATTATGAGCTTCCGCTTCCACCAGAGCCCAAAAATAGCGTTTTTTTTTATGAAATAAGGGTTGAAAATCAAGTGGCGGCTAGCTAACTGCCGGCAGATAATTCATTACTAAATTAAAATTCACGATATGAGACACTTCATCACTTATTCACAATTTCTGGATTTCTATCAAATTTCAAGAAAATGTCGAAGGAATAAATAGATGAAGCATGCCGTAATTTTACTTTTATATATTCGGGGGACGTTATCGTCGATCTCAGTGAAGAAAATAATAATATCAGAACATGAATACCCCACAAGAGGTAATCTTGAAGGATGAAAAATAGTGACTAAAGTTTATCTTTCAGTCGCAGATGATTGCACATATGATTTTATGAACATCCTGTTCATATTTTCGAACAAATCCATCTATCATAGCCCATCATAGGTTTTAATGTCAAAAAATACTGACTCCAAAAGAAATGTTTCTAACATTTTCCCATCTTTGCAAAGTGAGATTGCTTCAAACAAATGTCTTTCCCAATTCTGCCGGTCTACCTGATCATCGTAGAAGCGTGAATTAGATTTTCGTCGAAAAAAATATATTGAAGAACTAGTGAATACGATGCCTCTTTTGCATCAGTGTTCCAAATGATTTCTGGTGAGTACTGTCTTTTGGAAAACATTCTTCTTTGCCTCATTCAACTATATGAGTTTTTAACTAAGACTGGAATATAACATCAAATAACTATCTGAATGAAAATGCAAATGTTCACTTTCAGATTTTTTCTTGTAGTTCAATGTCCAGCGTGGCTTTAGCCGGGGAAGTAGTTGTTTTCTGTTACATATTCCCAAACATAATTTAATTTTTATCGTGGATTTTTCAATTCACACAAATAAAAATCTATTCCATATTCAATTGAGAACGTTTCCTTTTTCAACATGAAACTCCACAAGAGGTTATTTTGAACGAATGAAGATAGTGACTAAAGTTTATCTTTCAGTCGCAGATGATTCCACATCTGATTTTATGCACATCCGGTTCATATTTTCAAACAAATCATTTTATTGTATTGTTGAAAATTGTATAGTTACATTTATTCATTTTACTGTTACAGCTTTTGTATTTAATATGTGTGAAATAAAGAATATTTTACCAATTTTGTTCTAACAATTGCATCAAACTTCAAACAGTGTATATCTTTGAAAATGGTGTTGTACTGCACCACAGAGGTTTATTCATATATTATGGTTTATGGTACTCAGAAAAAAAAGAACAGCCCACTTTATTGGATATTCATTCCAGTACCAAGCAAAAACATTCAGTTGGGATATATTAAAAAAACTGATGGTATAAATAGAAAAAAAAAATGGTAGGAACCCGGCTGCATACTCTGGCCCAGGCCCAATTCTGGCTCTCTCCGGCCTTGCTTAGGTGAGTGTGTGTGTGTGAAACTCCCTTGAAAGCAGTTGCACCCAAGAGATAACAATGGATATCCGAAAATGATGGGTTTCATTCATTTCATAAGACTGCTTCACAGAGAAAACTCTTTCACGTTAACCAACTGTTGGAAGAGATGAGACCAGTCCTTGCAATATGTTTATATAATTGTTCCCGAACGTTTGGCAAGATTATTGATGATATGCCGCAACTCTCATGTATCGCTGAAGATAGTATAGTTCAGGGTAAACATAGGTATCGAAGTACCAATTAGGAGAATATTCTTTATTTTAGATTCAGAAACAATGTGTGCTTATCATTATAGCTTCAACTTGGCGTGGCGATTGACTACAATGTCTTTCAGTAGAAAGAATATACACGAAATGATAATAATAAAGATTTATTCATGCCAGTAACGTGACATTTGAACTAGTTCTATTATTCGTTCGTTGAACATTATCGACAGACTACAATAAATGTTTACTTCGCGACAAACTGACTGCGCACGATCATAAAATAATTTTTATATATCTCAATATTGTTGTTTAGCCGAGCTGCCTTCAACGCACCTTCAAATAGAGACATAAATCTCGAAGTAGAAGTTTCGAATTGATATTTCGTGCTCCAGAATCGACTGTTTGTACACCTATATCATATTACACCAATTTTGAAATGAGTCGCCATATTTACATTCAGAACAATGAACAATTCTATAACTATATTTTTTTTGCAGGTACGTACGTGACACTGGATTTGCTTTCAGTTGCAGAAGCCGTATATACGTAAGTTATATTGAAAAATGGTCTTGGGAGAGTAAAATAATATTTTCTAGAGATTTCCATTTTCTTTTGGGTAAAATCCTTTGAGTTCATTTATTCTTTTGATCAAAGAAATAATGAAACTTCTCTTTAATTATTTATATAACTATTGTTGGAAATCATAGAACCGCATATAGACCACAAATAACAAAAAAACTCATTTTCTGACAGGACGAAAAGGAATCTATCTATAGGGTCCATCAAATGAAACCACTATTGATTCTTGAAGGACGTTTCGACTTTTATAAGGTCATCTTCAGGGCACCTCCATTTAAAATGGGAATATAAAAGATGTAAAAGTGAAATGTTGATGTATTAAAATGGCAATAGCGAAATACAGTATGTACATAAACAAAAAAAATAAAAATACATAGATTGTATTTTTTTATGCTCTTATTATGTTTTTATTTTTATTCTTTTTGTTACTGTATATGTATGTTATTTTGTTATCACAATTTTAATCTGTAGACATTTAATTTTTACATCTTTCATATTCCCATTCTACATTGTAGTGTCCTGAAGATTACTTTATAAAAGTCGAAACGTTGGCGAAGAACAATAGTAGTTTCAGTTATTGGAATTTTTCTCGAAAAAATTTACAATTTACGCTAATCAGGTCACAAAACTTTTGGAGAATCTATATATATATATATATATATATATATATATATATATATATATATATATATATATATATATTAATGTACAGAGCGAGACATTGAACACGAAACAGCGGCTGTGTGTGTAGAGAGAATCGAAGTATCAAAAAACGCTCGGGCACATCAACTCCAGTTTCGAGAAAAACATAGTTCGCGATGGAAGGAAGAAGAGCACTGTGAATGACGTAATCTGACAGTTGTCAAACAGCTGATGAGGGGGCAAGCAAAGCTTATTTTCATTAGAGTACGTGTATCTTTCCTGTGAATTTCCTCCGAAAACGATATCCTAAAAAAATATTCTTGACATTGTTGTGATCCTTAGGTCTTATAAACATGGATTTTTCAGTTTGAAAATACGTTGCCATCAAAACAACACACCAAAATAGTTTTTTTTTAGATTTCATAAGATTCATCATGCAATTTTGTGCTGTTAAGGGTTGTAGTGACCGATCCAATGAGGATGAGCGAGTGATATTTTTCCGATTTCCTTCCAGAGACATAATTAGGAAATAATTGGAAAAAATCTTGGATTTTTCAATGGAAAAAAGAATCTTACAATATATTAACAGATGATATGTTCTCTAAATCACAACAAATCAATAACAAACACAAAAAACAATGATCTTCATACACACTCAAATGCTTTGTTGCCCCCCGATCAGCTGATAACCGCCATGTTGTGACGTCAGTTGACAGTGCTCAATTTGCAATACCGTTCATCCCTTGGTGCTGTGACCGCCACCCCTAAGCATTTAAATGGCTACATATGGCAAATGATACCTCATGTATATGGTAGTTTTTCCCCGAACATCAAGCAACAAAAAAACTAATTCTGTTCATTCGTTTTCGAGATATCTTCGTTTTATCAATCAATAGACACCAGAGCTGACAATGCAACTGTTGAATAATTATCATTGTCGATGAATTAAATGTTCGAACTGTCTATCACCGGTTACCATTCAATAATACAAATTCTGTTCAAAATGAAACCTCTCATTTTGTAGCACTTCTAGCGTTATCCACCAGCATTCGTCAAAAATGCTATGTCGCAAATCTTCCAGAGATGCAGATCCTGTTGCATATATTTTGTTTTTCAAGTGACCCCACTGGAAAAATTCTAATGGGGTTAAATCGGGAGATCGGGAGGGTCACTCTATGTGGCCTCTTCTTCCAATCCAATGTCCAAGAAACATCCTATCGTTGAAATGTCAAGTGATTTTCCCGGCAACAATCGTCATTTTCAATTATGTCTATTAGTTGTGATAGACATACTCATCCAGTAATTGCTACTATCAGATTACCATCGAGAACAATACAATATTTTCAATAATCCAACTTAATAGTTATAAGAATTATATTTCAATTCAATCAATTGGTGGATTAATATTAGCTGTGGGATTATTGTTAGGTACTTTTTAATTCTTGATTTAAATAGTGTGAGGGAGTTGAGAGTTTTGATACAGCTAGGTATGACATTATATAACTTAGGAGCAAGATGAATATAGCTACGTTGCCAAAATTTTTCGATATTTTTTATCAATCGAATTTATTCTATATCTTGTGTTATGTGCGTGATCAACAGTCCTTGAGAAATATTCGAAATGTTTATATAAAATATTTCAAATGCATTGATAGTCCCTCTAACAATCATCAAAACCAAATATTATTCAATAGTATTTGAAAAATGGGAACATATATTACTAAAATATTCGAAATAAAGTATTCAAATTACAGAAAAGTACTCGAAATACGTCTAACGAATACTTATATTTCAAATACAGCCCTGATCAAAAGTAATCTCTGAATTTCGCAGTAAATTTTCGTTTGTCGTTATAATTAGCAGATTAATTTCAATATGACTGTTCATGACTCGTTTCGCGCAAGCCCATCCGCCATGTTAAAAAATCTGGTAATATGAAAATTTCGGGCACTTTTAGTAAATATGGCTGGACAACACGGGTTATTACCCTCATTATCAGAGGAATTAATTGATGGTGGTTCATTAGTACAACAGTTGAAGCACATAATTGTATCTAACTACGACGTTGGTTGAAATGCCATGGACGCCGACAAGGTGGAAAAAAATCAGAAATTGTAGGAAGGTTAGGATAACAATGACATTCATGTTAGATTTGAATTGATTGATATCAATAATTAAAAAAATTAAGAAAAATAATCAGAAAATACAAATTATTAACAGTAACAGGTCTTTGCTACTTTTTCTTGTGAAAAACATTCATCATTTGAGGTTATAGCACAAACTATTACATTACCAATTAAATGGATAAAAAATGCCTGATGAACTGATTCTTTTTTCACCCAACTGATGGGGTCAGGATGTTTGAAGTGAAGTGAACAAATATATGTATCATTATTAACATAATCCATCAGTTGGAATCGACCATCACCTCGTCCACATCTTTCGACTCCCAAATCACCTTAACGACAAATCTTTAGATAAGAAATGAAGTGCATAAAGTACACAAAGTGGTCTTCACAAAGGATTCAATATAAATTGAAACACAATTGGTAGACCACAGGCGAAAAACAACTACTTTCCTAGCAAATACCACGCAGAACGTTGAATTATATTCACCTGACAATCCATGCAAACTTCCATATAAATGGATATTGTTCGCAAATGTTCCTTTCTGATAAGCTCGATTATGTTTAATTTTTGTCGTGTCCGCCTATCAATCCGCATACCGGTTTCAGGCTTTTTGGCCCTTATCAGTACGGAGTAGTCACCAGCCAGAGATCCGGAGAGCTCTGGCCGAAGCGAGACACAACATAAATAAAATCACCATCAAGCTTACAACATCTTTAGGTACGTCGGAAAAGATAACTTTTAACCGGCGGCACCCAGTGACAGAAAAAAACACTCCATACATTTCTCCTACCTCGATAGGACTCTAAATGAAAGATTCCATCTCAGTAGGAGTGGCTAAGTTACCCGACTGGCATATATTCAAAGAAAGAAAAAGCCAAGTGAAGGGGGATAAAATAAGAAATGAAGTGCATAAAGTACACAAAGTCGTCTTCACAAAGGAATCAATATAAATTGAAACACAATTGGTAGACCACAAGAGAAAAACAACCACTTTTCTAGCAAATACCACGCAGAACGTTGAATGATATTCACCTGACAATCCATGCAAACTTTTATATAAATGGATATTGTTTCTTTAAATCTTTAGATGTTTTTTGTTTCGTTGATTTAATTAGTTTTCGACGATATTCGAGACAAGACTTCGGAAAACTAATAAAATAATATAAGTTTTCCGAAAATGTTTTATTATGTATATCGCTGCGACATATCCCATAACGGCGTTCTTGTCTCTTATTTTTACTGATTTGATTGTATTATTAGTTCATCCTTGGTATAAAACAATTAAAACTATAGAACTGATCGTAGATTAATAATTATTTTTTTCTTTTTCAATTCATTGAAACCTTCATATTCACGGGTTATACGCGTTTAAAGTTCCCGAAAAACATGGCGGAAGTTGAAGCATGCGCACACAAAATTTTCTAGAATGAAAAGGCCTATTGCTTGTACACTTCCCAGGAGGAGAAAACATGTAAGAAGAATACTTTCATTCTGGAAACTCTTGACGCTATTATTTCTCCAAGGGAATCATTTCCCATTTAGATAAATTTGAGACACCTTGTATCACGTCACACAATACGTCGCAGTCCTATCGCCTTTCACTACGGTACACACAGATGAAACAAAACGATGTGCACACTGAAGAAACGGAAATCATGTCAAGCTCTTCATTTCGCTTTGTATACGCATCGCAGAAGACATGATTCAATTTTAGGGAGTCTAATCAAGAGGCGGTAGTCAGTGGCTCGAAGTAGTGCCGCTATTGGCCCACTCCGTATGCCCAGAGAGCTACTGATTGGTTAGCTTGCCACTTCAGTCGCATAATAATGATAATAATAACAGTATTAACAGTGGAGGTAATGATGAGCAGGGACTATCGCTGTAATTGCAAAGACAGCATGGCTTCGCTGGCGGTTTCGCTTGCAGTTTTGACATAGGGCAGCTTAATTCCCGCACCAGTGGCGTTCTGACGGGGAGGAAGGGAAACGATTAACGTGCAAGGTTTTCAGTTAAACTGGAGAAATATTAGGAAGTAAAGAGAGAGAGAGAGAGAGAGAGAGAGAGAGAGAGAGAGAGAGAAAGAGAGAGAGAGAAATATACTTTATTGTCTAAGAAAAACTTTCTTATTGACAAAGCTTGTTAAAAAAATATAGCTTGTATAATTTAAACAAAAGAAAAAAAAACACAAGTACAAGAATCAAATGATTTGAACATAACTTCACATTCCATGGAATAAAAATATAAGATATTACCGGATAAGATAAGCTTCAACATATAGGTGTGTAATTGATAACAATATAAAAATATTAATCACAGCAAGGTTTCATTGTAATATTCCTCAAGATTGTAGTACGCTTTTGTTTCAAGGGCTTCTTTAACAATGTTTCTGAACTTTTTATAGCTTTTCTCCTTTCTGATTTCGTATGGTAAATGGTTATACAACTTTTTACTTTCATAGAATGAAGAATCTTTTGTCAGACTTGTTTTTGGAACAGCAAGAGGTATTTTATTTTCTGTTACTTGCCTGGTTACGTAATTTGTATGTTTCGGAATTTCTACCATATTATGTTATTTGTAAATCAGACAGACAGTTTCTAGAATGAAAATACAAGTAGCAGTGAGAATTTCTTCTCTTATAAATAATGGTCTACATGACTCACGTACTCCCACCTTGCATAAGCATATAATCGCTCGCTTTTGCAAAACAAACAGTGAATGAAAGAGTTGTTGACTGCAGAATCCCCAGAAAGCAACACCAAATCTCAAGTGAGGTTCTATCAGGGAATGATATACAATTTTTGTTGTAGATGAACTCAGTTCATTTGAAATGATTCGGAGTGCATAACATCCTGAAGCCAATTTTTTTGTTGATGCTGAAATATGCTGGTCAAATTTTAGTTTATTTTCGATGGAGATTCCTAGGAGTTTGGATTGGTTTTTATTTGCAAGAATAAGACCATTCAAGTGTAAATTATCAATATCAGAACTGAACGTGAGTAGGTTTATTTTTTTAATATTTAAGCACAAGTAAGTTGCGTCGCACCATTTTTTTACAACTTTCAAATCACTAGTAATCGTTTCTTTCATGAGTATACTATTTTTTCCATGCCAAAGGAGAGTGGTGTCATCCGCAAAGATCGTAAAAATTCCTTGAATCGAGAGAGTAGCTAGGTCATTTAAATATATAAGGAAAAGAATCGGACCCAGAACTGATCCTTGTGGAACGCCCCATAAGATATCCTTGGTGTGTGATAGTTTTCTGTTTGGATTTATTAGCTGTTTTCTACCAGTTATGTAAGACCTAAACCGGTCATTACACACTCCTTTAAATCCATAGCAGTACATCTTTTTCATCAGTTTTTCTATGAGTGTTGAGAGCATGGAAATTGTCCTAAAGTTACTAGGATCTTCTGAATTACCACCTTTGAATAGAGGGATTACAAGAGGAGACCATCTAAAGATTAACTCGTCCGTCATCCTGCAGCTGCCATCTTCAATTTATGAATTTTGACAAAAAATCTATAATCTTCAACTAAATTCATAATCTCCGACCTCAAAAACCCCTAACACTCACATACCAATTTTGAATTGAATCGGACCATAATTACAAAACTCGTTCGCCATCTTGGAGCCACCATCTTGAATTTGTGAATTCATAATCTCCGACCCCGAAAATGCCCACATATAAATTTTGAATAGAATCGGACCATAATCACAGAAATCGTCGGACATCTTGAAGCCGCCATTTCGATTTTATGAATTTTGTCAGAAAATTCATAATCTTCGACCCTAAAAACCCCCACATACCAATTTCGAATCGAATCGGACCATAAACACAAATCTCGTCCGCCATCTTGGAGCCGCCATTTCGGTTTTTTTCTCAAATGAATGCATAATGCATTGTCACGTGAACTATGAACACCTGCCAAATTTCACGTTAATCGAACAACTAGAAGTGGGTCGAATTTAACTTGCAACATTTGATGACAAACATCGGGACAGGTGAAACTAAATAAAAGCTTGTAATAATAAAAGCTTGTTGAAAATCACGTGGAATAAACATACAGGAGATAGACATGAACAGTCGAATTTAATTTCGTTAATCGAGCTTATGGCTTGAAATAAAATTTAACCGACGAAAAACTGAACGGAAAAATAAAAAATAAAATAAACCGTCTTAATAACTAAGCTCCTGAACTATGTGAGTAACCAATTTTGAATCGGCGCCAAACAAACAAGCAAATGTGTTAGGTAAAGCGTAAAATGATGGCATTGAGATGTGCGGTGACATTTTGATAATTTTTTTGAAGTAATTTAATGATCTTCGCTGATTGCTTGTTTGGCGCCGACTCAAAATTAGTTACTAACATTAGCTTAGGAGCTTAGTTATTAAGACTAAGAAGGTTCATTTTATTTTTTGCTTTTCCGTTCCGTTTTTAGTCGGTTTGATTTTTTGTTAAAAAGTTTTTATATTTCAATTTTTTGTGGATGTAATCTACTAATCACTACCTATTCAATTTTTGATTACTTCCAAAATACTTACCCACCTTACTTCAACTATTAACAGTTAAATAATATGATTATCTCCTTTAATTATTTTTTTTATTGGTGCCTCTTTTTACCCATTTAAAGCACGCCTCAGCGTGTTTAAATCGAACTTTAAAAAACGCGCGTTTTTTAAAGGTAACCATGACAACATCAACAAATCGAGAAACGTGAAGTCTAAATGACAAATTTTTGATTATTGATCTGACAGGAGTACCTTGTAACGTAAAATAAAATATTACTCACAATTCGTTCATTTATATGTGCTTCTCCATCCATTTGATGAACTTTTCATATTCTTTTTTATATATATCACTGGATTTTCGCGGTATTAACCGCGATTCTGCCTCACTATTCAAAAAATCGATATTAGAATAATTCATTTTTGAGCTCTGGTGACAACAAATATTGATCTTTGGTAACAAATTGCAAATGAATGTTTTTCTCATTTCCATGACAACGAAAGGTATACTGATGTCACATCACGAATTCAACCTTCTTGCATTATTAGTTCTTATTTCTATTTTTTGTAGTAATAATACCAGTATATATGATTTCAACTGGTCTTAAAAACACTTGCTCTATTTCGAGCGTGTTTTAAAGCCCTTTTTATCCACTTATACTTTAATATACTATTATTGTTATAAAATATAAATTATTTTTGGTAGTTCTGGTTAGTTCATTTCATCACTTTGCATATAATTCCATCCTTTCATAGAATGTAATTATTGTGACGGATGTAGGAGAACAAAAGTAATGACAATAGCAATCTGTCAATGTCAACTACATATGTGTGCCAATGATCAATCATCCCCTATTTATCGACCCATAGGGATGGATTATTTCATCCCAAATTCAAATATGATCCATTATGAGGTATACACTATCTAATAAAAAAACAATCATCCAAATCGGAAAATCCTCTACAAAGTTATGCCTGATCGAATCGGTTAACGAACCAAAATTCAGAGGTGAACGATCAATATCCTCCATTTTGCTACCCTTAGGGGAGGATTTTTTTATCAAATTCAAACAGGACCAACTTCTTATGAAAAAAGAATAATCGGAATCGAACTACTCTATAAAAAGATATGCGGGGTCACACATAATACAAAAATATACGCGTCGACTAGAGAACCTCCTCCTTTTTGATTTCGTCGGTTAAAAATAGTATCCTCCTCTCTACAGTTTTGCGTTCATGATTGTAAAATCGAATTCAAAACAAATTGGAAAGTGTATAAAATCAATTTCTAAAATTTTTCAACTACCTTAACAAAGGAAAATTGCAAAATGCCCTTATGCAAATTATTATTTTTCCATACCATAAAGAATTTGAGGAATAACCTTCAATTCTTGGAAGAGCATGTTTATTTCGGAAAAACCTAACATGTGTATTTCTTTTTTAAGTAGACGCATATGTTTGAATTTATCAATTTTCTCCTAATTGATTTTCTAATTGGTTCTTTATTCCTCAATGCACTTATTGGGCTTTTCCTTTATGCATCTCATTTCACAAATAAATATAGGATATGGACCATGGACTGTCGACGACCTATATCTGGAAAAAAACTCTGGTCATGCCTCACTACCCGGTAAAAGATTGGTTTCTGGTTGTATTTAACAATTTAACTCGTACCAATCCGGATCTTATCATCAAAGATTGAACCACTCCAGCGACATTTGCGTGGTTTGATTACATAATGGGACCTCAATTTGCAATCAGTAAAATTTACAAGTCAAAATGATCTCGAGAAGTTGTTTGAAATGTATGTGCTGATTTATTTATTCATTACTACAATGGAAAAGTGACGAAATGAATAAATGGCACTGGCTGAACTGATGGAAAACCCGAATAATTTTACAGATCTCCATAAGATGCACCGCCACTCAACGGGGTAAATCTCAACTTCCCTCCGTTTCTTGAATACCTAACGAAAATAATGGCGGATTATATAGAATCCCACCTCTCTATAAAACTTGTTTTTTTGGGAGAATGATATTTTAAACTAAATAATTGCATATTGAATCAAAAATTCCGTGAGAGTAGAAAATTATACTGTGCATAATTATTGTTAAAAACAACGTAGCGGTGCCGATATAAATTGTTGGGCTTGGTTTTCGACTGTGAAATTCACGCTGGATAATTGGTACTAGTGTATTAAATTTTACGGAAATGATCAGAAAAAAATAATTATGATTACTAACTGAGAGTTCAGTAATTGATAATGTTGTGACGAATCGAATTGGATTCCATGGGAAGAACAATACGCATTACACCTTGAAGTCGAATACAGTAAGTGTATTTTTTCAATCGATAGAAGTGAGAATTTCTGAAAATTCGAATCCCATTCACTTTGTCGGAAGGTGTAAGAGCCGAGAATATTTGGCGCAATAGATTCGAGGAATAGGCCAACCAATAGAGGTTTTTTCCCACTCAAATAAAGACGCTAATAGAATGTATTAAAACACGTTACATAAAATTATATGTTTGTAGCATGTCAAGTTACAATACTTAACATTACAAGTAATAAAAGTAGTCATTTAAAATAAAATAAACAGGACAGACTTACATATATATGTATATACAAATGTTTAAAAATTTTGAAACAACACAACAAAACAATCACAACGTGGATTGTATTAAACATTCCCCTCAAGGGGGTTTTATTGTTTTGGAATTTTTATTATAATTTTTTTATTGCGATATGGTTATGTAGTTGGGGTGAGTATCATGCATTCATGGTTAAATTATAGGAATTCCTCTAATGAGTAAAGACAATATAATAGTAAATGGTTCTTTACGCATTTCTTGAATTGGCTGAAATCCAATGATTTTACAGATGCTGGTAATTTATTAAAAATTCTGACATTTGTATAATTTTGCTCTGTGACGGACAATCTGAATTTAGGAGTTCTGAGTTCATTCGATGATCTTGTAGCATGGTTGTGGACATCAGCATTTGTTGAGTACAGAGTTATATTAGTAAAAATTTCCAGTAGAGTTTGATATATGAAGACACAAGGGATTGGTGAAATTCTGAATTTCTTGAATAGTGGCTGATAGCGGGCATGGAAGGTTGCACCATCTATGATCCTTAGCGCCTTCTTTTGGAGTCTGAATACTCTAATTTGAGTGTGTTGAGTTGCCCCAAAGAATAGTACCATAGTTGAGGTGCGAGTGAAAGAGAGAATGGTAGGAAGTTATTAATATTGGAATGCTGAATACTTTTTTTAGTTGTCTCAATAGGAATAATTGGGTGGAGGGTTTTTGCATAAATGATCAATGTGGGCACTACATTTTGACCTGTCGTCCAGCACAATACCTAACAGGTTGACTGAGTTATTCGAGGTAAAATAGTTGTTTGCAGAAAAGAAATTTTTTTGGGTTTTTTCTTGATTTATTTTAAGATCATTAGAACTGAACCAAATATGAGCCTTGCTTTTGGCTTGCTCCGTAAGATTGTTGAGTGTGATAGGGTTGCAATGTGTTTCAATCAAGGTTGTGTCATCTGCAAAACAAATACATCCAGAGGGGGATATATAGTGAAGAATACCGTTGAGGTAGATGAGAAACAACAGTGGTCCCAGTATACTTCCCTGCGGAACTCCGTGGTTTATGTTCTGGAATTCAGAGAAATTGTTCTCGATGGATGCACTGAATTCTGTTATTGAGGTAGGATTTTATAAGTTTCAGAGGTATAGCCTATACTACCTTCTGAAAGGAGTTCGTAGATGAAAACTCCGGAGTCGGCCCCAGCAAAATCGCCTTGTGATATTTTTTTAACAAAAAATATAGTCAAAGAAGACCATTTTTTTGTTTTTTTACAAATATTTCAAGGGGTATTGAAGGAATCGTTTCACACTCAATAGAACTTTTTTAGAGAATTCAAAAAACTACAAAATGATTTGTTGTGCGACCGAATCGGTGCCTTTTCTACTGAGAAAATTCGGAAAAACCTCTGAAAAGAGACCATTTTTCAAAATTCATAATTTTCATAAATTCAAAGGTGGACAAACAATCTCGCATAGATAATAACATGTAGTTCAACTGTGCGCATGTGTAATTTTTGCACAATCGCGTTAAAAACAATTTAAGGGCTTTCCTTGCAAAATTCGCCGAGTTGAGGGAAATCGTCGTATTCAAATTCTGTAATCGCCATCTGGTAGTAGAGATCAATATCTACAATACGTATATTTTGGATTTTCACCTGAGAGGTGGGAAATGTGTTGAAAATGTCACTGAACGTTTCTCCGAACAATTGAAAGTGCGCTCGAGGCAGAGTCGAGTAGCGGTAGTAGGAGAACGAGCCAGCGGAGGAGAGTGTATCACCGCGCGGCGAGTTGCTTATAAGTTGGCGCATATTATCATATAAGTTATTAGCGTGTATTTGCATACGTTTTCAGATACTTAATGGTTTTTTTTATTAACTATCATGTGAAGGTGGGAAATTATTGTCCGAGAGAAATCATGAAAAAGGAATTTGTGGCATAATGGACAGATTATTAAATTAAAGAAAAAAAGCATCCTCAAGTGGGACTCGAACCCACAACCTTATGTTTTCTAGACATATACTCTAACCAGTGAGCTATCGAGGCCATAGGAATCGATACACACTCGCGAATACTTTACTTCCACAATTTAATGTGCATGTTATTATATTACATTACTTAATAGTGTGGCTTATATTGAAAGGTAAGTATACGTATTCGTGATAGGTACCTTTATTGTTAAAGTTTCATACATATTCGTACATTTTGTTCATATATAAATAAATGTAAATATTTTTTTAATACATAAATGTAATTTTTTCACATACAAATCAATATATACACACTTATTTTTACAAAAAAAAATCATGAATGAGAATGTTGATATGACATTTTATACTGTATTAAAAAAGATTGAAGCTCCTATTTTCATTCATTAAATTTTACATCTATTCGATTAACTTAAATGACATAGAAATACACAAGATTTAAATACGCGGTTTGAAGGATAATAATTTATTTTTGTTTTTATCAACACTTGTGAAATTTTTGTATTATGTTATACTTTCATCTGTTGAATATGATACACATAAATAAATTAAAAGATATAAGATTCATTTATTAATAGTAAATGGTGCCTATAAGGACAATTACTCTGCAATGTCTTATGTTATGAGCGACTATAATTCTACAGAACTCATATCAATGATGTTAGTTTTATTTTTTATTTTGATAATAATAATCAAAGAAAATGTTCATGCAGTAGCAAACAATTTTTATTACAATATTTTGGAAGTTCAGAAGAAGATGCGCTCAAGGTCGAGAACACATCTGTTTGGGGGGGTTCAATTGAATTTCCCCACTACCGCTACTCGACTCTGCCTCAAGCGCACTTTCAAGCGTTTGGAGCAACTTTCAGTAACAATTTCAAAACATTTCCCACTCTAAGGTAAAAATCTAAAATATGCAAATTGTAGATATTGCTCTTTACTTTCAGATGCTGTTCACAGAATTTGAATACGACGATTTCCCTTAAATCGGCGCATTTTGCAACATAAGCCCTTAAATTGTTTATAACGCGATTATGCAAAAACTACACATCGGACAGAAACCATCGTGCGCACAGTTGAACTACATGTTATTATCAGTTCACAAAAATTATGAATTTTTGAAAAATGGTCTCTGTTTAGAGGTTTTCCCGGATTTTCTCAGTGGAAAATGCATCGATCCGGTCGCACTGAAAACCATTTTGTAGGTTTTTGAATTATCTACAAAAGTTCCATTGAATGTGAAACGATTCCTTCGAAACGTTTTGAGATATTTGGAAAAAACCAAAGAAGTGGTCATTTTTGACAATATTTCTTGTTAAAAAATGCCACCAAGCGATTTTGCTGGGGCTGACACTGGGGTTTTCATCTACGAACTATATTTTGAAAGGTAGTACAGGTTATTTGCGTCTTCATTTAAGTGTGAAAATAGCCTCTGTTTTTTCTCTATTGGTTGGCTTAAAAATGAAACTGTCCCTAGTTTCTTCTGAATGAAACTTCAAATTATAATACGCATCGAATAACAGAAGAATTCCCAAGGTTGATCATGTTAATGATGTAAAGAGCAAATGATTCATTCATTAAAAATAATTGACTATAAAAGCAGCCGACTCTGAGCAATTTTGAGGCGGTATTTGAATTTTGCCGCATTGTTCGCGAGACTTAAAAATGCGCTTGAATACTTAATAGAAATTGGTTAATTACACGTGAATTGAATAGGCCTGAAATGCAACGAAGAATTCCTACAGTGTAACTGTTAAATTCCTGTAATCTTTTTTATTCGTGGAGATCAAATGGCATACCGGATGTTTAAATTCAATTACCCTATTGGTATTCATATATTGGAACAATATTGGTTCAATATTACAAAAATATTGGCAAAATATTATAAATGAAATATTGTCTGAAAAAAATCCTCCACTTGAGATATATCGTTGGATATTGAATGTCAATATAATGCAATATCGTCAAGAAATCGGTAAAATATTTTCTAAGCCTTATTGCCTAGAAAAAAATATTCCGCTATATTGGTACGATATAACTTGACAACACAACGATTTACTCTGATAATTGAACAAATCAATCATAGCTCACTACTACATTACTGCACACGACATTGTATCCGAATCTAGTTTTCGTTCCAATGAATACCTGTACTATACTCCAACTGATAAACAACTAACTCGCCGCATGAAGAATTCTGAAGGCAGTGTTGGCAGGATGGAAAATGGAAACATTCAGCAGTATCGACGCAATATTTGTACGATTACAAAATAATGTCATCAGTTATGGGAAGCCTATAAGTTCAAAAGGAGATAACATCATAAATGAATTAGCCGATTTTCACGTATATCCCCAGCAAGATTCCATCAAAAGTGCAGAAGAAGATTTTGATTTAACTCATGCTTCTGTTCAAAGGATTCTTTATAATAATAAAAATAATAATAATAATAATATCATCTTTATTATTTTCAAGATTTTTTTTTTCTCGAATTAATAAAGGTACATAAATATTGAAAATAATGGGCAAAGTTCAAATTCTGTGATGAAATGTGGTACACGTCTTGTTATAAAAGAAACTGATTGCTTGGAATCTATTACTGATGTAGAAGATCTCCTTGAATACATATATCGACACGATTTCTCAAGAAAATGGTTGGTATTATCGATTTTATCATCCATGTTCATATTTTCCAATATTTGTTTTTATAATTAATTTTATTGAGAATAATACATAGTCATAAAATGTAATTCAAAAATATAAAATCGAAGTGTCAAATATAAAATACTTTCAAGATGTAAATCTTGATTGAAGTCCTGACTCGAAGTAATGGTGCATTTGCTGTTTCAGTTGGAGGAAAACCCGGAAAAACTCACAACACTATCAGAATTCAGATAATCAACTTTCTCATGAAAAAGGACACATGTTCCCTGGGAAATGAGTCATCAAAGTGGTAAAAGCAATTATAGAATCTATTTGAGAGAAATATCGACACTTTGAATCTGTGTATATGGAAATAGTACCAAATTGAATTATAAATAATGCGGTCACATAATGGTTGGACAATTGAATAGCGAAATCGAAATTGCATAGTAGGTTGTATATTGTTGGTACATATCAAAATTGACTTTATATTAACTTGAATAGTACCAATTGCGTGTGATGAATATTGACCACATATCTTGCAAATATTTTCAATATACCAGAAGAATTCGTGACGAATGAGTTCCTATCGAACATATGGAATTGAATTCCACCAAATGTTCACGATTTCATCACATAACACTTTTCCTGTCAAAAAACGATGACGACATTAGTGGGCATTAGTTAATTGCTGATTGAGAAAATTCGAAATTATTATTGATGTACACATGAGGAATAAATCGCGTTATGGGATTCAAAAACTGGACTCATGATAAGTAAGGTGAATTTCAATCAATTGAATACATCATGAATTTGCCTGCATACCTAAATTAGAAAATATTGATTATTATTACAGTTTTGATAGAGTTCCTGTGGTGTTCCTTATCGAAGCATTTATAATTCAAAAATTTGGTCCGTCTTTCCAGACAAGCAATATTACCTTATAATAAGAGTGATTCGGAACACTAGTGGCTTTCTCATTAAATCCATTCATTCAAAAAAATTATTCCCAACAATGTTCGCATCTTCTTCAAACATATACGTTTATTCTAGTTTTCCATGCTCCTGGAAGCAATCCCACAACTGTGATGGGCTCCATTCTTATAATGGGCTTGACTAGTTCTCAGCTGTTATCAATGGTTCATTGGGTATAATGTTGCCTTGTTTGTTAGTAGCAGCAACCACAATTCCATTTTTGATTTCCGGTCCATCATAATGATGTGAAAGAACCACGTTCGAAATACACAAACATGACATTTACAGTTTTTTTGTAGTTAAAAATTGTTTTCTATTGGGTATCATTACCAATAAACTCTACTGGAACAGCAGCGAAACAAACGTCAATAAAAAATTTAATCAAATCTGTCCGTGAACAAATCCAAACAAAAAAATCAATTTATATTTTGTACAAGCCTCGAACCTGACGATGTAAAACAAAGCGTGATATCTCTCATTACTAACTCCTTAACCACAATGAAACGTGGATTATAACTACAATTTAAAACAAAGCGAGGAAAAGTTTTTTATCCTCATTATATTTCTGAGAATTTCTAGCTCTTGGATCGGAGTTCCACTTGACTCCATGATCTTCGATTAGGAATATACCCAGCGACGGAGCTAAGGATTATACGTGAACAATTTCACACAAACGAGGAATATTCCCAGATGATAATTGAATTAATGAAGTAGAATATCATACCTATTTTGAAAAGGAATGTGGTATCTAAATGGATTTGATAATATATTGATGGAGAAGAGCCCTGTGCTGGGGACATTGAATAGATTTTCTATTGTGCAATGAACTCCACAATCAAAGTACGACTCTCGCATTGTTGAAATAACATCACCATCACCGTTCTATAAATAAACAGAAACATATTATTGAAATATAATTCCATGGAAGCTCACCATTGCATTCATCAGACAGTTCACCTTAGTTATTGAATATTAGTCTTGAAAGGATGGCAAATTTGGGTAGAAATTATTGAAACATTTAATAATTCTACTCAAAATATTCAAAATCAATAGGCGCAGCTCAACAGGTTCTTCTTGGATGAATGCACATATAATGACTCATATAATTGAAAAATAATTGAAAGCACAACTTTAAAAGCATTATAACCGTATAAACACAACGAAGGTCATTTAGATTCTCAGGAATATTTCAATGACATATAACTCCTCATACAGGCACGTTATAGGACATTGAAATACACAAAATATAATTAAAATCATTCAATTTATGACTCCTAGATGTCGATGTTATTCCTTATGTATATACATATCTACAAATGATATTATTGTGTTACAGACCCGTCGGCAGGCAAAGTGTTGTTAGATTACCATCATATAATCAAAAGCACGTAAAATATATACACATTCACTATATTGATCTAAATCCTCAGCTCAGTCAAGTATTATGGAGAAAATGAGCTAAATTACCGCTTCTCTCCATATCTCCCTCCAACCCCCCATCACACTTGAAAACACAACAAATTAACTAAAGTATTACTCCTACTTTCTAATCCAGATATTACTAAACACTAAAATAGCACACTAGTAGATAATGAAATCTAGAATTCAACTCATTACTAACAATTAACAATCTGCCATTGAAATTTCTAGGTTTTGTCTATGCGTGACGAGTCGGTTATGGGGTTTATAATTCACCGCAGCGTGGCTTCTAAAAATTTGGCACAAAAAGTGATTAAATGAATAAAGCATTACTTTTCCCTTCCAAATGGCAAAAGCAATCCAATATCGGAATTGATGACTATTTCATTTTGTTAGTAAGCTAACTGAACCAATATATATATATATATATATTGGTTCATATATATATATATATATGAACAGTGGGGAATAACGGGGATCTTCAGTCAGCACAAGTGTTGAACTATGAAAAACTCTTTAATACGATGGACCGAGCTTTCGTTTCAATTTTGAAACTTCTTCAGGGTCAGTAATCTGAGTGGATGATAAATGAACATCAACTTAAAACAAAAACGTAAAATATGTAAAAATTTGTCGGAATGGTGTTATATCTTTGACGCTTCGAGTGACATTCCGACAAATTTTTACATATTTTACGTTTTTTTTTTAAGTTGATGTTCATTTATTCCCATTACTACCCGAAAAGTTTAAAATAAACGAACTCGTCCATCGATTAAAGATTTTCATAGTTAACACTTGTGCTGACTGAAGATCTCCGTTATTCCCCACTGTTCATACCAATTTTCAGTCGTTATTTCTAAATTTATATATATATATATATATATATATATGTATATACATATATATCTGCCCTCTGATAGGTACGATCTAATTTATTTTCATGTAAAACATCAGTTCCTTTCAATAAAATCTATTATTATATATATATATATATATATATATATATATATATATATATATATATATATATATATATATATATATATATATATATATATATATATATATATATATATATATATCACTATGTTGAGTTTCACTCCGCAAATTATAGATGTCGCTTCTCTAATTTCGTGTATTTCACATATAAATATTAATAAATTAATTTGAAATGGCATGATTGAAGTGTAGAAAATGGCCTATAAAATACTTCAGCACACTAACGATGTGTAGAATTCTCCATTCCAAATAAATATGTATTCCGGAGAATTCTGAAATAGAACTCACTGCAACGATCCAGATTTTAGTAAAAGCAACTTTTCTTTTATGGAATACCTAACGAATATAACTACAAATTTCACAAGGAACTGACGCCTGGAAAGGAAAATCTTTTAATTCAACAGCTTAATGTTGATCGATAATATTGCGGTTTTTTTCTTCAAATCAATCTTGATGAAATAGATACGTCAGTAATTCAATATATCTTCTACGAAAATCAATCTATGATGGTGAAGTTAAAGTACAGGGATATTGTCTGGGATATTATTTGACCATCCTCCAACCTAAATTTCATGCCACTGAATTGTATGTACGAAGGTTGGTGAGAACCTACTATACACATAAATCAATTGAAACGTTCTTGCTAGTAAAAATACCTCAACAATCAGCTTATACCTATCACCATCCAAATCGGTATGGAACTGTCCATAATAGAGAAACTTAACAAAATTGGTCTCTTATCTGTATTCCTGGCAATCCTGATATATACCATGAGTCGGAAATAATAGTCAGTGACGTCAGCGGACACAGCACATCGGTGCCAAGTTTATTTCGGCCCATGCAATAGATCTAACAGAGCATTTGAAGCATCCTCTATTTTAAGGAAAGTTCGTGGTCGAGGTTAACAATTGTACTGATATTTATCGATGGCGGGGCGGAGGTTGCAATACTGAACGATCGGGCTAAGATGAGTCACTGACTATCATTTCCGTCTTATGGTATAGATGAGTATTGAAAGGCAGGCTGAAAAACGTGCTAAAACAGGATCCAGTTATTCATATTTCACCAAGCTTTGCCAATATTCATTGAATTATACGCAGAATGTGTCCATTATTATTTTATTATTATTATTACATATAAGTAAAGGCTGAAGACAGAGTCCTATGTAAGCCTACAAAAAAAAATTCAAAGAGATCAACAAGATTATACAATGCATGCAAAAGAAAGAGAAAAATAATTAATATATGCGTAGGAACAATTATGCAAATAAGCAAATGTCTATTTTGTTCTTAAAACTATGCACTGAGTCAGAATTCACAACATCGTTGGGTAAGTTATTCCATGTTTTGAAAATACGATTCACCAAGAAATATTGTCTCTGCCTAGTGGCAAATTTCTCCTTTTTTAATTTGAGATTATGACCACGTAACCGCGAATCATTGTTGAAAACAAAAAGTTCTTTCTGATCAGCATAATTATACTTAGCTATACGGCAGGATATGATGAGGTCAACACGGAGTCGACGTTGGTCAAAAGCTATCAGTTGTGCCCTCCTCAGTCTTTCGGGATAGGCTGGACGCACTCCACCAGAAGTCATACGCGTGGCTCGACGCACCGGGCCTGCATACTCCAAAATTGGACGAACGTAGGTTTTGTAGAGTTTTATGGTACTTGAATATGATAGATGGGAGAACGTTTTGCGGATGAGGTAAATCAGTGTGTTGGCGCGCTCGCATGTGGATATAACATGTTCGGACCAAGTTAGGTCAGTATTAATAGTCACTCCCAGATCGACATGTGAATACACTATACCTGTTGACCATTTATTGTGTGCGCGTGGAGTGGATTGTTTTTTCTTTGATGAAGTACGACGCATTTGTCGACGTTAAGAGGAAAAGCCAATCTTCACACCACCGACTAATCGAGTTGAGGTCTTCTTGAAGGAATTGATGTTCCACTAAGGCATTTCCATACAGTTTAGTATCATCGGCATAAAACGACTTGCAGGACTTTATATGAAGAGCAAGATCACCTGCATAAACAACGAAGAGGAGTGGGCCAAGAACAGACCCCTGGGGGACTCCACTTGTGACTTGTCTGTCCGAAGAAAAAGAGTGACCCACTTTGACCGTGAAAGTTCTTTCTGTCATGTAATTCTCAATTCATAAGTTTAGTTGGCCCCGAAGTCGGAGGCATTCACAAATTCTTTGTGGAAAGGTCAACAAAATTAGTTGGACTCCGGGTCTATATTACCTAACGGACCACATACTGGTCACTATCGTCTGAATCATGATTTGACAGGATCGGTACTTTTGGAGAATTGTTAGGAATTTGATGAAAAGGCAGAGCATATATTACGCGCCTGGCACGCTGCGCCTAGAATCAGGTTTTTGATATTTCCCACAGTCATTGTTTTGCCGAAGAGCTTGAAAAATCAATAAATTAATCAGCTTTGTTGAAAAGCTGGATTTATTGGGTATAAGCTGCACTAGATCCATGAAGGATCTTGCAAACCCACTCACTTGAAAACTAACCTAACCCCAAAATAAGTTGGTGCTTTCGACAATAATTCCTATAATTCACGGACATAGTCGTTGATTTCATCGAAATGATTGATACGGCTTGTTAAATTCACGTAAAAAACAATCCTTGAAATGAACCGCTTCATCAATACTTAAATATTTGTCCAGTAGCTGATATCGTTTTGTAATATCGATGAAAGCATACATAGTCGGACAGACAATATCTCCATAACATCAGATATTCATTATTTGTTCCTACACAAAGAAGGTTGATGGACAGCATTTATTGATTCTTCATAAAAATATATTTGGACCCTCTCCATTCCCTCTACGCCTATGCACTAACAGTGTGAGATAACTTCTCACTTCAATAGCAAAGTACTACCTCATTGTTCTCATTGCTGGGGAATTATAACGCTCTTTTGAATTTTTGAGTGAAAACAATCGCTACCTATTTTTGCTCTATCGACGTGGAGCGGCTGTTTTTAGATTGGCAGACTTCCGCGGTGTAATCTTGATTGGACTAATCATAATAAATTATGCAGATATCGATTGAACGGTTATGCAAATAACAGGATAACATGATAAGGAGAAGGAGAAGAATAAAACATCAGCTTCTCGTATTTTCTAGCGATTTTGGTCCAGTTTTTGCTGCGAAAATGATTTGATCTTCATTAGGTGATTACAGGATTCTTTCAAAATTGATTGGATAAGCGACACAGCTGTTCAGTGAACTCGGATATTGATAGGCGGATCACTAAAATTATATCAGATTCTTTGAAATTGGAAGTTTGTATATGAGCTCAGCTTTTGTTTAGAGAAAATATTTTCCATAGGGAAATTGTGAATAATATTTCTTCTGGTGGATGGGTTGAATAAAATTAGGATAGAAAGAAGATAACGGAATTAATATATTTCCGATTTGATGTTACCCAGTTTTAGAAAAAAGTCATCAATATGAAACAATAACAAACTAAAACAAGAAGAAACAATTGAAGTGTCGAGTGGATGGAGGTGGCAAGTGACAGAATAACATAAAGAGAAAATTGACCCTTCATTCTAAATATACGTAAAATAATTCTCACATGCCTCCTTTGGCCACTAGTAACTTTGCTTTAAATTGTGATATCAACATGGAAGTTGTTGGTGAATGAATAATATCACAACCATAATTCATACCAAAACATCGTTTTGAAAAATTCATAATTCTAAGGTCTACCTGAATTTTGAAAAGGGAAACATTCTTGTCGACGAAAATCTATTTCACGCTTCCACGATCATCAGGAAGACCGGAAGAAATGGAAGCAACATTTTCTAGAAGCGATCCTACTTTGCAAAAAATGGAAAAAATTAGTTGTTTTCTGTTAGACATTCGCAAAAAATAACTTAATTTTTATAGTGGATTTTTCATTTCGCAGAAAAACCATTCTATTCAATATTCAATTGAGAATGTTTTCCTTTTCAACATGAATACCCCACAAGAGGTTATCTCGAACGATGGAAGATAGGGACTAAAGTTTATCTTTCAGTCGCAGATGATTCCATATCTGATTTTATGAACATCCTGTTCATATTTTCAAACGATCTACCTGAATTTGAATTTAAAGGAAAACATACAACAATCAATTGATTATAAGGTATCAGGTACACCTATACTCTTTCAATGAGCGCACAGACCTGATGTTTTCTAAAAAAAGGGTTCTCATTAATAATTTCTACATTTTATGATTCATATCTTGATGTGAATAGGTATTCGTATTCCAAATAATACACCCGTTCTCGAGAATGGAATTAAGGATAGACTTAAATAATAGTATTGTAGGTTAATTTGGGGCTAGATCTTGAAACTGGCTAATTTTTCTAGAAAATTCGTATATCATCTGCTCAGTCTATCCAGTTGAAACGTACCTATTTTCGTAATGGCTTCATTAGGGATAAATAGGAGTCAACAAAGTAATTCAAGGGGTTATTGGGATCTTTTTGAAGGATATCTGACCCTTTTCACTTTCGATTAAAGTGAAAACCTGGAAATGATCCATGATGAATTATTGGTGTTTGATGAATTGAGGCACGTCCTTTACAGATACATGAAATTAAGATCATAAATGTGACTCAACACTATTAATCAATTACCATGGTGTATCATTGAGATTGATTTTTCATCGAGGATAGACATTGAGATATAACTGTATGGAATGTTTCGAATATTATTATACAGGGTGTAACTGAATAAGTGTAAAACATTTAAGGAGGTGATTCCTCATCGAAAAAAAGATAGGATCTTTCATATAAAGAAACTTCATTGGAGCATCCCTTGTTAAGATACAGCCCCTTAAAGGGGGTACATAAAATTTGTATAACAATTTTTTTCACAAGCACTGAAAAAGTTACAATATTGAAATTAACCTGACGTTTTGTACTACCAAAAAGACACTTAGCCAGTAATTTATTTGGTTTACCCCATGGTTGTAAGGGGTGAAAAACGCAACCCCTAAAATTTATTTCCAATGTAACTTTTTGTCTTATTATTTGTTTACCATTTAAAAATTTATTTCCGATAATAATAATAATAATAATAATAATAATTTATTTGCTAAAAATACAATAAAACATTGAATCGTGCAACACATTCAAATTATAGCAAATAAATAGAGTAGTAAAACCTTGTGCATGGGTAGCCTGTTTCATTCTAAACAAAAAATGTCTCTTGGGTTTTTTGCCCAAAATGAACCAGTAAGCAGCAAAACATTATTTTACGAACAACTACAGAGATACATCGTCATAAATGCGAACTGGATTTATTGTTATTTTGTAGTTAGTACCTGCATTAAACGATTAAAGGGTAATAAACAAAACTAAGTTATTAATAACAAAACACACAACATGTAGAAATCATAGTGAATGTTCAATATGTCTACCTTCAAACATTACGCATGCGTCTAGACGTCGGCGCATTGAGCCACGTATTCGCTCAAATATTCCTGGAGTCTCTCTGATTACCCTGCACGCATCGATGATGCGGTTTCTTAAGTCCTCTACATCGCGAACAGGAGTACGATATACCAAATGCTGTGAATGGCCCCAAATAGAGAAATCGAGAGGATTGAGATCCGGGGATCGAGCGGGCCATTTATGTGGTCCTCCTCGGCCTATCCACTGATTTGCATATGTTTCAGTTAAATGCTGACGTGCTACTTGACTAAAATGGGCGGGAGCCCCATCATGCATAAAAAACATATCCCTTCTGACGCCCAAAGGAACTTCCTCCAGCAGTACTGGATGCACTTCTCTTAAAAATTGAACGTATGCCTCACCATTTAATCGAGGAGGTAGGAAATGAGGCCCAATTGAATCATCCCCAATAACTCCGAGCCACACGTTAAGAGAAAACTGTTCTTGATGGCTAGTTTCGACAATAGCGTGAGGATTTTCATCAGCCCATATGTGGTAATTATGAAAATTATTAATCTTGTCCCGAGAAAAACTACATTCGTCTGTGAATTCTATCGTCTTCAGAAAGTCACAATTTCTTCTAATCATTTCCAGCATCCAATTGCAAAATTCAAGACGGTTCGGAAAGTCTCGCGGTAACAGTGCCTGTACTCGTTGCAGATGGTAAGGGTATAAGAGTTGTTCCTTTAAAATTCGAAATACCGTCATATGATCAACATTTAGCTGGAAAGCAATCTTTCTAGTACTGGTAGTAGGTTGTTCTTCAATCAAATTAAGTACTGCTTCCTCAAGCTGTGGTGTTCGTATTTCTCGATGGCGACCACAATCCTGCGTTCTTTTGTCGAATGAACCATATTCTCGTAATCGTTGATGAAGTCGAGCAAATATTCTATGTGAAGGATGCTGCCGTTGAGGATACATTTCAGCATATCTTCTAGAAGCTTCTAACCCATTCCCCTGCGACAGACCGTAAACGTAATGCATATCAGCCATTTCCTCATTTGTGTATGCCATTTTATTAACAAGTGAATTATTAAAGTAACAAATTAAGAACAGAACAACAACACACAATTAGTATTAATTCAATTTCGAAAATTCCCAAACTGACAGCGTCATACCAATTTAATTGTCACTATCGCTAATAGCGACCTACTAGATAGATTAGTTTCGTATTTTCGCATTTATGACGATGTATCTCTGTAGTTGTTCGTAAAATAATGTTTTGCTGCTTACTGGTTTATTTTGGGCAAAAAACCCAGGAGACATTTTTTGTTTAGAATGAAACAGGCTATCGGAAATAAATTTTTAAATGGTAAACAAATAATAAGACAAAAAGTTACATTGGAAATAAATTTTAGGGGATGCGTTTTTCACCCTTACAACCATGGGGTAAAACAAATAAATTACTGGCTAAGTGTCTTTTGGTAGTACAAAACGTCAGGTTAATTTCAATATTGTAACTTTTTCAGTGCTTGTGAAAAAAATTGTTATACAAATTTTATGTACCCCCTTTAAGGGGCTGTATCTTAACAAGGGATGCTCCAATGAAGTTTCTTTATATGAAAGATCCTATCTTTTTTTCGATGAGGAATCACCTCCTTAAATGTTTTACACTTATTCAGTTACACCCTGTATATGACTACAGATAATACTGAATTGAACTCTTTCATGATACAGAAGTTAATAGAAAGCATACAATAATTTTTATGAAAAATACGAATGCAGAAAAAAGAGACCTATTTAACTGCAACACGGAATGATGCGATGGAAATCAAACCAAACCATATACGCAAATTTGCTAGTCAGGAAATCTTTCTTCTTCCTGGTTCTCTTTTTCCCTTCACAAACACAGAAAGAAATATTGGACCTGATATTAATGACCACTAATGATTGACTGCAAAATCATTATCCCAACGTATTTTTCCTTGAGGCAATTACCAAATATAATGAAAATCAGTCCGTTTCTGTGATTAAATAATCAACGAAATCATTACAATAAGGTTAGATATACAGATATATCTAAAAACTAGTTATGACAGGGTACTTCATTTCTTCAAATTGGATACCCTGTATATTATTGCATCTTTAGGGTTTTTGAACAATTTTATTTCGAACGATTTTACAAAATTATAAAGGATATGTGTTGCACAACTTTGATGATCATATAGGATATAATTCGTTCTATTCACTACTACGTTGGTTTAATTAACATTATAAGTATTTATGGTTACTGTACAATTATTAAATATATTAGAGGTATTTCGATGTGTCGAATCAAATGACATTGTAATATTTTCATTTGTTGAGGTTGTATTATTACTATGTAAAATAGCGGAGAATATTCTCGATGTGGTGAGTTCTTTGTTTTTTAAGGAATTGGCAACATAACCTTTTGCTATTGAAGACGATTGCCAGCCACCATGTGTCTTCAAATCCAATAGATCCACGCCAGCACCGACTAAAATAGTTGCCGAAGATCTGCGAAAACAGTGTCTTGTGTAGCGATTAGGATTTTTAGTTTAAGAAATTTTGCAATATCTTTTGCAAAAAACGGGTGAAATGGGGTGTGAAGTTTTCTATAGGGGTTCCGTTAGTTTTTCAACTGGGGTCATGAAAATTGGTATTTGAGGTCGTTGTTACAAAAAAGGAAATACGTGTTTCAGTGTTTTAGAAATTCAATTCCTAAAGGGGCGAAAGTTTGTATGAGGTTTCCGTTAGTTTTTTGTTTGTCCCGTATGCGTTTCTATACCATTCATCCGATTGCGATGAATTTTTGGTGAGTTGTGCATACACCAACAAAATCATTCTGAATTAGTGCAACCTTTCACAAAAGGTGTTCTGCCCTTGAATTACTGTTCTACCCTTGATGAACCTTCTTACATTTTGTCAAATAAACATGTGCCCAAATCATTCGATTCAATTCGAACGAAACAAATTATATCAATCATGATAAATCTGATATTGAGAGCCCGAGTATCAAATGTAACTCTACCCTGGTAAATAACTCTCGATCTCTGAACAATAATTACGCATTTATTACATTTTATCTTGTCACTATTGTAAATTACTCGCTACTCTAAGAATTTCTCACAAGTCCCATAGTTCGATAATTAGCATAATGAGATAAATGGTTGATTAATTGTCCGGAGAAATCAGTTTATCCAAGAAGTACTGCCAACAATTAAAATATTCATATATATTCATATTAATAATCGTATTTTTACACATTTGTATGAGCGCGATTTGAAGATTACAAGTGACACACCCAGTAGTCAACGGCCGCAGTAGAGTACCAGTCTGTAAAAAATACTCTTTATCAGGATGGAATATCGCGACATCAATACAGGGTGATCAGAATGTCTTGCACCTGTGATGCTCCATGATGAACCACGTATAGTTCCAAAGTCCAATACTACTTTATTATTTTGTATCACGAATTATTTCAATACCAACCTAAACAAGTGCTCATTAACTTCATTTATTTGAATGGTTTTGGTGCTCGTTCAATCTGCTAACCCAGAAGAATAATTGAAATAGATATAGATAGACAACAAAATATTGTTCTGCTATTAACTATCATCAGCCGTGATCACCTACGCATCTTTGGTATGGTGGACAAAGTTAACCCAAAAAATAGCCACGACTGAGTTGAGAAATGTACAAAGACTTGCCTGCCTCAGCATAACGGGGGCTATGAAAAAAACACCAACATCAGCCATAGAAGCACTACTGGATCTTTACCCGATTGTCAAAACAATCATGGGGGAGGCAAGAATATATACGAGCAACAGATCGGATCACAAGATAAAGGAAATAGTATAACATCCTTGAAATGGAACCAACGGACCACACAACTCCTAGGAACTTTTTCGAAACTAACTTCGATGTGATTATGCAAGATCGAAGGGAATGGTCACATGACAGCATCAAGAGTAAACCTGGAGAGAGAATCTGGTATACAGACGGATCCAAGACCAAGGAAGGAACTGGTGCAGAAATATACAGTGAGGGGAGAAACTCCCAACTGAACACCTCACTGGAAATAAATACTTCCGTATTCTAAGCGGAAATGTACGTAATCTTGCAATGCGTGAGAGAAAACAACATGAGGGAAGTGCGCAACAAACGGAACAAAATATGCCCAGACAGCCAGGCGCCACTAAAGAATGCCACGAACCCAAAAGTGACATCAAAACTGGTATGGGAATGCCGAAAAGAACTCAGTGCCCTCGCAGAATATAGCAGAATAACTTTGATGTGGGTTCCAGGACACTGAGGCATCGAGAGTCTCATCAACTTCATATATTGCCTCATCAACTTCATATATTGGCCGCACTCGGGGTCACAAAATTGACTATCTGAGGCTGCATAGGAGACTGGAAAGAGACCTCTCTCATGCAGTACGGGAAAATATTTATCAAGGAACCGTCGAAGCGCAGAACTCAAGAACTTCTCAAAATGAGTAGGAAACAAGTTAGAGCAATAATGGGCCTTCTGACTGGTCACAGCTCAAGGGACACTTGCACAAAAAGCGGCTATACAAGGGATAACCTTCCTGCAGACAATGCGGCAAAGCGACACAAACGGCCATTGTCAGAATGCGAGGCACTAGACCGCAAAAGTCAAGCAATATTCGGACAGCCACGGCTAACCCCCAAGCCAACCACCACCTTCACAGACTAGCCCAGGGAACAGGGTTACGGAGTAGGTGCTGTAAAAGGCATGAAAAGCTCAAGAGGCTGAGGTGCAGCTGGCGATATGGACATCATCCGAGAAAAAAACGATCATCAGACCGCTGAATCCTTGACAAAATGTATTTTCCACTCCAAATGTCATGATAACCAATCAATTTCAGTTATAGATATCAACATGATTACTAGCATAATCTGTATACATTATAATAAAATTATCCCATCATGAATATCATGTAAGGATAAGGTGAAAATGAGAAAAATTATTCTTGGTTATGTTTCAGTACTCAATGGTGATTGAATCAAGGTCACATTGCAGTAGAATCATTATATTGAAGCCAGGAATCCTACATGTCGGACTCTCAATTAATACAAACACATAGATCATTGAGAAAGAGATTTTCACATTACTCATGATCGTACTGTGCTTGTTATAGTAGTTCATCGCAATGCTGAGAATCATTGTTTCTTTCGAGTTTGTCTTCAAATCCCACGTTTCCCAAGCAACTTTTTATAACTGATTTACACTGGTTTGACTTCAATATCAACAGCCACTTCAAATGGTTATTATTTGAAGAGTTTGGACAAAGCTGCCTATTCAGTTGTTGCCTATGGACTGGATCAAGAATTGCACAGGTAAACCCTTCACCACACTAACTCACTTCACACCTATATGTGCATGTGACATGTATAGCTATAGTTCGTTGTGGACAGGGATATTATGAATTATATTTATCGTGAGGGCGCCGAAGAATGTCCTAGTATACCTACATCGTTACCGAACACTGAAGCTCTAGCAACAAAATATTGGTGGAATAACAATGAATGGAACTACGACAGCATATCTGTCAAAAATGGTTACTCTTTGTCACTGTCACTGTCTATGTTGTAGGGGGAACGTTAAAGGGATCCACGTAGATTGAATTCGGTATTGAAACAACACAATGATATAGGGGGAAAACACGAGTGGATGCGATTTGCTGCGGCAGGATAGGCAACGATGAATACTCGCCAATGTCATGAAGTGCAGCGGTAGAAGACATTTGTTAGGTTAGATAAGTGCCATGTGAAGTGGAATGAATAGAAAAATCGAATTTAAACGGTTTTCTTCACATAAAGGATTCAATATAAAATTGAACCAGAGAAAGGTAGATCTCAGGTGAAAAACAACTACTTTCCTGGCAAATACCACGCAGAACGTTGAATGATATTCACCTGAAAATCCATGCATACTTCCATAAAATATCAATGGACATTGAATGCAAATGTTTCTTTCTGATAAGATCGATTATGTTTAATTTAAGTCGTGTTCACCTAACAATCCGCATACCGGTTTCAGGCTTCTTGGCCCTCATCAGTACGGAGTAGTCAACCAGCCAAAAGTCCAAAGAACTCTGGCTGAAGTGAGACACAACGTAAACAAACCATCATCGATCTTGTAACACCTATAGGTACGCCGGAAAAGATAAACTTTAACTGGCGGTACCTAGTGACAGAAAGAAACACTCCGAAAATCTCCCACCTCGATAGGTTTCTAAATAAAAGATTCCTTCTCAGTAGGAGTGGCAAGCCCGTCTAGCATATAGTGAAAGATAAGTGCCATGTGAAGTGGAATGAATAGAAAAATCGAATTTAAACGGTTTTCTTCAGGATTTTCAGGTGAATATCATTCAACGTTCTGCGTGGTATTTGCCAGGAAAGTAGTTGTTTTTCACCTGAGATCTACCTTTCTCTGGTTCAATTTTATATTGAATCCTTTATGTGAAGAAAACCGTTTAAATTCGATTTTTTCTATTTGTTAGGTTAATAAGTGGGTTTATTCAGTTTTGCAATCGTTATCCTACCAAAATGTCCAAGGGTACTTTTCAGTAGCGGAAAAAGGAATTATGACTAATGTTATTACATTCATGAAAAATGGGACCAAAATAACAAATAACTTCACACCAGAACAACGAACGTGGCATAGCAGCAATAGGTATAACCAAATTCCAGAAAATTAAAACGGAATAGTTAGCTGTGAATTCAAGTGATATACCTCATTTACCTTTACTCAAGAAGGGTGAGAAGAAGAAAATCAAGAAGTAATATTACAGAAGGACAGAATGGAGCAATAAGAGCGATTATGATGATTTTTGTTTGATCAAAAACAATGACCCACTTGAACGTCTAGAAAACGCTCAGGTAGGGTTCGAGGGGACCTTACAATATTAATAAAAAATAATAAAAAAGAACATATGTTGGACAGTGCTCGCGATCGTTTCATTATCATAGTGAATGAGGGTAGTTTCGATGAGGGTAGTTTCGATGAGGGTAGTTTTCGATGAGTGTGTTTCAAACAGTGATTATGGTGGGAATGTTTTTGACTCAGTTAATTTTACAGATTGTTTGCAGAACGTCTGGAACCCAACAACCACATTGAATTGGTGGAAAACTCAATAACTAAACGAAAATTCCTCCTGCCATTCACTTAAAGCTTTCATTGTTTTTTTGTGGATGAGAATGTGGAATAACAGAATCTGACTTTGTATAAACTTCGTACTGTTTTTTATATACATTCAGGTAAACTACACTGAATAAATTGTTACGTGTTATTGCTATAATTGGGCTATTTTATACCAGTTGCTGTTCCTGTTATTGATGGTTCTATGGATATTGAAGTAAACAAGGTGGAATTTATCGTCCTTTTATCCTCATTGAGTAAATTTGTATTATGGTTTCTGTGGATAACTGTACAATCCATGCAATCCTATTTTCTAATGTCGTTGACCGGTTTGATCATATTCCAATTATGAATATTAATTTTGTGACCCGATTCGATCATATGTTCCGCTACACTTGACTTAGATAGATATATAGTTTATTTCCCAGAAATACTACATAGTAATACAAATATTACAAGATAATACAAAATAATATGAAGAAAAACAAGATAATATATATTGGTATTCTCGTTTAGCCAAAGTATTTCAGCCCCTTACAGGGCATGGGGAAAGCAATGACTATTTCATAATATCCTTATTTTCCATAACGTCTTGAAATTATATTTTCATTAATTTCATGATAAAGGTTATTAATAAAGAAGGGAGAAGAAAAAAAAGGGAAAAAGAAAAATCAGTGATAGAAAATAATGATGTTGTTTACATCATTTAAAAGTATACATTGCAATCATCAGTGTCGGAGAACGGATAATGGATCCCGATGATATAACAGTAAAATTATTCTTGAATAATGATGTATCAATTACATCGGAAGGATGATTTCAAACTATGTATGCTGCTTCAGAATTTTTTTTATATTGTTTTTGAATTTTCTCATGGAGAGTGATTTTAGGTTTTCTGGTAGGTGATTGTAGACTTGTATGCCTGTGAATTGTGGTATTTTTCTTGTTCTGTCGTATATATACCTAGGTTATATAAAGTTTTGGTTTCTAGTTGGATAGGAATGCACCAGGGGCTTTGATAATTCGTTCTTTTTTTTATGTATGACTATTGCTGGTTCAATAATTTACGTGTTCAGTTTCTGCATGACTCTTGACGATTCAAATTGCATAATATTCGAATGGCGTTTTCTGGGGTTATGAAAATGTTGTTTTTGGATACGCTTCCTAAAACTGCAACTTTGGGAATGAAGAAAAATCCGTAAAATGCTACTTACCCGGACTTGTCCGTGAAGTGTCGTCATGGCAATACTTTACAAACTGAATTTTATTCATTCATAAAACATAACTGAACGGGTGTTTATAAATACTATAAAAACTATGAACCGTTAACATTTCGCCGCAGAAGTGCTGAGAATTTTAATTTTTTTAGAATAAAATTGTCAATGGTTATTGTTGTGGTAGGTACAAACATGATGACTTTTACACTTCCTTTCTTCGAATAATCGCAAACAAAATGCTAGTAAATTCAAACAAGACATAATCTATTTATAAGAATGTATGAATAATGGTTGAGTTTGGGTTCACATCAAGTTTCGATTTTCACACCTAAACCTACATACATTTATTGGATGATAACAATTCATATTTCATTTATTCCAAATATCACTTACTTTTCAGGATTACGACGAAGTGGGCGACATCTATCATTCACGATTCGAATGTGTCAAATTAGGGGAAAACAGGATTTTGCTGTATACTGAATACATTTACAATTTTCTTTCAAATTTGGAGTATTTTTCTGAATGGTTGTCATATTTACTTACAAGTTCATTATATTCAACAATCTATATCCCCATAATACGTTAGTATAGTTGGATCCTCGAACAAATGACTGGAAACACAATTAGAGAACATAACAACAAACGAAAATGTTATTGACTAGTGATTCGATATTTCACACGGTCTTCTGCCGGTGCTGCCTACAAATAAATTTGCGTATTGATAGCAGAAATAAAACAGTTCCTACATGAAACATTCTTTGGAAAGTTTATGAAACACGTACGCAAATGGCTTTCGCGGACTTGTTACATAAACTTCTATTTACAACCACGGCACTTTCCCAGAATTCGATTCCGTACTGTATCAGGGAATGAATGTAAGCGTAGTAGGCCGATTTGGCAACTGGAATGCCCAGATTTTGTTTTATTGTTCGGATAGCTAATAATGACCTGTTTCATTTTTCATTCAGTTGGGCAATGTGATCGCACCATTTCAGATCCCTCATTCTCCCTTCGATAGGTTCCATGGGCCATATGATATCAAATTTCTGGATCTTTTATGGGCTGGGGGGCTATTTCAGAGGCAATAAATATATTCCGAAATCTACCTTTCCGACTGGCCGCGCCATCGGATTTTTCCTCATGGGAACGGAATGTGTTGACATATCATTTCCACATGAGCAGAAAAGTTCAACAACTCCTTCAGAGAAGATGGAATACATTGGAATTTGTCACTTCGCAAGTAACATAGCCGACGTTTCAGAGAGTGTATCTATGTAGCAACCAGTATGAGAAATGTATAATTTTCTCGAAAATAATAACTGAAAATGACTATGGCTGAGTCGAAACAGCAATAGCTTGTATATGACTTGGAGCTATACTTTCGAATCAATTACCTGCCACTTCGTATCTGAGTTTCAACATATTTTCCTAAGTAAAACCAAGGTATTTATTGCCGAATAACACTACTATTAGATACAATTAGACGAATAACAAGCGTTCGATTATACTCATTAATTCACACAGTTAGACGAAACCAGAGACGGATTTAAGTTAAAAGGGGACGATACCCATGAGCTTTCAAGAACACAGAATGAAGTTAACGAAAATGGTAGTTTTTAGTTGGTAATTTGGCTCGCCAGATAATGCACAACGACCCCAATTTTTTGAACCCAAGACGATTTTTCAAAGTATTGGCTGAAGCTTGGTTTTGACCCATTCTCAGCCTCAGCAAAAAAATAGCAGGAGGCAACAACGAAATTGATTTTGGAATTCCTAACTGCCTTATTTAACAGTTATGACGGAATCACGCAGATCTGTACTGCTGAAGAAAACATACATTCATTGATATTTTTACTGAATATTCAACTAGTATATTAGTGTTCAAAAAGGCTGGTCTGTAAAATGAAGTCCAAATAATTTTAATTCATCAAGAAGATATGTATTATTAAATATACGTCCTAAACCATATACAACACTGAAACAAGCAACTACATGTCTCAGAACTATATATTACATTAAGTCCACGGGTTGTGACAAACATACTATAACTTTTGGAACCACCACCAGCAAAACAAAACAAAAATCATAAGAATAAGAAGAAATGGCATATAAAAATACCTTCTCTGTGCGGTGATAATTATATTAGAGAAATATAAAGATCAATAACAGCTCGTCAAAACGAACATTTGTATCATACTATCAATCGACGCATAATGAAATTGAGATTGTCAAAAGATTCTGAAATCCAATGACCACCACAATAGGATAATATAAAGCGAAAAGTTCAGATATGAAAACTCTTTATGAGCGATTTTTGCCGGTATATTTTTCACATACCTTTCTCACTCATTAAGAAGTTTTCATGCTATATATGTCTCCCGAATTGAAAATAGGATAACTTTTCAAAAATTTCTGGAGGGTTCGGCCGAATGTAAGTACAATATTTGACAAAAAAACTCCATCGTTTCTACTGGTAAATTCTTCATAAACTTTTTTTGAGTTTCATTTTCGTTCAATGAATAGTAATACATGATTTGCATGTTTGCTGTTCCAAAGTTGAAAGAAAAAGTTCTCATTTCCGCATTCTAAAGCAGCTTCCTCAGAAATTGTATTATATAAATATTGAACAACTTGAGTGTCCCGATCATCGAGGAGAAGTGGAAGTGGCACTTATTTGGAGCTGGTGGATATAATGTGTATTCTGATTACCTCTTTCAGCCAACTGTAGTGCTGTAACTGTATGCGTAATTTTGTTTGATATAAGATTGAAATCCGTTATATTTTCAATTGTCGATGCTGCCCAGTGGGAATCGAAATGAATGAATGAGCTAATCTGTTGATTGTATTCGAAGATATGAGATTCGTTTATCTGATCATCGGTCAAACATCATGATAACATAAAATCCATTCACTTGTTTGTTTTTTTCTCATAGGTCTTTGTGCGAGATTTCTATAATAATGCTTTTCCTGACAATATTGCATGTTCCAACAAGAAGTCCAAGCATTTCGTATGGAATGGTTCATTGTTGAAGGATTTTTTAAGTTTTCCTGGATTTGTCAACTCCATAAAACACGCGCAATATTCCATTTGACTCTCTAAGGCCTCCGGTTATAATAGGAATAAATTAACCAATGGTTATAATGTGCTGTTGCTTATCAATAAACGTTAAACAAAAGCATATTCTAACCGTTGGTTAATTTATTCCAAATATAACTGGAGGTGAAAATACCGGGCCTAATAGGAATAGGAAGAACATATTTTATTTTACATACAATTGTTTAAGTCTTTACTCCTTTCATTCATAAAATGAATATCTGCACTAGAATTAGAATAAAGTTCGGATTTTTAATGGATATATTGAATGAATGCGGTTCTTTGTGGAAGAACAACGTCTCTTGACATGTTTTTTGGGTAACCTTCCACAGTCTGAAAATGAAAATATAATCAGGAAAATCTATAAAAGTGTAGAAAGGGCAAACTAATTAGTTCACCCCGATAAGTTACTGCGTTCACCAAATTATATTTCCTATAGAAAAATTATTCAATTTGTCAGTAAGTTTTCGTTCCCTGAATATGCATATAAAAAAAGTAAAAATTCAAAAGATTCTTCTGTATATAGTTTTTGATTGACGTTTCGGGGACTATATCTGCCCCCGTTATCAAAATCTTCTAAATCTCCTTCAATTGTTTGAATAATTTGGATTTTTTCTTGCAGAGCCTTCTTCGCTTTTTCAACAAACTGATGTCAATTGAGATCTACCAAAAAAAATTTAGAGTGGCGTATTGCTCATTTGATATATGGGGTGTTGTTCAGATCAGTTTATTAGCATTCTACCATATCTCACTTCCTCTCTGAGTAGAGGTAACCATGTATGATCCATTTCAACAGAATTTGTTGAAAAGCAGTTGTTATTGGAAAGAAGAATACAGGCCGTTTCTTTCAATTTTCTCCTCTCTTGATGTGGTTCTTTCATCAAGATTTTCGTCCTATTCCATTCAATCGTATGATCGCCATTGGATGTGCGGATATGTTCTGCAATTTTTGATCCGGTTATTTGTCGATTTCTGATGTAACTCTGATGTTCACTTTGGCGCACTTCCAATAGTCTTGACGTTTCACCTATATAACTATCACCACACGAACAAGGTATGTTGTAAACACAGTTTTTGGTACTTCCTTCTGCGTTTTTTGGTTTTGTTTATGTTAGTATAGATCTCAGTGTGTTTGTTGTTCTAAATGATGTCCTCACATCATACCATCATACCTATGTCCAATTCGTTCGATCTTTTCAGATAATCCGGGGACATAAGGTATTATGTTGGTTGTGAAATGTGTAGGTGGGGGGAGTACTCCTGTTGGTTGTGTTAATTGGTTGTTAGATAGATTTTTGTTTTTAATGTCAGTGATTATTTTTTCCACAAAGTGATCCGGATATGCATTTTCCTTGAGAACAGATTTTATGAGGTTTATTTCTTCTTGTAGATTCTGGTTGGAATTGCAAACTGTTTAGGCTCGATTATATTTGACTATGTCTTTTTTCACACTGGCATGATGGTTTGAGTTGTAGTATAGATATCGATTGGTATGCGCCTTCTTTCTGTGTACAGATGTTTCCATACGGGATGATGATTTTTGGATCATGACATCTAAAGAGGGGAAGTTGGTTGTTTTGTTCTGATTGTAACGTGAATTCTGATCGTCGGTTCTTGACCGTTTATATGATCCAAGAAAATGTTTAATTCTTCTTCACTTCGATTCCAGATAGCGAAAACATCATCCACGTACCTCCACCATATTTTTGGACCATTGTGGAATGTTTCAACGAAGGATTCTTCAAAGTATTCCATGAATATGTTACTAAACATGGGTGACAAAGGAGAACCCATCGCCATACCAAACTCTTGTTGATAAAATTCGTTCTTGAATTGGAAATATGTTTTTTCTGTGCATAGTTTGAGTAATTCTATGATGGCACTGACATCCAGTTTTGTTCTTGTTTTCAGATAGTGAACATTTCAATCTATCTCCATTTCCAATTTTTGGACCATTGTGAATGTTTCAACTACTAGGATTCTCAAATGTATTCCATGAAATGTTACTAAACATGGAGTGACAAAGAAACTTCCATCCAGTATGTCAAATCTTGTGATAAATTCGTCTGAATTGGAAATATGTTTTTGTGCATATTTGAGTAATTCTAATGTGGACTGCATCCAGTTTTGTTCTGTTTTCAGTGATGTGTCATTTTTCTAACTTTCAGATTTCCAGAGTTTCATCAATAGGGGCATTAGTAAACAAACTTTCGACATCAAAACTTACTAGGAGATCTCCATCTTGAATTTGTAATTCATTCAATTTCTCCAGAAAGTGAGAGGTATTCCTTATAAAACTATTTCCATCTCCAGATATTGGTTTCAGAATGTTGAGTAGGTATCTAGCGAGTTTTTGTGAAGGAGATCCAATGGAACTTACGATAGGGCGTAGAGGATGAGATGGTTTGTGTATTTTTGGTAATCCATAAAAATGTGGGGGTTTGCTGTGGTGTGATACTAGGTCTCTGCGTTCTGTTTTCGTGAGTATGTTTTTGTGTTTAGCTTAGGGAAAGAAAGGATTTCTAGAAAAGTTATTCGAAATTTCTTTGTCCTGGAAAAGTTGTCAGGGATACCTATACAGAATGGGCCATTGAAAACGAAACAGCGGCTCTGTAGGTCGGCAGAACCGAATTATATAAAAACGCTCGGACACGTCAACTACGTTTTCAAGGGGGACATCGTTCGCGATGGAATTCACCCGAAATACATTCCATCCTTCGGAGCTATAACCGCCACCCCTGAATTCTTCAGTTTCCAGGAAAAAAAATAGAGAATATAGAAATTTGGATAGGCAACTTCTATAGGGTCAGCTAGTATTACATAATTTATAATTATAATATAATTGTCATTGAAAATCAGGAAATGTGAAGATCCTTTGTACCTCCATGTGTACATTGACTAACGCAAACACCCAGTATCATTTGTTGCAGTATTCCGAGCCTACGGAACCAATATCATTAATGAAACATTCTAATTGTCCGGTAATAATACTCCTAAACACCGAGTTAGAGACATGCTGACTAGCAAGTGTATGGTAATATTGTTGACGCAACTCTGGCTGACCTTCATTGCTATGGAATGGGTGCGCTACACACCTATAACGAGGCGTAGTATTTTTTTTTCATTTCGTCCCGAGAATCACATAGACAACCAGTCTGTTTCAAATCTTGATCAATTCGTCCATTGTGTACCGGCCATAACTTGGATTTCCCTAAGTTCTGCCTACCTAACGCTGGTGGAAAAAAAAATACGTTTTGATAGTAGGTCATCTATGGAAAATTATATATTTTCTAACCCCTTGAACACGAACATAATTCAAAATGTGTTCTTGAAACTACGGATTAATCATATATCAAACAGATAAATCATAGAGACAATCTAGAATTTTTTGATTTAATGCTGTCCTTTTCACACTTGGTTTTTGCTTTTTAATCTTTCATTGATTGTTCTCCAAATAATTCTGAATTCAGTTTTGATTGCTCTGGATTCATGGTCTCCTTTTCGTTGCTTGATACAATATGATTACAAAGAGCCGGAATGAAATTTCTTTTTCGACTATGGCATAGGTACCGACCTTCGTACCAGGAATCGATTTATTTAGGCATCAGACCAAATCGTGATGCTCTGAAAAAAAAACTGAAAACCGAATCAGGATCCATTATTGTATGGCATAATATCTTGAATATGAGTCGAATGATGAAGTACTATAATATGCACAAAATTCTTGAAATATAAATTTATTATATAATAAAAAATCTATTCTTCTGAACTTACTATTTTAATTGGTTGAATTGTCCATTCTCGCGGCATTGTGAGATCCTGAATCACTTATCACCAAATTCTATTCATTGTGTAACATTATGAACGTATTACTTTTTATGTCAACCCATATTTCTATTATTTATGAGTGAATAAATCTCATGAGAAATATTATCATTCGGTTGGCAGGTGTGTTGTAGGAATAGAATTCATTTCTATCTGTCATTGAACCTATTATGATTTATGACTGTTTTCATTGGTTCGATTTCTTAAAACTAGTATTATTATTATTATGTAGTAATCACGCCCTTTAACTCACCTGCATATCAAATCGAAAACAAGGACCACATAAAGTGGCCTGAATTTCATAAGATTACCGACGTTTCGAGTTTATTTGACGTCTGCTTCAGAGCTAAAAATACATCATGGATTTGGAGTACATGTGAGTTATTTTAATGTTCAATAAACCATAAATGCTTGATGTCTGGCACTGTTTAGAGCCCATAAGCAGGCTTCTTTAAGTACTACTCCGACAATGATAAATTACTCATCTGTAATTTTCCTCTGTGGATATCGGCAATAGCAGCATCATCATACTGTATTCACGATTTACTCGACAGAAGTAAATCTCTTGCCATCGCTCTTGCTTGTTGTTTCACATTTTATGACACGTTTTCTTTTTTCCAGTTATATTCATCTCCCACTGTTATGCAAAGTTTAAAATGACGTTTTTATTCTACGATCTTTAAGTTTTACGGTCATCGCCAATCAACGCGGGAACATTCGCTATCGGGGACTATATGGCCCAAGTGCTGTTGCCGCTTTGTTTTTGAATATAACTTGTATTAACAGAAAGAGCTTTGACTACTAAAATTGTCCCATTTCTTATTTCAAAAATATTGGTATATTTTTCTGTAAATTCAATACCTTAAAGAAAAAAGCAGCAACAGAGCTTGGGGGTTGCTAGGCGACGACCGTAATTGTTCATAGATTGTAGATTAAAAACGCAATTTTAACGTTTGCATAACAGTGGTGTGTTAGAGATGAATATTACTACAGAAAATGAAATCGTGTCAAAAAATGTGAAACAACAGGCCGAAATGGCATGAGATTTACTTCTGCCGAGTGAATCGCGAATACACTTTAACACTACTGCAGTTGCTGATATTGACAGAATACGATGCCGATGAATAAGTTTCATTTTATCATTCTGAGACTAGTTCTTTGGAGTGCCTGCTTATAGTTCAGTCGAATATAAAGCTTTGTATGTGACTAAAACATAATTGAACTTTGTCGTATAGTATTTCTAATCCCAATTGGACCGACATAAAAAGTTTCGAGAAGGAATTATCTTCCACACAACAGAACTTTTTTATGATTCTACCAGGAACGCTTTGAAAGTAAAAACACTGGTAATATTTAAATTTTCCATTTGCCGGGCAATGCATATGAACACTCCTCGTAGTGCTCTTATTTTTATTGCCGTTCCAATTGGGATTAGAATAACTATACTAGCTGTTTCTTCCACGAGTGGCAGAAGCTCTCAGCAAGCCCATTTTTGTGAAGCTGCCTCCTGTCAGAAATCGCTGTTTTCCGCTGTGTCAAGTTCTGACAATGCTTTTCTATGTTCTAAAGAAAGGTTCTGGTCCCATGAAATCTTATAGTGACTTATTTGGCCTGGGCAGTTTCATACTAATCTAGATGCTATTCGAATTGATTTCAAGGTAAATATTGAGTACCAGCACTCCTGCACTGACTTTTCTTGCATGTTTTTGGCTCCCAAACACGAATCCGGAAGAAAAACGCGGCGGATGAAACGAAATTTACTAAAGATTTAGTAATTTGTAACTGTTGAAGTAGACAGAATTTTCAGATAGAACCGGCTATAATTTGAGCAAAATTGTATCGATTATTTTTTGACATTTCTAGAAACCAATGGAAACTCAATTCATATAATTTATGTACGTTTTGGCCCATCAAAACATTATTATAGTGGGAATATTTTACCTAGAAACTTGCCACGGGAATAATTTGATGTATTTTGTTTTTGACAACGTATATTTTTAATTTGACGTCTGTCATCAATTCGCATGAAAAGTGAGAAATGAATCAAAACCGGTTTAGAACACTGTATCGTTGTGCGAGGAAATGTGTTCATGATAACAAAATAATCTATAGAATATGAGAGTTCGATAAAGTAGAAAATTATTCTCCTGATTTATTTTTCAAACTTGTTGCCATTTGGCAATAGCCACTCGAGCCCGTTGGGCACTCGGGTCTATTGCCTGGCAACAAGTTTTCGAAAATCTGTCGAATTATTTTCGCTTTATTCTCACTCTCTTGTGAAATTACAAATGAGAATGAGTGATTTAGTGCTTGTTAGAAGAAGGAGGCATTATGAGTGATTTTTATGTATAAAAAGGGGCACGATGATGCTAAGAATATGGTACCGTGTTATTGATTTTTCCACACATCATATTCAATCACATCTCAGACCAGTCATTAGAGTTGACACAAATGAGGGAATACATTTGAAATATCATTTCCACAAATACACTCCTATAATGTAGGAAAAAAAAGTTAAATGCGGAACCAGTGATTAACAGTCACTTCTGAAGAATATGAGACTAATTAAGAGATAATTGATTAACTGGCATGGACGTAGTACTTCGAGAAGAACTTCCTATGTGGTGATTGCCTTCATTTTTTCCATCAAACAACATTCTTCCAAAACATGTTCTCTTTTATTCCTGCAGATATGTTTAATGCCCCTCAAAGTTCCTATCTTTTCATGGATTGATTAAAGGCAAGTATTTTTCCCTCGGTAATTTCAATAGACTTTTCGCCAGTTCCATATTCTATCACACCATGAATATCTTCATAATAGTTCTCAAGAGTTATCGACATCGTATAGCGATCCCCACCAGGTTTTATAGGAGTGGAAAACATTTCGAACTGTCATTAAATTTGTCATGATTTATGTTCATTTTTGTTGGCACTGAATTACACAATAGTTGGTCTGTTCGGAGCAACTTAGCGTACAGTTGAAGGAACATAATAGTAATAGAATTCAATATATACTTCGCTCTATGATTTATCGTATTATTATGTAAACTTCTACGGTTATTTCCAATGTAGTGCGCCAACGTGTGGAATATATACATATGAAATTGAATTTGTTATCGTGGAAGTGTCAAGTGTCTTCGGTTTTCTTTGAGGTATATTGTTTTCATAGAAGGGTTCGAACCAATCTCAATCCACATTTACTCTACAATTTCAAGAGAAATATGTTTACATTTTTCAATGATTCTCAAAATAATGAACAACCAGTCGAGTCGAGAATTAGGTTCTACATATACAAGGATAAATAGTATTGCAGGAATTGACGGCTTCACATTTTTTATTCATATTTCTGGTTTCAATGAATTGATTCGATAATAACTATTTCACAAGTGTACCTTTCCAGATTTCAAAATCTTGACAGCTATTGGGCCAGTTTTTTTAACTAATCGGAACGCAAAAGTTTCCGCTTTAGCATCATGTTAGAATGGAATGATTATGGTAAGCAGAATTTGGATGTCCAAAGGAGATGTATGCATCCTAAATATATACGTAGACAGGTCCATCCTATTAGGAAATATCTTTTGAATGGCATATAGTGCACCAATATTGGTTTTGAATTAGAAATTTTTTCGATGTTATAATAGTCGTAGGTATTTTTGGTTTTTGGGGAAGATATGCCAAAATTTATTGAAAGTGATGACGTCTGCAATAGTCTTCAAAATGACAAGTGATGTATTCCATGTCATCTTGAAGATTGGTCACTTTCTCAAATAATTTTGGTCTAGAAATCTTACAAATTGTTGCGGATATTCTGATAATTATTCTCGATCTGCTAATCCTTGAATAATTTGTCACAGATAGGGCATTCTTAACACAGATAATTTGGTACTTAATATTGAAAACATAATAATTGGGAATAATATAGGTATATAAGTAAGTCAGTAAATAATATTTGTTTCACAAGAATAGGTTGTTTGAAAATATATTAGACAGAAAGTAATGAAAAAACTATCCATTTATCAAGAACGTTGAGACTATAGTAATATTGACACTCTCGAATAGGAGAACCATAGTACCAATGTTCAACAAAACTGAGAAACAGTACAATAATATATGCTGCAGGTATCCAATAAACAGCATACTGCAAATGGAACAGATCATTTAAAGGCCGATCCACTGAAAAACAAAATAAGAGACTTACTGCTATACGTACTGATTTGTACTATATACAGTGTCCGGCATACAGTTCGCAGCATATGAAAAACTTTTTTATTATTGATTTCTCAAAAAAATCATACGTGATAAAAACCTCTGCTTCATCCCAAACCTGCAAACGCCATTGCGAACACCAAAATTGAATTTTATACGACCCTATACGAGGGAGATAGAAAAGCTTGCTTGGTTCTCAAAATAATATGATTCCATCACTTTATTTCTCACGGTAGAATTCAAATTCATAGGGAAATATTGTTCAAAATCGAATGTTGATCCAGAAATTCGAATCATATGACCAATTTCATATCTCAACTTTTTTTCCCATTTTTTCCTCATCGCCCTGTAAAACATAATGAATATTATGCTAGACGAATGGTATATTGTTAGATATGATGATATCACTCTCTGAATGTTTTCTCTTTTCTCCCTCCCATCGGAAAATCACATTAATTGAATTATGTGACGCAATTTCACAAAATCTTGCTGCAAATAGTAAATAAAACTGAATTGTCTCCAAGGTATGATGCCAGAATGCCAATTAATTTATTTTCACAATATAAATAACATTTTTTGAAACAAATATGTCCTATGCTTTATTCTACGTGGAGTCCTCCATTCTCAATACACTGTATAGTACGGGGGTGCATTGCATCATGAACATTTCTTAGTACCTGGGGAGCTATTCCCCGAATACAATCCCTGATAGTATCCTCCAAATGACGTATATTTTGAAATGGTCTTCTTGAATATACCTTCTGTTTGAGATATCCACATAAGAAAAAATCCAAAGGAGTGAGGTCCGGTGACCGGGCGGGCCAAGCGTTATTGGAATATCTTCCAATCCATCGATTTGTTCCGTTTAACCAAATTCTCACTTCTAGCGTAGAATGAACGGACGCACCGTCTTGTTGAAGATACATTCCAGCTCTGATGTCCAGAGGAATATAATCTAAATAATCGTAGAGAAATGTCTGCAGCATTCTTAAGTATCTTGCAGAATTCAGTGGTTGTCTGAAAAATACTGGTGTCTAACAATAATGTCATTAAGAATTCTGCACCAGACGTTAACTTTGAAGTGATATTGGTCTCTACATTGTATCCTAAAATGGGGATTATTATCTGCCCACCACCTGCAATTCTAGGAGCTGACTACCCCATTTGATGTGAAGATTGACTCGTCACTGTAAAGTTTTTTTTTCGAAAACTGTCTATTATCTTCCATTATAGACTGAAACCAGAAACAGAAATCCAAGCGATTATCCGGATCTCTCGGTTTCAAAGTGTGTATGAATTTCGGTTTAGGTTTGAATTTATTATTACCTAGAACTCTTCTCATTGATCGATCGGATATACCAAGATTTTCTCGCGATTCTTTTCAGTTTGTATTCCCTCTTTTCATTTCCCAGATTTTTTATTTTGTTTCTACCCAGCAGAAATGTTCCATGATGAAAAGTCTCATATTCAATGACGCCATAAGATCGCATCTAAATAAACAAACGGAGGTTAGCTAAGCCTTATCGTATTGAATCGTTCCATGTTTCTAAGAAGATATTATGGCATTTAAGTAGTCATCACATTCAACTTTCCCAATAAGCAAATTTAAAGTTGAATATACTGTTTTGTTTTCTGTTAGACATTCAAAAAAATAACTTCATTTTTATCGAGGATATTTCAATTCACCGAAAATTATTTCTATTCAATATTGAATTGAGAATGATTCCCTTTTCAACATAAATATACTGCTGCTTTTTCGCAAGTAACTTTACTGTATAAAACACAATAAGACGACTGAGTCTGCTTATCTTCAAATTCTAAGAATATGACTTAGGAGAAAAAAGGATTCGATTGAAAAACCACACTCGAAGACCTCTCATAGAAATACAAAATGACAGAGAATAGAACGATAGATCCATCAAGAATGGATTAGCTCATGTATTCAACAGAAGAGTCCCTCTCAATCGACAGGTATTCGGGAAAAGTCGCCCCAGAGCGGTCGAAGGCCGAGATTAAATCGTAAACTGCCGCATCGAGCGATCGGAAGCCATCGAGATATGCAGAGTAGAGCATTATAAAGGCCTCTAAATCTAATAGTTATGACGGCAGAGCATCGTAAAGTGAGACCAAGGGACTTCGTGACCTCTGTTCGCCACCGGGTGTCGTGCAAGCCATGTTGACCATGCTTTCGCTGCTTCCAGGACACCGAATCGTGTGGTTTGAGCTCGTGAAAAGAATGTCTCGTCAACTTCATTCGGATTCTTTATTCGGACTGTCTTTGAGAAAAAAAACAACTAATAAGTTTTCCGTTATGGAAGTAGCCACACTTGTAGTCCAATGATAGACATGATTTTCGTCAACTATAATTGGTTCGTAATAGTGAATAGTGTATCAGCGATAGTGAAGGTTGCTTAATGGGTGAGGACGGTTCTTTAATTCTATCTCTCAACGGAGCTATCATAGAGACAACTACATAAACCACATGATTTCACATAGGAAATAAAATGATTCACCTGTTGAACATTTCCTTTCAATACTCAGTTATAACAAAGTTTCGCATTTTTAGTATCGTCAACCAATATTCCAATTGATCATCAAACTATCAGTTCGTGTAGTGTGACCGTCTACCTTAAAACTATACTAGTCACGCGGAATTGAATTAGAGATAGTCTGTTTTGATCTGAGCGTTGTAACAGTGGTTCCCACTGTAATAGGTTAGATCTCAATTCGGAAAAGTTTCCATTCAAACTTCTGGAGTAGGTATGACAACTCGGAATTTGTTTGAAACCCGTTTTAAACACACATTCATCTCATTTTATTCTAGATTTTGCCAGAATTATTGATAGAACTTTCAATGAAAAGTGAAAATGTATGAGTACTTATGTTTTTCTGATAGTATTTTGAGAGGTGATGAGTTTCGATGAAATAATTCATGATGACAAATATAAGTCTATCCAATAATATTCAGTTGAATTATTATTGCTTACGTTTAAACTATCATATAGGCTCTTGGTAATGTTCAAATTTGATATAAAGTAAACATGGATTAAATAAATAGTGATCCCGAACGTCTCTCAGAATGATAAACTGCTTCAAAATATAAACTGCCACTCATTATATAAAGTCATACCGTTTATTCTATGTTGGAGTTCAAGGGCAATTTATAAGTATATCACATCATTATTCTCAATCGCACAGAGTGGAAATAAAAATTGATACTTTTGCAATAAGAGACAGAAATCTGTAACATTCTTGATAGCCAGCCATAATTTCATTAAAAATGAAAAATGTATTGTTCCTCAAGACAGATTACTACAAAAACCTATACAATAGGTGTATGTTGCTCGCATATCCATAAAAAACAACTAGTTCCCTTGCTAGTGCCTCGACGGACGTTGAATGACATCCGATGGATAAACGTACAAAGTCCTACAATGTACTTTGCAAATGTCTGTTGCGAAATAGATCAATATTGACCACTTCACTCAGGCTGACCACTAGTCTAATCAACAAGTTCAAAAACGTGTTAAATAGATATAAAGCTCCTAAAAATATGAGCGATAGCTCATTCGATTCGGCATGACGTCTAGAAAAATGTTTTTCAAAGGTTTATTAGCACGTAAAAAATTGCGATTGTTATTAACAAAATAAGATTAAAAAAAGAAGGTATTTCGTTTTTCTTTGATTATTTCTAAAATAATGATATTTAAGGAATTATGAAAAAAAAACCCTGAAAGAGAAGGAAATTTCCAATGAAAAAGTCCCAAATCCCGGAACTCTATCTCTATTATTTATAATTTTTTTTAACGCTCAAAATAGGGCTCCGCGAGGTCGTTACGGCATAGGCGCACCGTCTAAAAAGCCGTTATATCACCTAAAATAATTTTCTTATAGTATTAAATAACAATTTAATGATTTGAATCTTAACACTTGAGCGAGAAAAACCTCGGTAAAAAAAGATTTTCATGTCGATTTTTCAAAAAGTTACACCATTGTTAATTAACAAATTTTTTTCCAATCTCTGTTTTTATAAATTACGACATAAAAGTTTAAATAATTGGTCTATAAAATTTTCGCTACGTGGAGCTCTTTTTATTTAGGTACTTAATAAAGCAATGCAAAAAAAAATTATTAAAGTTTATTATTTTGTTAATTATAATTTTTTTAAATTAAAAAAATGAAATTTCTAAAAACTGTTATCAAAAAAATTTTTTTTAGTAATATTTTATCATTGCTGTTTTTGCATCTGATATAGGTATTAATAACATTGGAAAAAAAATCACGTCATTTTTTAAGAAATTGTTTATAAACAAACAGACTATTTTGGGATTTTTAAAATAAGGTAAAATTATGATTTAAAAAAAAATGTTTTCCTAAATACATTTTTTTATTGTTTATAATTGTCTTTTTTATATTTCAATTGTTTAAATAATTTTAAAAATTTTTTTTTTAAAAATTCCTTTTTAAAAAACTCAACAATTTGTTATAAACAAATAATATTAACCGTTATATTTTTTTTCGAAAACTTAAAAATAACAAAAACAACTTTGTATAACAAAGTATAGAAAAAATTTTTTTTTGTATTTTTACAGCATTGTTACATATTATATGATAATGAAATTACAGCCGTTCCATAATTTGTCAAGTTATAAATTGTTATAACTTTTGAACTATAAGAGATACGGTAAAGGACATCCAAGTCATTTTTATAAAAGATTTATTTATCTTTGAAATGAATTCAAAATCGATTCTGTAACCATTGTTTATCAGTTGTTATAAGCATTTGTTTATAAAAATTTTAGATTTTTTTTATATTTTTTGAAATTTCATAGCTTATAACTTGTTAAATAATATAGATACAGCTACGGACTGCTAGACTGCTAGACTGAATATGAGTCGCTGTGTCAGTTAAAACAGGATATAGGATCAGGTAGAATAAATCTATCAGAGGAAAAAACCTTTACAAGAAACATCTGCTCGTTCAAACGGTTCAATTTGAATTAGTGATTCACTACAATATCCGAGAAAAAGAATGGGCTACTATAGATAAAATTCAAAACGTATTATAAGTTCATTTATATTACATTATCATTAAGTTAACTAATTAGTGAAATGTATGGAGTCATACAAATTAGTGACAGTTGAAATTATACTTCATGCTTAATAATTTAGAAAATATACTTATAAAAATATAAAAATTAGAAAATAAATTCAATTATTATTTTAGTAATATTATTTTAGTAAATGAATAATTAAATTTCTAGTGATAAATGAATGAAAATGATCAATAGCAGAATGTAAATTAGGTAAGTATAAATTCAAACTAGTATATTATTTAAACAAAAATTTTGCTATAATTTTTATAATTTATACGTAACTAGAAAGATATTTTATCATAGAACAAAAAAGTTTTAACGTAAATTTTTAACAATTTAATAAAATTAAAAAAATATAAAAAAAATCTAAAATTTTTATAAACAAATGCTTATAACAACTGATAAACAATGGTTACAGAATCGATTTTGAATTCATTCAAGATAAATAAATCTTTAATAAAAATGACTTGACTCTTATAGTTCAAAAGTTATAACAATTTATAACTTGACAAATTATGGAACGGCTGTAATTCCATTATCATATAATATGTAACAATGCTGTGAAAAATACAAAAAAATTTTTCTATACTTTGTTATACATAGTGTTTTTGTTATTTTTTGAAGTTTTCGAAAAAAAATATAACGGTTAATATTATTTGTTTATAACAAATTGTTAAGTTAATAAACAATGAAATTATTTATAAACAAAATTTATTTCTCTGTTAATTCATTGAAAAAGGTCAATGATGAATTTTAGGAATGAAATAATTTCTTAACTTATTATTTAAAAAATTGAAATATAAAAAAAGCGATTATAAACAATAAAAAAATTTATTTAAGACATTTTTTTTCAAATCATAATTTTACTATGCAATAAGATGGTGAAAATTTTTTTTTTCAATTCCCAAAAACTGTTTATAAACAATTTTTAAAAATAAAATTTTTTAATTAATTGATCCTATTTAGATGCAAAAATAGCAATAATAAGATATTACTAAAAAAAATTTTTTATAACATTTTTGTAGAAATTTAATTTTTTGTTAATTTATAAAAATTATAATTAACTAAATAATTAATTTTAATAAATGTATTTTGCATTGTGAAGAGTGAAAAGAGCTCCACGAAGCGAAAATTTTATAGACCAATTATTTAAACTTTTATGTAGTAATTTATAAAAACAGAGATTGGAAAAAAAATAGTTAATTAACAATGGTGTAACTTTTTGAAAAATCGACATGAACATTTTTTTACCGAGGTTTTCGTTCAAGTGTCGAGATTACACCATAATTTATTCAAATTTTTAAATTGTTATTTAATACTATAAAAAATTTATTTTAGGTGATATAACGGCTTTTTGGACGTAACGTAACGACCTCGCGGAGCCCTATTTTCAGCTTTAAAAAAAATTATAAATAATAGAGATAGAGTTTCGAAAGGTGGGACTTTTTTATTGGAAATTTCCTCCTCTTTCAGGATCTTCTTTCATAATTCCTTAAATATCATTATTTTAGAAATTATTAACGAAAAACAAAATACCTTCTTTTTTAAATCTTATTTTGTTAATAACAATCGCAATTTTTTACGTGTTAATAAACCTTAAAAAACATTTTTCTAGACGTCATTCCAAATCGAATGAGCTATCACTCATATTTTTAGGAGCTTTATATCTATTCAACACGTTTTTGAACTTGTTGATTAGAATACACCTGTAGGCCGGTTTCAGGGAATTTGCCCTTCATCAGTACAGGGTGGGTCAAGCAGACAGTGATCAATGTCTGCGTTATCTGACTGAAGTAATCAATATCAATCCAATTTCAAAGCATATGCTGGACTGGAATTAGCAGAACTGAGCTAACGCCATCCTAACACAACTAGTGCAACTAAAACACTAACAATGAATGTCATCCTGAATCCCAGGATAGCAATATCTGCAATAAGAGAAGTAACATTCCTGATAGCCAGGTAGAATTAAAAATGAAAAATATATTATTCCTCAAGGCAGCTGACTACAAACGGATGTCATTCAACGTCCGTCGAGGCATTAGCCAGGGAAGTAGTTTTTTATGGATATGTGACCAACATACACCTATTGTATAGGTTTTTGTAGTCAGCTGTCTTGAGGAATGGGACATTTTTCATTTTTTATAAAATTGATACTTTTGATGAAAATTTTTATTAATTTTTCTTTCTGTTTTTGTGTCAGTTCAAATCTTCCCCATTCTCCCTTATATTTCAAAGAAAGAGCAAGTTTTTAATGATTGATAAACAGAACCGTCTCCCTTATTTTTTATTCCGAGTATGAAAATCGAGATTTAGACCCTGATTATCCCAAGCATGCTTGTAGAAAAAAGTGTAATACCCCAAATCTGGCGGAATCTGTTAACGGTATGTTGTTGGGGAAAAATGTAAAATTATCCAAAATAATTAGGCAACCCTAGATGGACTCAAACACACTCACGGAACTTCAAAGATATATTTTTGCTATCATCTAATAAATTAATGAATTTGCCAAATCTGATAGTGGCACTGAATTTCCTCCATATTTCTTTATGAATATTCAAAGATTATGCAGGCATTAAAACATCTCATGTTTTATTTCAACACATGATATTAAAATATCAAGTGGGCATCGGCAAAAAGTGTTGCCCTCGCAATTTTAATTTCCATTTATTTAAATACAGAATAATTGTGACCACTACGACAAAACACCTGCACCGCATTTGCAGATCACATGTGTATCAAAAGGGAAGGGGTCCAGTTATCTTTGACTCAATGTTGTTTGATGTCATACGCCAGCAGATTCGATCAGGGTGTGGTTTTTATATCACGACTCAACACAACATTCATTCTAAAAATCAAATCGTGTGTTATAGTACAGGGAAGTGTGTGCTGGAAACTAGGTCAAGCAATACCTTCTCGGAACTCTTTACTGGCCAACCAATATGGTGATACTCAAAAAATGCATGAGTGAAAACGCTCTCGTCTCTTCATGTAACTAACTCAATAACTTAATCTGACCAATGTCAAACCAAAGACAGATTGTATAATCGCGAAAACACTAGCTATATTCCAGTTATAGTTGGAGTATCAGCTTCGGTGTTTTCAACGACATAACCTAAGCAAAGCAAAGTTTGACAGCTTGAGACATGGAGAATGTAGTTGTAGACGCCAAAATGGGTCGCATTTGTGCAAATTAGAATTAAATTATTACATAAAATATTTTGAATAAAACATCTATTAATACCTCATACTTCTTATCTTCTGTTCAAATTCCGAAGGGAATTTGATTTTGTTGATCTCCTTGGGAGCTATAGTTCCAGCTGTATTTTCATCTTTTGAGCGCTCTTACCAATGCGATGTGTACCAGTTTCATCCTATGATCAGGCCAATATAGTCTTCTTTTCCTCAACCACCTGACTATATTTTCCACCTTGCACGTAGCTCTCATGTCACTGTTTATTATTCCATCCCTAATTGTCTTTCCTGCAAAGTTTTCCTCTGCTGTACTAAAGATGCTCTTTGTTTTATTTGTGTCAGCCTCGGTCTCGATACCACTGGTCTAACACATTATTTATATATCCGCACTTTGCTGTCAATTTGCATATATTTATATTTCTAAATGGTCTCCCAAGCACCTTGTTATTACTGAGGCTTGATTATGTTGATTAGTAATGTATGTGGGCGGCTCAAATCCAGTACTCATAGGGGGCCAATTTCGCGGGCGAAAGAGGTCCTTTTCTGTAACACACTCTGAGCCTAAGAAAACCTCATTAAAATGTGATTATCCTATTTCCGCCGTTTCTGAGCATTCGGTGGTGTGCGAAAACATCAGACTGAAGCATCTTGATGTACTTCCCGAGGGCGAAACTTCCACCCTTGGGGATTGCCAGCAGAGTCCTAGAATTTTGAGCCGTCTCAGGATCAGGTTGTGCCTATTCTGCCGAATATGCGGACGGCTGTTGAGTTGTCCCCCAGCATATGGAGCAGGTGATATTCAGTTACGTCTGATTCCATAATCTGGAACATCCATACGATCCTTTTCTCCTCTACTGCTTGCGGTTTCTTAATTAGGCTATGGCTTTTCGTGCTTCGTGTTCGATGAAAAGATACAGGGGAGGCAGTCCTGTGAGTACCTCCAGTGCCCGTGTTGGCAACGTCTCAATCGCACTCATTATTGCTAGGTAGGCAATTCTTTGAATCCTATCCAGAAAGGTCTTCAACTTTGTTGCTGTACCAAACAATGGCGCCGTACGCGTTCCTTCGACATATGAGAGATGTAAAGAGCCAATGAAGGATCTTGGTGCTACACCCAAACGCCCTTCTGCATGCCCAGAAAAGTGCGAAGGTACTAAGTCTTTGTTAGCTTGTGATTTGATGTCATTTGATGGGTTGTTACTACTTGATATTTCTGCTCATGTTCAATTGGTTTGTTATGTATTACGAGCTTATACTTCAACAGTTTTCTGGAGAAAGTCGTACATTCTGTATTTTCAGTGGCGATTGACATGTTGTGATTTGGGTATCTGTATTTGTACCAAAAAAAACAAACCCTATAAATAAGGTTTTGGGTCGAGCTAGCTACAAAACAGAGTGTTCCAATTGAGAAAAAAAACAATAAATTTAATCTGAATTTACCAAAATTCGAATTTGAGATCCCTGTAAATGAATATATGACGACAATATCGGATTGGTGTACGTGGAACTTTGGTACTACTGTCTGGCGAAAATATTTCCAAAATCTCAATAGATAAATAAACTATGCTTTACTTATTAAGACTTTGCAATAGTTCTATTAATATGAAAATGAATTAACGGATGTTCCTTTTCCTCGCATCGACACGGAGGTGAAAAAAAATTAATTTCAGTTTGAAAAAAGTCGACTCTAAGTTGTCTTGCTTCTGTGAAACACATACAAATTTTTGTCTTAATTTTTTTTGCAAGTTCCAGGAATTGTCACTTTTCTTGTACCCTTTTACTGAACAAATCATTGATTTTTGAAATTTCGAAGAATACTAACGATTTCCTTCAGTAATTTTTCAGTTATTTTTGATCGGAGGAAGAAAATGTTCCCTCGTAGTCGAAGCCACATTCTGGAAAACTTTTTTTCCACAGTGATATGGTTATGTTAGATAAATATTTTAATTATCCTTTACCAGATTTGTGATTACTTGACAGTTACTTTTTTACCAAAATGTATACTTATTCGTGAGATTTGTGCATAACACAATCAAATCAAATCGAATCAAAATTTAATTTCACAAATTTTATTTAACCCCTTTAACTTTTGAAAGGTTCGCATAAAACAATGGGACAAAATCAGTTTTGAATGCTATCCCTATACTCTTTTTGAAATGAAGATATTGTCATTGCTCGATAGCATGGGGGGTCAAGTTGCACATCGTTGAAAAGATAATTCAATTTTACTTCCAACCATGGTTGTTCTACGGAATCACAATTGCGATGAGTAACACGAAATACAGTCAATAGAGGAAGATTCATGACTTGAATAATTTTTCATTTTCGAATTCGTTTCAAAGCTTAATGGATTTTAAATCCATACAATTATACAATTTCCAACCCAATTCATTTATTTTTAATGACCATAAAAATGCTACATAATAGTTTCGTTTTTTGTTATACTTACATTTCAAATGCATATTGTGCAAAAACGTATCGACAGAAAAAAACAAGAAAGCTGGAAAGTTAATTGAATTATCTTTTCAACGATGTGCCATATGCTATTTGAAATTTCTAGTTGATGCCCCCCCCCTCCCGCGCGCCATCTATCAAGAAATCACAATGTCTTTTATTTAAAAAAATAGTATCGGTGATATCATTCAAAACGGTTTGTAATCTATTGTTCTACGTCGAACCGTTCAAAAGATAACAGGGGGGGCTATAAAAAAGCCGCATTGTATACATATAAGATTTGAAGATATATTGTGTTCAGTGAAAATCATCAAAAACAATGGAAATACTATATTTATGAAAAAAACATTAAGTCTTAATACAGCACAATCTCAATAAAATAAGTAAAAGTGATGAAAAATTAAATATAATATGTGGACTAGATCAATAATGTAGCATTATCTCTAAGGCACTAAGGTTTCTAGGGTAGTTTGAAAGAACTCCTAAATCTAATATGATCAACTAATTCAAGTGGAAAACTTCTTCATAGAAGATGTTTTGAGATTTTTTTGTATTATCAATGAGTGAGTTTTGTTTGTAAAAGTCGAGCATAAAAGGAGTTTCAAATTGTTGCTGTGGCGAGTGGTTACCCCATTATAGAGTAGGCTGGAAAATGTTCCTCGGGAATTATATACAAAACTCGTCAGCACTAATTGAACATGAGTTCCTGTGCTATCAATCGTTTCAATTAGAAAGAGAAAATGTTTTCGAGCAAAGATTAAGGAAGTTACAGCTGTTCTCTGTGAATTATTTATTCAAATGCGCAGTTGTTATTAATTAATAGTACATAGTTGTTTATTCCTTCTGAAACCACATGACAACAAAGATTATAAAGACATTCGAGAATATATGGGCGATATAGCATTACAAGAACGATACTATTACAATCGAGTTATGTGCAAGCCGTACGGGAATCTTAGATTTTATGATAAAATAAATATCAATATTGTTCAAATCCTCGTAAATTTATTATTATTGTGTTAGAGGAGTTATTCGTGCTGACGTTAGTGAACTCCGGTCTAGGAAAATATTCACTGTTTATGTTGCGCTAGTGACACCACTGTAGAAAGCATAATAAATTACAAATAAATTCATTTAAAAACGTTTAATTCGTTGTTCACCCATTTCCACTGCAAATTTCACAGGAATGAGGAATAACACGTATAATTTTGAGACAAATGGTAATAATGAGTGAGAGAAAAGTTTATTATTGTGCCACTATTGTTCATGATTATGATCATTGAAAACTTCAATATAAATATAATTATCATACCTGTGGCTCAGTGGCACCAGCGTCGATCTTGTGTCAACTGTGTCCACCTGGCGCGGGTTTGATTCCCGCAGCTGGTGAAAAATTTTTTCAATGTCCCAAGAGTGGTTTCGGATCCCACTATAAAAGGTAAGGTCTCCGTGATCTTAACTCGTACAAGTTTTCATTAACTTCTGAGGGTTGGTCAAACAACTAAGAAAGCGGTTAAAAACATTTTTTTTTTATACCACAATGTATGAGACTGGACAAGTAATAATCAATGAGTCATAATTTGGTATACCATTTTTATCCGAATATATCCGGATAAAGAAAACCAAATGGAAAAAAGTTGAATATAGAATAACATGTTGACAACATGAAAATCATATCCAAAGCCTACAGAGGTATAAAAAATACAACAATAAAATAGTATGTACATGATAAGAAATTGTAGAAATGAAAAATGTATGAAAAGTAACACGACTATACTCTGTTTTCCAAGGTGAGAGAGTAATAAATCATTATTGAAGTGTGAAACCGAGTCGTCGTCGCCGTTTTCCATAGGCGTACGAGGTTAAATCTGAAGTTGATGTCATTGGATAGCTTATGAAAAACTGAGATAGGAATGGGCAAATAGGTATAGGACATCATGAATGAAACATATCTAGAATTTTCCGGAAAACCCAAAAATCCAATAATATACTGGGTGTCCCATAAGAAAAAACAAAAATTCATATCATAACTTTTTAATGCGACGTTTAATTGTTTTTCCATGTACATTTCCTAGCTGTTCAGAAAAAATGCTACAACTTTCCTGATTTAGCTCTTGGTCCAAATTTAACCAATAACCCTGTGAAATTTGCTCAAAGAAATTTCGTTCCAGCTTAGTGACCCTACTAATGGACAACGCTCTGTAGTTTCCTGTTCTAGGAACAATAAAATAATACATTTATAATCACCTACCTGATTATCTTTTCCTTGCTTCAAAAGTTTTTTTTACCAAATAATATTTTGTAGATATAAATCCGTCCCTGCGATAAGGGATAACAATATGGTCGGATTTGTTTCACGAATGGAGGGTTTTTCTAAGAAAACGATTATAAGCTTAGATAGAGGCACACGTAGTTTACCTACCTGTGCCATAGTGTTTCAAAATTTTTTAATGTTTAGTTACTTTCCGGCAGTTGTTGCAAAAGTTTGTTCTTGAAAATGGCTAGTGTTTCTGAGTTTGTTGCTGAAAAACGGAATAGTAAAAGTGCGCTTTCTAAAAATGAGAAAATTATTATTATCAATGTGTTTAACGCTGTACGCCACCAAAACCCAATATTCCGAGTTACAAAAATAGTTGAAATGGGTTCGAATATAACTGGAGTCGGACAGTCAACAATATACCGACTTGTGCACGAGGATAAACGCGGCCCCATCAGGTCACCAAAGAGAAGTACAGGATGAAAATAAACTGTAATAAATGAGGATGAAAAGACTGCCATCAGAAGCATAATACACTCGTTTCACTTGAAAAAAGAAATACCTTCCTTGAACATAATAATGTCTGAAATGAAAAGGATGATTTCATTCCACCCATGGGTAGGAAGAAGGTGTGGAAATTTTTGAAAGAAATGAATTTTCGTTATGAAAAAATTCAATACAGAAAATCACTTTTAAGAACAACTCATCCTTTCAGAGATTATAATACTTTGCGTATTCTTTTTATGTCATACGTGAGTAGTCTGCTAGGTTTCGCTCAACCATTTGGAACCCACACTATATAATATATATGAAACAAATTGAAAGTGTCCAGAATGAATTCATTGGTTATATCAACAAAAAATATTTCAGAAACACGTCACAAAATAACTTCGTAAATCTAAAACTCAATTTGATTAGTCTTGCTGACAGAAGAGCTATCGCCGACATCAAATTTTCTTTCAAAATGATAAATGGTATGATTCATTCCCCATCTATAAATAATATGATACAACGTTCCACAATATTCCACTCGCCATTATAATTTATTCCATACATCCATACCAAACACATTACTATTTGAATTCACCTTTACATCGATGCTTGAATAGTTATAACTCTATTTCAAACATAATGGAGATTGATATTTTTTTTTGACTTTTTAACTACCTTCGTGAATAAACTTAAAAAACATTCTGTTCCATTGTCCAATGGATGATAAATTCAATATCTTATTTTCTTTATTTGTTATATAATTTTTCTACTGTATAATTTGAATAACAACATAACATATTTAGTATATATGTGAATACTGTTTAAGAGTTCGTCTTGTTTGTATTCCTGTTTGTGAAAATGAATATATATATAAAAAAAAAAAATAGAGAAAACAGAATCATCTGCTGAAGACGACAATATTCGAGGGCAGTTGGACAGTTTCGAAGGGAAAGGAGGAATATCTTTTATATGGACGAAACTTGGTTAAATGAAGGATATACCGTTGGTAACATATGGCAGGATAAAAATATAAAATGCGCGAGGCAAGCTTTCATGGAAGGATGGGCCACTGGAATAAAAGCACCCTCAGGAAAAGGTAAAAGATTAATTATTACTCACATTGTTAGCAAAAATGGATTTTTCCATGGTGATTTACTAGCATTTGATGACTGAAGACTATCATGAAGACATGAACGCTAATGTTTTTGAGAAATACTTCCAGAAAATCTTATTTTTGCTGGGTATGTTATTGTCATGGATAATGCCAGCCACCACTCAAGAAAACCCAAAAAAATACCAGCGTCTTCTTGCAAAAAAATACATCATTCATTGGCTTACTTTCAATAAGAAGCCATTTCACGAAGATATGCTGAAAATATACTGGATATTGTGAAGTTGAATAAACCTCTTTGTACGAAATTAATTTTCGACGAAATCGCTTCAAAACGGAATATAACGGTACTTCGCCTTCCGCCATATCACTGTGAATTAAACCACATAGAATCGGTGTGGGCGAAAGTAAAAGGGTTTCTAACAAGGCATAACGCTATTTTCAAAATAAGAGACGTTGAAATCCTCTTGCAAGAGGGAATGAAGACAGTGGATTGCGAAAAATGGAGTAAGAGCGTCATGTGATTGAAATGGAAGAAAGAATGTGGGAAGCTGATAACATGCTAGAAAACACTGTAGAGCCCCTTATTATTTCTCTGGACCCCAACGACGATAGTTCATCGGACTACTCGGAATATAATGGCTAAACTTTAAAAATATATTTATTCCAATGTATTTATTTTCATATTATTATCACTAGTCTACTTGATATTAGAATAATCAATATCTCAATGATCTGCCTATTTCTATAATTATAATCATGTATAATTATTACTATACTCATTATTCTAATAAACCACCTGTAGTTACGCTGCTGACACATAAATTTCATTCGCAAAACTTCTCTTTCTATTGTTCTGCAAATTAAGGTGACCCTAGTTTAGACCGATTCGGGGTGTGTGCGTCTTAAATAACTGAAATACGGAATTTTTTAATACTATCACTGCAAGTTTACAGCACAACCTTTAAGTTGTCTACCCTGTTTATGGCTGTCATTGCAAACTTACATTTTATCACTCTCTCACATTAGTAAACAGAGTATAGTGACAAAATGATAATCCATGCCGTTGAAATCCGGGGATCTAATTCACTGGCTTGAGTCTTTACGTGAAAACTCAACACTTTTTTGGTGCAATTATTGGAAAATAATTCTGGTATTAGGAATTTTTTAACAAATGCTCGGCCATATACGTATTTACGGTAGCGAAAGGTATAAGACCCCATTTCTCGCAAAAATGTCCCACTTCCCCCTACGCACTCTCGCAACGTTGGGTACGGAAAAAGGAACTTTTGATGTTTCTGGCCTGTGACCTCCGCCGAAGTAATCCAACATGAATGCAGAACTCGGAGCTCGAGAGGGGTGCTTATCTGTCAGATTATATCAATATTTTGGTGCGGCACAGACGTGGGCAGCCTATCTCGTAAACAATAACGAAACCAACCTCTTTCCTGAATACAAATTTTCTCATTTCATCGGAATTATAAAACGTTTCAGAGGTCGTGAAACTATATCTGCTGAACGGACCTCGGCATGTTTTATTGTGTCTGTGGAATAGACTGTGAGAAAGACGTCAGAGTAGACGAGCTTAGAGTGTAGAGATCTCTTTCAAATCAAATATATATATATATATATATATATATACATATATATATATATATACAGTGTGTCCCAGCTAAAACTTGTCACCCCCCAAATCTCCGAACTCGTGAAAAAAATTTGGAATCTCTCAGACCCGTCGATTTTTATTTCAAGGGGGAACACTTTCACCAAATACATCATCATTGTGTTGTCAACCCCCTCAGCCCCAGCACCCCCTACTTCAGAATTTTCAATGGGACTACTATACTTGTGATACATCATTTTGAAGGGAGTTCAATCCCAAATACTTCGGTCTACTGAAATTGAGGATCGATCAAGTGTTGTTGAAGTTTTAATGAAAACTAAGTTTTATCAAGATATTTTTATTTTTCATCACCTAAAATGTTATCATCGTAAAAAAGGTTCAAAATCTGAACCATTCAGTTCCATATAGAAGTATAAGCGATTTTCGAAATGTCTTCGCACATTGCTCAACATTTCTGGAGTCACTGCACGACACTCCACAACAATTCTCCTGCGTAGCTTCTCAAGAGAAGTTGGCTGTGTAATATAAACTTTGGATTTCAAATGACCCCATAAAAAGAAGTCTCTAGAGATCAGGAGATCTAGACGGCCATTCTATTGGTCCTCGCCTTCCAATCCATCTCCTTGTGAAATTGTCATCTAAAAATTGACGTACAGGTGCAACAAAATGTTGAGGAGCTCCATCTTGTTGAAAGGTGAGCTGACTTTCAAGTAGCCTGTCATCGTCTTCAAGTAACTGAGTGATTCTGGGGTTCACAGTTGTATCAAGAAGTTCAAGATACGTTTGTCCGTTGAGGTTACCATCAATAAAATATGGACCTACAATATGGTCTCTCAGAATACCAGCCCAAACATTCAATTTCTGGGGAGTTTGTGAATGAGTTTCCCTGTACTAATGGGGATTTACGTTACTCCAGTATCTGCAGTTGTGCCTGTTCACATGTCCATTTAAATAAAAAGAAGATTCGCCAGAAGAGCACACATTGTAGAGGTAATTATTATCACCAATCAATAATTGACTCATGATTTCACAAAACTCTGTACGTCTGTCAGGACCATCTTCATTTAATTCTTGTACATTCTGCATTTTATAAGGATGGAATTTTGCTTCTTTCAGAATTCGATGTACGCTGCTTTTCGAAACTCCAGAAATAGTCTCAAGTTGTCTTAAAGATTGAATGTTGTCCATCACTGCATGCCCTACAACTGTAACAGCGACCCCTTCATTTCTCATAGGCTTCTCTCGTTCATGTTTTTTATTCAGCACTGATCCCGACTCCATGAACTTATTCATCAATTGAAGCACGTACTGATATGATATGGTTTTTTCTGGATGAATTTCATTGAAAATTCGAGCCGTAGCTTTAGCACATCGTAGATTTTCAAAATACGCAGCTACAATGGATATTCTCTCTTGTATAGTATAAACCATTTTCGAAAGTTTTCAAATTGTTGAATGAAGTGACTCGAATACATAAATATACCAAGACGTAAACAAAGATATGCGTATACAAAAACCACATGTCGACAATTTTTTTTTTCATAAAAATGTCTGTCTCACCTCCTAAACTATTATTTATGACAGCATATTATTCTTCAATACAGTGGCGTACCCACAGTGAACCTTCCTTACGATGATAACATTTTAGGTGATGAAAAATAAAAATATCTTGATAAAACTTAGTTTTCATTAAAACTTCAACAACACTTGGTCGATCCTCAATTTCAGTACACCGATGTATTTGGGATTGAATTCCTTTCAAAATGATGTATCACAAGTATAGTAGTCCCATTGAAAATTCTGAAGTAGGGGTTGCTGGGGCTGAGGGGGTTGACAACACAATGATGATGTATTTGGTGAAAGTGTTCTCCCTTGAAATAAAAATCGACGGGTCTGAGCGATTTTCTATTTTTTTCACGAGTTCGGAGATTAGGGGGGTGACAAGTTTACGCTGGGACACACGGTATATATATATATATATATATATATATATATATATATATATATATAAATTTTTCACCATCATATCTAATAGCTTTGTATCTCGAACGGATGAAAAAAAGGTTTCCTAGGTATGGGATCAAACTCGAGCCTACCGCGTGAGGGATTATCATGCATACCACTGCTCTACGAGGACTTTCATTGATATACAGAAAATGACACAGTAAAGTTATTCATTGCCTTACTTGAAAAACTGAGGCTTTCTAACATGCTGAAAAAGGTATATTTGAATTCAAATATCAAATCACTATATGTAGTGAGTTCAAAATCCCTCATTCCATCAATTTTGCATTTCCTATTTCCCTATATAGGAATTGAATGCGTTGACATTTAATTCTGACAGGACCAAGTGAAGTTGTCACACATACTCGTATATAATAGGAAGAGAGAGAGAGTGAGAAAGTCGCATGAAGGGGGCATAACGCTTACATTCCAAAATACGTTTATAATCCAAAATACGTTTATAATTTTTACCCTTACGCAACTTTCACACATACACTAAGCTTTTAATCATTTAATTTCGCCACCCTAATGATTATTAGCTATCAATCATCCAACTAATGTTAATAGCTATTCATGCCTTCAACCCATTGGTAGAAGGTTTCCATATTTCAGTTTCTCTCTAAACGCAGAGGTTGCATAATATTCTACTGAGAAAAATGTTTCCACTCCGACACAAAATTGATGCAGTATAAACAAAGCACTAGCTAGAGGGAACCTACTCCAAAGATATACAACCTCTATTCAAGCTACTGTTCGCTTCATATCGAGAACAACTATATGACACGCCGTTTATAGTGATATCAATCTGATTCGTGCCAATGGTAAATAGTGAATGAATATTTTGAGGCCTCGAGCTACCATCGAGATACCGGTATACCCCATAGCTAACATTAATGCATCATTGTTCTAATTAATGAGAATTTAAATATGTTATAATGTAGTGTAACAACGTTCAATCATTCAGACAGAATGGGTGTAGAAATCAAGGCTGTATAAGACTACCGGATGTTGAATTCCAGATGAATCGATGTGAATACCTCGATGAGTTCACACGAACGAAATAGGTTTTTTAAATTATGAGGAGTTCCCACTCCCACTCACCACTAGGAAAAGTAATAACATGAACACAAGTTATTCAAAGGGTCGCACAATCTAAAGGCACTGAATATGACGCAAAAAACTAAAATTATGTTTTATGATAAACGGATAAATACACAAATTTGATAGATTCATTTGCATAACCGTTTTTATAAATTTAAAGGTACGTATTCTGATAATGTATTCAGATGAGTAGTTATAGATTTTTGTGTCGCTGGACGCGGGTGTGATTTCTCCAGCTCAAAAAAACTCATTGAATTCTGGAATTATAAGGATTTTCTCCATATAAATTTCAACCCTTATTTTCAATCTGCTTTGAATATCAGGACTATGTGATGGTGATTGCTATTTTCATTAAAAGCTTTCATTTGGTTTCACTTGTTAGTTCGTTCGTTTGTTAGTTTGGGTCAAATAGTGCAAGTGAATTTTGACCGACTTCTAGTCGTCCGATTAATTTGAAATTCGACAATTGTTCATAATTTCGGTGACAATGCATTATGGAATTTTTGTTAGAGAATAAACAAAATGGCAGCTCCAACATGGCGGACGAGATTTGTAATTATGGTCCGATTTGATTCAGAATTGTTATGCGGAAGTTTTCGGGTAGGAGATTATTAATTTTTTGTCAAAATTAATAAATTGAAGATGGCGGCCCCAAGATGGAGGATGAGTTTTCTGATTATGGTCATATTTCATTCAAAATTGATATGTGGGGTTTTCAGGTTGGGGATTATGAATTTTATGTCAAAATCTATAAATTCAAGATGGCGACTTCAGGATGGCAGACGAGTTTTGTGATTATGGTAAGGTTCTATTCAAAATGGTGTGTGGGAGTTTTTGGGTCGGAGATCATGATTCCTTTCAGCTCAATACTCACAGGAAAGAGACCTTGTTATAACGATGCTCTATTAGAAATGAACAGATTGAGGCGAACTAACTAAAAAGCAAAAAATAAAATAACTAATAAAAAACCTTTTTAAAGGCAAGCTTTTTTTCAAACCGTGTACCAAAACGTATAAAATTAGTTTAATCCATCGCTGATAATGATTTAATTATTTTTTATTGAATTATTTGGTTTCAAAAAGCTTGTCGCGCGAATTGTAATAAAATTAATACTTCTCAAGTTCTTACTTACCAACCAATAACTGCCCAATCAAATTAATTGGTACCTAAAAAATAATTAAATCATTGTCAGCGATGACTTGAACTTATTTCATACCTTTTAGTATACGGCTTAAATAAAATCATGTCTTTAAAAAGGTTTTTCATTAGTTATTTTTATTTGGTATCATTCAACTTTGGAGTTTACCTCTGGAGTTGATTCATCAACTCCATAAAGGCCACCCAGGAAAGCGCATGTAATCATGAGCAACGGCGAATCGTCGTTATCATCCTTCGGCGATTGATACTGTGTCCATTTAATTCCGATCTTACACCCCCTCGTTGATAATGTTCTCAATTTTTACAGATGACAAGCTTTTTCTGCGGTAAAATTAAACTTAATTCGACTTCAAACCTAAAACTAAATTACATTTCTTATCAATCCACAATGACTTGAACCATTTTTTACTCTTAGTCTATCGGCTTAGGATAAGGATCATGCTACAAAAAGCAATTTTCATTAATATCTGAAATTTCGAGTTTAACAAGTCTCGAGTTGTTTGAGTAGAGCTTGTACACTCTGAATGTTCGCATCACCCTAGATTTTCATAGATAGAGACCACTTTAACATATAGAAAATCCGATAAATTTTCATCAACCCGCACATTCTCAAAAATTTATCACCTTTTCGAAGGAGAATGATTTCCATTTCACATTACTTAAGGATGTGCAACATCAAAGGAGGTTGAAAAAACTGTTTTTCTAATCTAACTCTGCATACAGAGCTTTAACTTTGGGATACGTGTTAAGTATTCTTTTCAAAAGTGTTTAGGATGTTATGATACAAAATTTGCAGTTTAATTCATTTTATTTCTAGATCAAGATTCATTAGAGTCCTATATATTTGCAGTAATTCATTTATTTCGATCCAAGGTATGTATTTCCTTCTTCCACTTGTTTATTATTCTCCCATACGGTGTTCATTCGAAATTATTTCCTGATTTTTTCCCAACGTTGTCAACATAAACCACATCGCACATATTGTAAAACCTGTAAATTTATGATCCTTGTAATCATTAGTTAGTATGCATTGTCAAAGAATAAAATTATTCAAATTTAATTATTTTTCGTAACATTCAATTTATTCCACATTTGTGCAACAAAAATTACTTTATGGCTGAATATGAGAATTTTATGATAATGAACAAACCTATTTCCGTTAACAGTTGATGAAATAACTTGTATGTCGAGTGGGATGGACTTCTAAGAAGAGAAAAATTTGTATGAAATTGAAAAGCCTCCACAACTTTGATTGTTAGTCTTTTGCAGGAACTCTTGCTATATTGTTTTTCGGAGGGCTAACAAGAAAAAATTTATCTGTAGTATTCCAAGTCTTCGGTATATACCATTCGGATTGTTTTGAGGTTCAAGAAATATGAAACCGAACACAAACTTCCAACTTGAAAGCAAGATACATCAAATAGACAACCTAATATTTGTTCTAATTTTTCCTGGTAGGTATGTATTGCGATTGACTGAAATAATTTTGCTATATGTCACTGCCAAAAGAATAAAAATTGGACGTTTGCTTTCAAAACGTTAATAATAAAGGGTATTTTCATTTTTATATTAAAAAACCAAAGTATTGGAAAAATCATGTATACAAATCGAATATAAAGCCTATTTTTGCACTTGCGAGGTTTCATTACTCGCCTATGGCTCGTTTTGAATCTCATGCAAAAAAGGGTCGTTTTATATTCCTCAATTTTATACACAGGATGTTTGGTCCGGAAAAAGTTATTCTTTGACATTCCACAAAACAAGTACTGCACCTTTAGAAAAAATATTTCATATCCTTGCTTTGAAGCATTTTAAATGAATGCCATTATCAGATTCCATATTTGGATTCTAACCACAACACAACTTTTGATCCATCCTAAAAAGTTTCCTTCGATAACCAAGCCCAGAGTTCAGCGTGTAACTTTATCGAAAACTTCGCAAAAGTATGTATATTGGGCCAACCTATACTAAACCATTCGATGAAAAGTTCAGCGCGTAACTTGATCGAAAACTTCGCGAAAGTATGTATATTGGGCCAACCTATAGTAAACCAATCGATGAAAATGTTGTTTTATCCATGAATTCTAATGCTTATTGACTTATAATTAGTCAAATTTAAAAATACGTTGAAAACATTCCAGGTGATAGTATGAAAATATTCCAACAAATGATTGTATTTCTACATCTTGTATAAAAAAATCATAAGTTGTTTCCGTCATTTTGAATGCATGTGTGAAAACAAGAGATTGGTTAAAATTGCTTGTTGTGGATCAACAATAGTTTTCAAAATAAAAAGAAGAGTAGAAGTGATGTGCTTTTATAGTCCCTTAGGTCTGTTAAAGAAGCTCTGCTATCTTATATGAGACACACATTTGACATAGCTATAATAGCATAGCAATCTGATGCTAGTTTTTTGTGGCGTGACACGGTATTTGAACTTAAATTAAACGTAAAGGCAAGAGAGGGCCAGGACCTGATACCCGAGGAATTCCTGGTCTGATATGCTAATAGCCCATATTTTCTATGGTTTTAAACAAATTCATTCATAAAGAAACCACTTTGTGGAGGTAGATTCACCCCGACAAAAACCATATTGTGGGCTAATTATAATATTTCGAGGAGTAGGCAAATTCGTCATTGAATGATTGAATTCACAAAACATTTTTATTAAATGGTTTATGCACTTGCACCTCCCAGACGGATCCAGTCCTTTTTTCCATTAGTAACCCTGAGTTGTCATTCTCCGTTGGCCCGATTGCGAAAGAAAGACCATCCGGGAGAAGAAAAAAGAGAGCCACTTGCCATAATGACGTCTCCGATTACAGAGCCGGTGATTTCTTTCTGTGGGCGTTCACTTGTAAAATTGCCCCGTCAGGGTCAGGGCCTACCTGCCTTATATTAGCCATCATACTGCGCGGTCGGAGCTTCTTATGACTTGCACGTGTTTTGAAATATTTACGATGTCTTACACGAAATTTTTGGAACAATGTCAATCAGTTTTCGGGAAATTGAATTAAATCATGGAATTTTCCGAACAGCATTCCTTGGGATGGAATTTACCGTCAAATGTTATAATTAACTTTGTTTCGTTGTTATTCATTGAATGTTATTCTTCCGTTGTATCTGCACGAGACAATGAAAACGGTTCTATTTTGTTTAATTTTATACATATTCGGAAATAAAATGCGAACTATAAGATTTACCATGTGTTAGAACGAGAGCTTCTCGAGCCAGTTGACCAGCACAAAATATGAAAGATATACGCGATGGATATATTTAACTAAACCATTGTACTTGCATTATCAACTTGGAATATTGTGATTGCGACTGAAAGCTACAACATCGATTGTGCTATGTCTCGAGACTTGACAGAAGTCAATTTAAATAGTTGATTATCCATCGCGAATATCTGTTATATTTTGTGCCGGTCCACTGGCTCGAGTAGATCTCGTTCTAACCCACGGTAAATCCTATGGTCCGAAATTTATTTCCGAATCTATATGCAAAAACATTTTTCTGATTTGCTACTAAATGAGGAGTGCTATATTAGTTTTGTTCACTTTCAGGCCTCATGACGTAAATAAATTTAGAATTTCTTGTTATTGAAAAGGGAAACACTCTCAATTGAATATTGATAGAATTTTTCTGTGAATTGAAAAATCCACGATTAAAATGAAGTTATTTTTAAATGTATGAAAAAATACGATTCCCTGGTAAGCATGGACATTGAACTACATCTGATAGATATTCTTGAAAGATACTCAAAGACAAAAATCTGTATTGAAAATTTGCATTTTCATTCAGATAGTTATTTGATTTCTATTCCAGTCTTATTAAGAACTCATAAGAGATGAATGGATAGAAAAAGTTTCAAAGTACTCACCAGAAATCATTCGTAACATTGACGCAGGAGAGACATCGCATTCACTAGGTCTTCAATATATTTTTGTCGACGAAAATCTATTTCACGCTTCCACGATCATCAGGAAGACCGGAAGAAAAGGGAAACACATTTTCAAGATTGAAAATGTATTGAAGACCTAGTGAATGCGATGTCTCTCCTGCGTCAATGTTACGAATGTTTTCTGGTGAGTACTCTCTTTTGGAAAACATTCTTCTTTGCCTCATTCATCTTTATGAGTTCTTAATTAAGACTGGAATAGAAAATCAAATAACTATCTGAATAAAATGCAAATTTTCAATTACAGATTTTTTCTTTGAGTTAGGGTCTTTCAGAATATCTATCAGATGTAGTTCAATGTCCAGCGTGGCTTTAGCCGGGGAAGTAGTTGTTTTCTGTTAGACATTCACAAAAAATAACTTCATTTTAATCGTGGATTTTTCAATTCACAGAAAAATTCTATCAATATTCAATTGAGAGTGTTTCCCTTTTCAACATGAATACCCCACAAGAGATTATCTTGACGATGGAAGATAGTGACTAAAGTTTATCTTTCAGTCGCAGATGATTCCACATCTGATTTTATGAACATCCTGTTTATATTTTCAACAAATCAATTCTTGTTATTTTTTCTCATTTGCCTGCTTATCTCACTCATACCTCGACTTTTCCACGTTAATTCAATGTTATGTGTCAAACCTATTGCCTTATGAAATCCTTAATAATAAATTCCAACTAACTAGGATATAACTCAGTACATGGTATCTGAAGAAAATTATGTTGGATATCAGTTCATTAACTCATATATGACAATATTTTGTAATAATAACAGAACTTTATTCAACGGTATTTCATGACGAAGTATATTGTGAATAAATATAATACCTTCCGAACATTAATGAAAATTGGTATCGAGAAAGCATCATTAAAATACGATGGGGTCCAGATCAATTAACAAAACAATATTGGAAACTGGTTATCCTTAACTACCCTAACATATCGCAACTACACCAAAATATCCCTTTATCAGATCAGAGACTACCAATACGAGAAAACCCTCATTATAATCGCCTTCAATTCGCGAGGCATATGCAAGACACATTGAATTTCCTTCCAACCGAAATTCGGAGGTTTGCGTCAACTCGCAAACGGTTGAAAACACCAAGAGATTGACACTAATTGGATAGACTGGCTTTTTTAGAGATCGACATTCAGAGATATCTTTGGCAATGCCAAATCAGGGGGATATAAATGATGTGTTCTATTTGATATCCAGGTTCTCAAATGCGTGTAATTGGACACTTGAGAGTCGTGAATAGACGTTGATATTCAAAAGTTGAAAGACAACGCGGTTTTCCATCACAAGAACCTAGAATCGGTCTTGTGATTGATTCGTTTGAAGAGGAGAAGGTTACAGTTCACCTTTTGCTCGAAAAAATGGTGCCTCCAAAAAGTCTGGTTTAATATTTCCAATTCCCTGGAATATTCACATGGAAGACGAGTATGGCATTTTATGTTCCGCGTGTTGTGTGTGTTGTGCTTTTGAAATGTCAAATTTTTTTTTCTAACAAAAATTCCAAAATGCATATTTATGTACAATTTTCAATTCAATCGGACGACTAGAAGTCGGTCAAAATTCACTTGCAAGATTTGACCCAAACTAATATATATATATATATATATATATATATATATATATATATATATATATATATATATATATATATGTATATTTGATTTTAACAGAAAAAAATCATTGTTATAAACCTATTATCAGCTCCCTGATTGCAGATGCAAGAAGAGAGTTGTATTATTATCATTCCTCTATATTTGTATATATATATATACATATTTACATTATTTTTTATATATATATATATATATTCACTTGAAATTGCGTCCTTTAATAATATTAGGTGGTGGAGAGATTGTCGGATTAGGACCAATAATTATTCTCTAATTTTCAGCCAACGTTTCGTTTATTATGTATAAACTTCTTCAGGGCATATAAATAAATATAAAATACAGATAAAATTATAAATGTGAAAGAGTTAATCTCTTGTCGCGTTCACATTTATTATTTTATCCGCATTTTATATTTATTTATAGGCCCTGAAGAAGTTTATACACAATAAACGAAACGTTGGCTGAAAATTAGAGAAAATTATTCTCTAACCTAATCCGACAACCTCTCCACCACCTATATATATAGAGGAATGATAATAATAAAACTCTCTTCTTATTCCTATGCATCTGAATTCAGGGAGCTGATAATAGCTAACACCGATTTTTTTCTGTTAAAAGTGATGAAATCATGAATTACCAAAATAACTATGTAATTACCTCCAAATGACTCCTCTGATCTCAATTAGTGAACTCGAATAGTGCTGAATCATGGTACACCATACAATTAAAGAGGTCTGAACCTTTCAGAAAGCGGATATGCATGCTTTTAAGAATACAGTTGAATATATATCTGGACATGTAATAATAAAATCTCGAATGAAAAATAAAGTTGATTGTTCTACCAAAATCCATGTTGAAAATGTAACTGGAGATCGGCGGAAAGTATCACGTGAAACAATGCGTTTTCTGTAGCTGAAAATGGCAGCTGTTGTATGATTTCATGATCACACTGCTCGAATATGCTATTATCGTTCATTGAATAAATCATAGCTTTTTAAGTACCGGAATATCTTGTAAGAGTGAGCAAAAGTGCTTCGATCACGGTTTCCAACTCACAATGTATCATTATCAATTCCCTTTCTCTCGCCGATTAATAAATTCATTTATTCATTAGACATAAATAATTCTAATAGAAGTGGTGATCAATAAGGAAAAGCAATGTAGTGAAATCAATACCAGCAATCAAAAGAATATAAGTGCGGCTTTAAACCCCCTTACTATTGAATGATATCCTGATACAACTTTTTGAAATGAAAGACATTGTGATTGCCCTATAGATGCGCCTTAAAAAATTCAAAAAGCATGGGGGTTAAGTGGCACATCGTTGAGAAGATAACTCAATTCTCTTTTCAACAATCTATTTTTTTTTCAATTTCGTTGATACGTTTTTCCACAATATGCATTTGAACTGTCAAGTATAACAAAATTTAAAATGCATATTATGAAAAACATTATTGACAAAATTTAAAAAAATTAGATGGTTGGAAAGAGAACTTAATTATCTTTTCAACTTTCAACGATATGCCACTTGACCCCCTATGCAATTTGAAATTTTTAAGTTGATGTGCCCCCTCCCGCGTCCTCTATTCCAGAGAGTAGTATCGGTCATATCATTCAAAATAGTTTTGGTCCCGTTCTTCTATGTCGAAGCGTCCAAAAGTTAACAGTGAGGGGTAAAGGGAGGGAGGCCATAAAAAGCCGCACTCGCAATTGTGATTCCGTAGAACAATCATAGTAGAAAGAAAATTGAATTACCTTTTTAACGATGTGCAAATCGACCTTATGCCTTTCGAAATTTTCAAGTTGATGTGCCCCCAGCGCCCTCTGTCGAGTAACTGTAATGTATCTTCTCTCAAAAAGTAGGACCGGTAATAACATTCAATAAATTTCATGTCTCATTCTTTCACATTGAACCGTTCAAAAGTTATTGAGGTAACAGTACCATTCAGATCCGCACTTATATTTGACTTTTCAAATGCATATTGTGAAAAAACGTTTGAACGAAATTCAAAAAAATAGGATTGATGAAAATAGAATTGAATAGGCGAGATCAAAAACTCACAAATTTGCTGCATATATGCTGGACGTTGAAATATAGAAATAAAATATAATATATGCGTAGTTTTTTCTAGAAGATATTGTATAATATTCGAATAAACGCTGCTCTAAAACCCTCAAATTCAGTGAGACATTCAAACACAGCGTTATTGCCGCTTCTTTTAACGTCATAAGTCCATTGATTTGGCATTTTCCTTAGTTGCCAACTTCTGCGGAACTTCTGAGGAAAAGTTATTCTCTTTCATCCTATGAATGAATCAGAACATATGTCAGCATGTGTTATATGGGGATGAAGATTTCGTATTTGATAGCTGTCCTTGATTCAGTTATTCTTAAATAATATGTAAGTATATCGAGTGCTATGTCATTATTTTTTCGGGCTGCTCTTATTGTAAAGAAATATTATGAATAACGCTTGGCAATGATGTAATTCTTGGCACTCTCCGTGATCGGCAAGTTGTCAGTGTCACTATTTTGCGGAACCTCTGAGAAATATTTTTCTGTTTCATCCTATGAATGAAACAGTTCTTGTGTCAGCATGTGTTATATTAAAATGAAGAATGATAGCTGCTCTTGATTAAGTTATTCTTGAATGATATGTATGTATATCGAGTGCTTTGTCATTATTTTTTCCGCCTGCTCACATTGTGAAGAAATATTATTAATAACGCTTGGCAACTCTGTAATTATCTTGAGTTTTCGGCAATCGGCGATAGATCTGAACTTGTTACGTCATATCCTGGCGTGGTTTTCGCAGTGTTCAAATTGGAGCATTTCTTTGGGAATTTTTTTGGAAAAACTAAAATTGAAAAAAAATCAACCACTTTTTTCATCGTTCTGGACATTGTGGTATTTTTCCAGAAATTAGTGATCTAGCCTATTATATTTTCAACGATGTGCCACTTGACCTCCCATGCTATTTGGAATTTTCAAGTTGATGTGCCTTATCCCCCGCGCCATCTATCGGGCAATCAGAAAGTATTTCATTGTTCTATAGCGAACCGTTCAAACGCTAACAGGGGGGGGGCTATTAAAAGCCACACTGAAAATGAGATAGATGTCAAAATATGGAAAAGTAAAATGTTTTTAAAAACAGTTGTTTAGAATTAAAAGTTATGCCTAAATATCAAAACATGCCCCGAGAGAAAAATCATTGTTTTTTTGAATAACATTAATAATTTATATTTTTTTTTATATTCATGGAAATTAAATCAATTTCGCATAACTCTGTTCAAATTCAAGCATATTTGTGAAATTAATATTTTTTATTTTTAGGGAATCACAAACTTCATGTTTGTTGCAACGATATTAAACACAACTTAAAAATTTGCAAAAATTCTTTTTAACGAGCGAAACGTAGTAATGATAATATGCATATTAGAAAATTCTAATTTGAAGTGCAAAATTTTTATTTTAAATATTTATTAAAAAACTACAAATTGATTGACAAACATGAAATCCTACTAAATAATCGCGGATACTTATGGAAAAAACAAATATGGATTAGAAGTAAACATTAATTTTTCAATCTTGAATAATTATTGTTCGATAATTAAGTTTATTTGATTTCAAATGCCTCCTCCAAGATAACCAAGATAACCGTTTGGAGGAGGCATTTCAGCCGAGAAGGCAGAATTAGTTGAATATGAGGAGATAAATATAAACCAGTGCGTTAAGCAGCAAATATTTTCAATGAACGACATCCAGAAAAACAAGTTCACTATTCAACTGTAAGCAGAATTTCAATGAATTTCAAACAGTGAGGGTTTTAGACTGAAATATAAAAATGAACGACCAAAGCTGCATGTACTGAAGAAAATCAATTAGAAGTCCTTCAGGCAGTTGTTGAAAGCCCAAGAAAATACCCCATGAAATTTATGTTTATACGGGTGTGAAAAAAGGCTCGGTTCTTAAGAAAAATAAATATATGCCTATAAGCCAAAGTTTGTTGCCCGTTTAAGAACGAGACTATGATTGTGGTATGACTTCTGCATGTGGATTCAAGGACAAATAGAAGATCAACGTGATTTCTATAGACACATTCTTTTTGGGGATAAATCCACGTTCACAACAAATGGCGTTGTCTATTCCCAAAATTGTAGGTGATGGTCGCACGAGAATCCAAATTTTGTCATTGCCAATTAAAACCAGTATTACCAAAAACAAACGTGTGGTGCGGTATTATTAACGACATTAATTGGCCGTTTTTTTCGCCAAAACCTAAATGGTAACCTATTTACAGTTCTTGGAAAATGAACTGAATGATTTTTTGGATAATATGAGTTTACCAGAACGTAATAAATTATGGTTTGTACTTGTAGAATTGTTTCTGAATGGTTAAATGGGGAACTTTGTGATAAATGGTTAGGACGAAATACCGATCCATTCTGGCCTCCTCGTTCGCCAGATCTCACTTCAACAGATTTTTCAATGGGTATTTTGAAAGCAAAAAGTATTCAAAGATCGACTATTAATAATGTGGGCTTGAAAATTCGATACGATTTCATTGCAGAAATATTCCACGGTGAATTTTATGATCGGACAATTAGTTGCATTAAACAAGAACTACAAAGATTCTTCGATAATTTTTTACACATATTTTTTTGCATTTTAAATATTTTCTCCTCTAATTCATTTTGATTTGTTAATTGAATGTGAAGATCAAACATAATGATGATAATAGAAAAACTCTACTGCCACCCTCTTGAATAATCTGCATCGACTAGAATAAGGCAAAGGTTTTTAAGATGCAAACCGTCCAGAAAAAAATTAGAAACAATCATAGCAGGTATTTAGGCAGTTTTAAAATAGCATTGTGCTATTTTTACTGTTTTATTTGACATATATACCATATCATATATATATATATATATATATATATATATATATATATATATATACCTATATATATATATATAAATATATATATATATATATATATATATATATATATATATATATATATATAATATAAATATAAGGTATTCTCGAAGTTGAAGCATCTTTTACGAAAAATAACAAATGCCCAAAATTCGCTGATGAAATAGTCCTAAGCGTGCTAAGAATGGAATCTATGTTCGAGAGTAAAGTACTCCAAGTTGCTGTCAAAATACATTCAAGATGGCTTTTATATTACATAAACACTGAACAGCTGATTGACCGGTTGTTGAACAGCTGATTGTTTTGCATTCAATTTGTTATTTTTGAGTGTTGAAAATTTGTATTGGAGTTCGTATAAACTATTTATATTATAAATATGGGTATGCAGACTAGGAATTTCCAGCATGTTCTTTTGTTGTATGATCAAATGTGGAAGTCGATAATAACCCAACTCTCTGAAGTTTTTCAGAATTACTGGTGAAATACATTACAAATATAATCAATAAAATATCTTTTTGTTTTTAGCGCTTTCGACCTAGAAGGTCATCTTCAGTGCCCGCCTGAAAAGTAAGTGGGTGAGTGAAACGTTGGTATTTTTTTGTGAACTTATTGGTTCGAAAACTTCAGGTAACACTTACTCGCCAGGTTAGCACAAGGAGAAATCCATAAAATAATGACATTCACAATGTGAAACGGATTAATATAGTATCTATCCAAGTTAAAAGAGATGAAATTAAAATAAAATACAAGTTCTTAATTATATCAGTAGGTAGCGCCAAGGTTGTACAAAAACAACCAGAAGAAACGCAGAAGAAGAAACGTCAATCTATTTTGTTCTGTGTGAAATAGATTGACGTTTCTTCCTATGCATTTATTCTGCTTGTTTCAGTATAACCTTGGCGCTACCTATTCTGATAATTAAAAAAGGTATTTTATTTTAATTTTGTCTCTTTTTAACTTGGATAGATACTTTTTTCATCTGTTTAACATTGTGAATGCCGTTATTTTATGGATTTCTTCTTGTGGTAACCTGACGAGTTAGTGTTACCTGAAGCTTTCGAACCAATAAGTTCACAAAAAATACCATCCAGTTTCACTAACCCACTTACTTTTCAGCCAGGCACTGAAGATGACCTTCTAGGTCGAAAGCGCTCTGCGATAAATAAACTATTTGCACTAAATACAAAAATATATTTTATTGATCCCAATTTGAATACATTACAAACTTTACGATTCTTAACGACGATAGAAATGGATTGAATCAATCAATAGACAGGATTTAACCAAAACCAAACTCTAATATGTTTGTTTGTAGCAAACATTATTTTAGTGGCGAGTAGGTTCACAAATAGTTGAATAATAATTGACCCAAATTTATTTTCCTAGGAAAAGTGAGATATCCAACATCCTGAGTCTCTGATTTGTTATTGGGCTAAATTGATAACACCGGTAAAAAAATTTCAGAATGGTGATTATAAACTTTTTTCTCAGAATCATCTCATACTTCCAAATTCATCAAATTAAGGATTATGGTGTTGACCTTCATTCACCCTCAAATATTGCTGTCACTCCAATCTCTTTCTAGAATTTTCCCTTGCAGTTTCGATATCAAATTCTGAAAAAATATAATTTGAAGGAATAGAACAATTACGATTCCATTAGACATTTTTCAATTGATTGAATTGGACTCACTGAAACACCTGAGCTGTCTAACCACAGAAATTGAATTCTCTCACACTCACAAGAAAAGATAAACCTATTAATGTTACCTTCAGCTGTGAATGAAACACCTACCTCGAGAAGTTTCTGTAATTTTAGCTAACTTTTCCCTGGAAGTAATGGGTAATAACAGTTTAACTCATTTAATTCTCTGTTTCCGTTCCACTAGTTAACAAATCCGTATTAAATCGCGTAATTGGGAGGAAATTAGCACACCTGGTAAAAATATGGCGAAAACATCTTTGTATCTTGACGTGGTTTTATTAGTTTGTAATTAACAACAGTGTGAAAATAATAAACATGTATCGTGTTTTTTTATTCTTCCGCAGGAGCTCGCATTGTATTTCCGAAAGACTCGAGTCTAACTTCATCCCTTTCTTCATATGTACAGGGTGCACTCTAACCTCTTGCACACCCGTGAATGACGAGTGTATAATGCCATTTTATAACGAATTACAGTGGTTGAAAATCTGAAAAAAAATGTTTTTTTGTAAAATTCGACAAAATTTTGCTTAATTTCAGGTGACCTACTCACAGGAAAACTTTGGCAACTGCCGAATGCAATAAACATTTAACTCGACATTTGAATAAGGTAGAATGTTGAACTGCCTGAGATAGATATTCAATTTCAAAGTGAAGAAAACATCTAACCTTGTTATATCCAAACTGGTGATGAGGTCACAACTAGTTGACTTCTGCTTTGAGGCACTTATCATAATTATCACAGTCACTGGTGAGAAACAAACGACACAAACACTATCGAAGAGGGAAACATCCGCAGTTGCATATTGTTTTGAAAAATCACGGCCATTGTAATGATTCATGATTCAGATATCAGGTGGACTGAACACTGTTGCCAAGCAAGACTCTTGCATGCATGGTTTACGCACAAAAGTTTGCTAGATTCTACTTGTGCTTTCTGATTGGCTGGTTAATGGATGATCGTAATCAGCAACCAATCAGAAAACACCCCATCTAACAATTTGGTGCTTCATAAAAACTGAAAGAACGTTTACATATCATTTCTTATAACGCTTTATTTGTCTCAAAAACATTTCTACGGCGTTCTTACAGCAACTATAAACGCTAAATGGGCACAGTCTTATAAAACGAAACATTTGCTTAGGAAGTTTTTTTAACGCCTGTGACAGCTATTACAGAATTATTGTATAAACATGTACATATAATTTTTAGGAACTGTAAAGAATCACCACAGAATAGTTCCATAAGATTTTTGTAATAATCATTCAGAAGTTCCATTCAGTTCATTATTTATCACTCAAGGAACTATTATAAATCTCTAAAAAGACTTAACTTTTTATCGCGTACTGGAACATTAATAAGATTCAGTAGTTTCTTGAAGTATTCCGCGGAAAATGAATAATCTTACCAATTTCACAAAAGTGATTTCTTTGTTGTTCTCGTGACAATTAAATATGTCAGGATTGATAATGTCTATACTTCGTATTGCGGTGGATCGCTTCTGCGTATTTATTTCATTAACACATCGTAAATCTAACTATGAAGTTGATTCCGACTGCGGAGTGAATTTCACTGTCGATTATGTGGTACATATAATATAAAATTTCCAAGCGCTGTGGAATTTTTGAAGATTTCTGGAATTTACCAAAAATAATTTAAATTTTTGTTTCAGAACTTTGATAGCAATTTGATCAATTGTTAATTTCGCGACAGTAAACTTTTCTGGGCATTATTTCTTCTTTTTATAGCTGATGAATAGAGATTTTGCATGTTTTAGTTTTTGCCTTCAGAATGGTCATCATTAATATGCGATTCAATATGGCTTCATGTTATACAACACTTTCATCACAAGAACAGTGTCTATATGGCTATTTAACTTTGTTGGTGATTTCTATAAAATATTCACAATATATATCGTCTTTCAGAGCCAAATGGGATATGTTGAAGGAGACCGCCCATGATCTCAGATGATTTCGAAATTTCAACGCGATGTGCAGGAGAATCAATTTGAACATCATTGTCTTTGTCTTTTGCGGGCTCTTGAAACTAAACACCAAGCTGTTCTGTGCGTATTTTGAAGAGTAGAAGACAAGATGAAGCACTCGTTGCATTCATGAATAAAGTAGCAAATATCAATCCTGGTTGAATTCCGGAGTCGCCATTCACTGTGCGGGCCTTCACTAGATACCTAGTACAAAAACGCCCGCACAGAGATTGGCGACTCTAGAATCCAACCAGAATTGAAATTTACTACTTCATTCATAAATGCGACGAGTGATTAATCTCGCCTTCTACTTTTCAAAATACGCACGGAACAGCTCGGTGTTTAGTTTTAGGAGCCAGCAAAAGATGAAGACAATAATATACAAATTAATTATCCTACACATCGCGTACTGTTTTCTGATTGGTTGCTAATTATGATCTTTTATTCGCCAGCCAATCAGAATCTAACAAACTTTTGTTCGTAAACCGTGCATGCAAGAATCTTGCTTGGCAACAGTGTTCAGTTCACCCGATGCCTGAATCATGAGTTATTAAAATGTTCGTGATTTTTCAAAACAATATGCAACTGCGAATGTTTTCTATTTCAATACTGTTTGTGTCGTTTGTTTCTTTCCAGTGACTGTGATAATTATAATAAGTGCCTCAAAGCAGAGTATGAAGTCAACTAGATGGGACCTCATCACCAGTTTGGATATAACAAGGTTAGATGTTTTCTTCACTTTGAAATTGAATATATATCTCAGGCAGCCTGCAATGTTTACATTCACCACACAGTTCAACATTCCACCTTATTCAAATGTCAAGTTGAATGTTGATTGCATTCGACGATTGCCGAAGTTTTCCTCTGTGCAGGTCACCTGAAATTGGGCGGGTGGCGCTACCAAAAATTTTGTGATCAAAACATGTTTAAATTATTTTTTTTAGATTTTTACCATTGTAAATCGTTATAAAATGACATAATATATATATATATATATATAATATATATATATATACATATATATATATATATATATATATATATATATATATATACAGTAAAAACCGAATATAACGACATCGTTAATAACGACAGATCGGTTATAACAACCGAATGGCAAGGTCCCGGCCGAATCTATATAAACTAATAAGTACACATACCGCCTATAACGACCAACCGTTTACCTATTCCAGCAAAACAAAACATTACGAACAATTTTCACCTTTATACTAATAATATGAAGAAATAATTTGCTATAGAACCTCTTTCCCGCTCTTTGCCATTTGACCTTGCATGTTTTACGACTTATTCAGTGCAATAGTTGACCGCGTGAATTACAGGTTGATTTTAAAAATTTTGGTTTAGATCGTGTGATTACGCGTTACTATGTCGCAAAAAAGAAATAGGAAAGTGTTTAATATTGGAGAAAAATCACATATTATATGGAGATTAGAAAATGGCGAGTCAAATAGTGAAATTGCAAAGGAATGTGGAGTCTCACACTCTACGATATCAACGATTTGGAAGGATAGAGATAAAATAAAAGCTCTTTTCGAGAACAACTCTTTGAAAATTAAACGATCGAGGACATCTGAACATAAAGTTATTTGAAAACAAGTTCATATGCATAACCTATCCCCATACTACAAACAGACATAATATATACATACATACTTGTGTATATTGCTTATAACAACTATCGGACATAACGTCCGAAGTATACGGTCCCTTCAATGTCGTTATATCCGGTTTTTACTGTATATATATATATATATATATATATATATATATATACAACGGGAAGATATATTGAAATGGTAGCTCATCTCAAAAAGTGTTATCAAAATCGGTTCTCTAGTTTTTGCATGATGCACGAACAAACAAACAAACAGACTTTTGACAATTAGACTTTTACAATTTTATAATATTACTAGCTGACCCGACAGACGTTGTCCTGTCCAAATTTCTATGTTCCCTAAAATGTTTTCCCGAAAACTCTCGTCCGCGTAGAATTTCTTTTTTTCTATGTTTTCCTTTATGTTGTTCCATCTAGACTATGCTTTTGACTCCTTCCGCTTCCTGTTATCCCGTTTTCCTGTTATCCCCTCATCCCGTTTTCCCGTTATCCTGTCATCCATCATTCCGTTTTTTGTTATCCCGTTATTCCCGTTATCCCGTTATCCCATTTTCCTGTTATTCCGTTTTTTCTTTATCCCGTTATCCCCTTATCCTGTCATCCCGTTTTTTTTTGTTATCCCGTTATTCCCGTTTTCCTGTTATCCCATTTTTTCATTATCCTGTTATCCCGTTTTCCCCTTATCCTGTTATCCCGTTTTTTCGTTATCCCGTTATTCCCGTTATCCCGTTTTCCTGTTATCACGTTTTTTATTTATCCCGTTATTCCGTTTTCCCGTTATTCCCTTATCCTGTCATCCTGTTATCCCCTTTTCCCATTTTTTCGTTATCCCGTTATTCCCGTTATCCCGTTGTCCTGTTATCCCGTTTTTTCTTTATCCCGTTATTCCGTTCTCAATTTATCGTACTACAATTATTATATTCGATTGCCATCTTGCAACCCTACTGCGGATCTGTGGATAAAATAAAATAAAATAATGTATGTATTTTTTTTTATTGGTGCCCCTTTTTACCCATTTAAAGCACGCCTCAGCGTGTTTAAATCGAACTTTAAAAAACGCGCGTTTTTTAAAGGTAACCATGACAACATCAACAAATCGAGAAACGTGAAGTCTAAATGACAAATTTTTGATTAGTGATCTGACAGGAGTACCTTGTAACGTCAGATAAAATATTACTAACAATTCGTTCATTTATATGTGCTCCTCCATCCATTTGATGAACTTTTCATATTCATTTTTATATATATCACTGGATTTTCGCGGTATTAACCGCGATTCTGCCTCACTATTCAAAAATAGATATTAGAATCATTCATAATTGAGCTCTGGTGACAACAAATATTGATCTTTGGTAACAAATTGCAAATGAATGTTTTCTCATTTCCATGACAACGAAAGGTATACTGATGTCACATCACGAATTCAACCTTCTTGCATTATTAGTTCTTATTTCTATTTTTTGTAGTAATAATACCAGTATATATGATTTCAAAGTGCACCAATAAAAAAAAATAACGTAAAGTATTCATGGATAACTGGTCTTAAAAACACTAGCTCTATTTCGAGCACTCCGGCTGCGCCGTCATGCTCGAAAAATCGCGCGTGTTTTAAAGCCCTTTTTATCCACTTATACTTTAATATACTATTTGAATGCTGTATCATAAAAAAATAAAAAAAAAGGATTTTTATCTAAAAAAAAAAAATAAAATTAAGGGGTGAACCATCCTTAACATTTAGGAGGATGAAAAATAAATGTTGTCTGATTCGCAGACCTAACCGATATGCTCACAAAATTTCATGAGAATCGGTCGAACCATTTCGGAGGAGTTTGATTACAAATACCATTTCACGAAATTTTATATATTAGATAGATTATAGCACTGTCATCACGATATGAGATGGAATATCCATTCAGATAATTTACAGGGCCGATATTGTTCATGAATGGCCCCAGTGCTGTTCCTTGCGGTACACTAGTAGTTGAATTGAATGAGTTAATGGGAAGCATTATCGTTCCTTTGTGATGAACAAGTTTGGTATCGAAGGCTCCAACCAGGTTCCATCATTATTAAAATTCTTCTATGGTGTTCAAGATTTGCTTTGCCGAATCTAGGTCCGCATTTACTATTTTTTCCATCTATACTGTCTGTCAGTTGATATTCTATTTTTGATAGGTTTTTCCTTTGCAGATTCACTTGCCATAAGTCATGTATTATTTCTTATTTCCAGTGTTTGGGTAATATTTGTCTTTTTAGTTTAAAACAACTATTTCCGAATCATTTGCGCACTAATTCCAGCTGCTCCAAACTAGTTTTCATGAGCATACGTTACTTTCAGTAACCATCTAAGATTTTTATCCTGTTTTTCCTGCATTTTTTATCGTTATAATTTCTTTTGCATAGATTGTTACATGTTTTCTCGATGCCCGATGTATTGTGTCTTTCTTTCGTTTGTGTATATTTGTAACATTTGCTTTCTCCACAAGTATCTGATTTTGATGGATTTAATGTTGTCTTCAGCTACCAATAGTTTCTTCTCATTCCCCGTGTGGGTCGCTGCTTGCCCTTACTTTTCCCCAAAAGCTAGGTTTTCGTTCATTGGCGCCTTTAATTGGCCATTAAGAACTAAACGAATGTGGATGAAGATCAGTTGCACTGAATTCATTTTGAAACTTCGTTTATTTCAGGTGACAACGGGAAATTAACTTGATTCTTTTGTTATCCCAGTAACGAGAGTAAAAACCAGTTACATTCCTACAATTCTGGAACAATGCAATTCCAATTTCTCCAAAAGAACCTTCAACACGAGTCTCACCGTCCCTTCGCCCACTTTGAACGTTAACCACAAAACAACCGATTTCCTGTTTCGAATGATGCGGCCCCAATTACACTTTCACGAATGTCTGGTCATCTAACCACATTCAATATTCGAAATTGTTACAAGCGGGATCCCATAATAAAATATAGTTTAGAAAAAAGCGCTTCCAACCGCCTTGTCCCTGGTTTGTACAGATGCATTTTCTAGCACATCATGATTGGTTAGTTTTTGTCGGGATCAGGACCGGACCGGCATTCCGGGGAATGATATTCTTAGAATTGAATCAATTTATCTCGGGAATTCCTCGATAATCGGAAAGTATAACGGAGATATTGTAAAATGATAGTGCTAATAGTATCTTGTTGAATTCGTGTTGAGCTCCGAAGGTTCACAGATCAGGTCTTCCTTAGAAACATTTGAAATATTTTCAGGGTTTTGACAACAAAATATGCATTCTTGAATATATGAATTTACGCAACCAATATGAATAGAAATATTTCATGGAGTTACAATCGAAATTCTAATAAGAAGATACATCAATTTAAACTGGGTAGTTATTACAAAAATTTCCACCTGCATTTTTTGTGTTTTACCAGCTGGAAGTGAAATGAGTTTCTACTTTTCAATATCAGTATGAAGCAGCTTTCCCCAAAAAACATTTAGACGGTGATTCCAAACATTTTTCAGAGAAGAATTCAGAAAATGGCATAATATATAACTTAAACAGACACAAGCATTTAGAAATATAATTCCGTATTTGCAAGATTATCATGCAGCATTATATTATCTGTAGAGAAACCTTGCAAGTAGGTTATCTCTACATATCATGTATCTGTATTCGTCCTGGTTGTAAATTTCATTCAAGTGACAACCGCTTATTATCAAAACATAACAATCTTGAAAGCAGATTTGTTCTGATATTATCCCACCTAGTAAAATAGAAGAAAATTAATATGTATGTATTATTTCCTTAAAAATGAAAAACAGCTGACTACAAATATCGATACAAAAAAATAATTGATGAAAACACTTTTTAAGCTTTTATTCAGATGCACTAAATAGTAAAAAATAATTGCTTTGTATGTGCGACGTAGGTTATTACGTGACTTGTAGATTCAAAAGTTTGCGCGCAAAGTTTTCAGTTCGAATACAGAACTTTTGAATCTATAACTCACGGAATAACCTACGTCACACATCGATAGCAATTATTTTTAACTTTTTAGTGCTTTTGAATAAAAACTTGTCTTCAAAAATGTTTTTTATTAATTATGTAAGTGCATCTTAATACTTACGCCTCAATCTATGGATTTTTGTTGAAGCATCGTTATTATGAGGCCTTTTTCCTGAACTGAGCTATCTAGTCCTTTGATGAGGAGACCATCTACAGTTTGACTCATCCGCCATCTTGGAGTTGCCATCTTCAATTTATGAATTTCAACGAAAACCCCTACATACCAATTTGGAATAGAATCGGACCATAATTACAGAAATCATCGGCCATCTTGGAGCCGCCATTTTGATTTTATGAGTTTTGAAGCAAATTTCATAATCATCGACCCTGAAAACCCCCACATACCAATTTTGAATCGAATCGGACCATAAACCTAAATTTCGTGTGCCATCTTTGAGCGCCATTCTGTTTTTTTCTATAACAAAAATTGAATGAGCCGTCATTTCAATTTCATAATCTCCGACCCGAAATCCCCACATACAAATTTTGAATAGAATCGGACCATAATCACAAAATTCTTTGCCATTTCGGAGCCGCCATCTTGAATTATAAATTTTGACAGAAAATTCATAATATCCGACCCAGAAAACCCCACATACCAATTTGGAATCGAATCGGACCATAATCACAAAACTTGTTCGCCATTTTGAATTTTGACAAAATATTCACAATATCCGTTCCCGAAAACCCCCACATACCAATTTTGAATCGAATCGGACCATAAACCTAAATCTCGTCCGCCATCTTGGAGCGTCATTTTGTTTTTTTCTATAACAAACATTTCATGAGCCGCCATTTCAATTTGATATTTGACAAAAAATTCATAATCTCCGACTCCGAAAACCCCACATACAAATTTTGAATAGAATCGGACCATAATCAGAAAACTCCTTCGCCAATTTTGGAGCCGCCATGTTAAATTTATAAATAAATCATAATCTTCGACCTCGAAAACCCCCATATACCAATTTTGAATCAAACCGTACCATAATCACAAAATTCGTCCGCCATCTTGGAGCCGTCATTTTGTGTTTTTCTCTAACAAAAATTTCATAATGAATGTCGGCAAGTGCTCCCAAAGTGGATTACAAATTTTGAACGGGAAAAAATGACATACGAACGAAGCAAGTTCAATAAAAGCTTGTAATAAAAACAACTATTTCTCTGGCTGATGTTTCGACGGACGTTGAATTACATCGTGCGAAGTCCTACAATTTACTTTGCAAATGTGTGTTGGTAAATGGTCACTCAGACTGACCACTGTAGGCCGGTTTCGAAATATTTGTCTCTCATCAGTACAGGGTAGGTCAAGCAGACAAACGACTAAATCCGCCATTTCTTAGTTTTCGTTGGGACCGCATCAACAGAATGGAAAACCCCATTGGCTAACTCCATCTCAACACAACTACTGCAATGAACATCACCAATGTTGACATGTTGTCCTGAATCTCTGGATAGAAATCTGTACCATGAGACAGAAGTCTGTATCAGTAGCCAGCTATTATTTCATTGAAAATGAAAAATGTCTTTTCGATGCCAGTCCGGTTCTGGTCGAGATAGTGGAAAAATATGTAGGAGAAGTAATTTACCAACTGAGCATGGATACCACTTTTTATGGTAGTAGTACACAAGGTTCTTCGGTTATTTGAAACAATGAGTATGAATTTGGAATTTTCTCGGTTGTCTTAGGAATACTTCACGTTTCAAAACCGCACCAAATTGGATAGTTTTCTCGCTAGACGTTCGATTCGCTTCACTTGTTTGTAATACATCAGCTAAAGCTGGGAGATTCAGAGAACGTTCCTTTTTGCATAGGAACACATGGTCCAGTCTACAAAATTTTCTGCCGATATAAGTCAGGAATGTTTCTTTCCAATTCTCGGTTTCCCGAGGCTAGATTGCTTCTCGTCCTTGGGATACAGAGGGGAAACTAAAATAATGAGTTGCTCAGGTGACAGTAGGTTGATTCAATGGATTAAATCAGTAATGAGAATGAAAAATATCATCGAAATATTCGATGCAAATTTCGCGTGATATCTCCTCCAGACACCTGAGTATCTGAAATATATACCGAGAGGCTGAAGTTCATCTAGTGTAACCTAAATTCACTGAAGCTTGAAAGGCACACGAATATAAAATGTGGTTTCGACTTGGTTATGGAAACAGTTCCTTTATTCTATGGAAAATCAAATATCTGGTGGTTCAACCATAATAGAAATTGTGTGGAAGAAATATCGAGCAAATTGAAAGGTCTAGGAATTTCTACAGCTCAGAAAAGACTTCGAATGAGTCGGAAAAAATTATCCAAATCAGCACGGGTTGGGACGGTTCGGTAGCAATAATGTGTATATTTTGTGCCATGGTCGAAGGTATCCGAAGCATCAACCTCATGGATTGCCTTGAAACATGAATCTCGCAGAAGAGATTTTCAATATTATTAAATATTCAAAATCAACTAAATTCCTCAAATGATGGATGCAAACTCAAGGAATCTATGTTCTTTGACCAGGTCCGCCAATTCATAAAACACACATCATTGAATGGCTAAGATGACTTATCTGGATATATAGAGTCATAGTTATATTAGCTTAAAGCTCGTAGCTAAAGATATCTCGAATTTTGTTCCCTGCCTTCTGGTCAATACAGAAAATTAGAGAAACTGAAGAGATTCATCGCTCATCATATTTTCACAAAATGAGGATGAAGCGACGGTAGTAGCCTAAGATTCAATAAATTACTTGATCTCTTTTGTTATTGACGACTCTAATTTTTGTTCAAAGGTTGTAGAAGATATGGTCACTTGATTACTCTCGTTTCGGGCGTCCATCGTCTCAATGGATTTGAAAGGTTTTCACGACGTTTCGAATGCTTGTATCTGCAATCGTCTTCAGGTGAATACTGTATTCACCTGATGACGATTGCAGATACATTACATACATACATGAAGAGATTGCAGATACATTCGAATTCAATATATTCACCTGGAGACGATTGCAGATCATTCGAAACGTCAAATCCATTAAGACGATGGACGTTCAAAACGAGAGTAATCACGACTATAATTTTGTCGGGGTTGGGTTTAACGCCATCGAGGGTTACAAGATGCCTAAATAAGCGACTTCTTTTCGGAAAAACTCTGATTTATCGAGTTGAAATTTGAAATTTGAGTCTCTTAATCACCGGTGTGAAGTTAGCCACATCCACAGATATACTCGAAGAAAAAAGTTAGGTCAATACATTTTCAGCTTTTACAAAAGGAATTACGCGAAAAAAATTTATAAAATAAAGCAATTCAATCACAAAAATATCATCCCACCCCCTTTACTACACCCCTTCTATCGTTTATCAGGCCTGGAGAGATGATATGGGGTAGTTTCTGGAAAATAATTCAATAACTTTCCTAAATGAAAGAGTACCGCATTCTGCTTCTAGGATGTGTTTCCTGAAGGAAAAATAAATCGAATGCCATCCCCCTTATAGTTTGTCAGCCCTTCAGAGGGTGGTAGGGGGTAGTTTCTGAAATAATTCAATAACTTTCCAAATGAAGATACCGCATTGCTTCAGGTGTGTTTCTGAAGAAAATAATCGAATGACCCCTTATAGTTTGTCAGCCCTTCGAGGTGTAGAGAGGGGGTAGTTTCTGGAAAATAATTCAATAACTTTCCTAAATGAAAGAGTACCGCATTCTGTTTCAGGATGTGTTTCTTGAAGAGAAATAAATCGAATGACACCCCTTACAGTTTGTCCAGCCCTTCAGAGGGTGGTAGAGGGTAGTTTCTGGAAAATAATTCAATAACTATAAGGGGATGGCAATTTCCTCTACACCTCATGGATGAAATTGAAGCAGGCAGAATGCGGTACTCTTCAATTTGGGAAAGTTATTGAATTATTTCCTAGAAATTCCCCCCCTACCACCCTCTGAAGGGCTGACAAACTATAAGAGGGGTGTCATTCGATTCATTTTCCCTTCAAGTAACACATCCTGGTAGCAGAATGCGGTACTCTTTCATTTAGGAAAGTTATTGAATTATTTTCCAGAAACTACCCCTCTACCACCCTCTGAAGGCTGACAAACTGTAAGGGTGTCATTCGATTCATTTTCTTCAAGTAACACATCCTGAGCAGAATGCGGTACTCTTCAATTTAGGGAAAGTTATTGAATTATTTTCCAGAAACTACCCCCCCTACCACCCCTCTGAAGGGCTGACAAACTATAAGGGGGGTGGCATTAGATTTATTTTCCCTTCAAGAAACACATTTCGAAGGCAGAATGCGGTACTCTTCAATTTGGGAAAGTTATTGAATTATTTCCTAGAAATTACCCCCCATACCACCCTCTGAAGGGCTGACAAACTATAAGAGGGGTGTCATTCGATTCATTTTCCCTTCAAGTAACACATCCTGGAAGCAGAATGCGGTACTCTTTCATTTAGGAAAGTTATTGAATTATTTTCCAGAAACTACCCCTCTACCACCCCTCTGAAGGGCTGACAAACTGTAAGGGGGGTGTCATTCGATTTATTTTCTCTTCAAGAAACACATCCTGGAAGCAGAATGCGGTACTCTTTCATTTAGGAAAGTTATTGAATTATTTTCCAGAAACTACCGCCCCTACCACCCTCTGAAGGCCTGACAAACTACAAGGGAGATGGCATTCGATTTATTTGCCCTTCATGAAACACATCCTAGAAGCAGAATGCGGTACTCTTTCATTTAGGAAAGTTATTGAATTATTTTCCAGAAACTACCCCCTCTACCACCCCTCTGAAGGGCTGTCAAACTGAAGGGGGGATGCCATTCGATTCATTTTTCCTTCATGAAACACATCCTAGGAGCAGAATGCGGTACCCTTCCATTAAGGAAAGTTATTGAATTATTTTCCAGAAACTACCCCTCTACCACCCCTCTGAAGAGCTGACAAACTATAAGGGGGGTGTCTTCGATTTATTTTCCCTTCAAGAAACACATCCTGAAAGCAGAATGCGGTACTCTTTCATTTAGGAAAGTTATTGAATTATTTTCCAGAAACTACCCCCCCTACCACCCCTCTGAAGGGCTGACAAACTATAAGAGGGATGGCATTCGATATATTTTCCCTTCATGAAACACATCCTAGAAGCAGAATGCGGTACTCTTTCATTTAGGTAAGTTATTGAATTATTTTCCAGAAACTACCCCTCTACCACCCCTCCGAAGGGCTGACAAACTATAAGGGGGGTGTCATTCGATTTATTTTTCTTTCAAGAAACACATCCTGAAAGCATAATGCGGTACTCTTTAATTTGGGAAAGTTATTGAATTATTTCCTAGAAACTACCCCCCTACCACCCTCTGAAGGCCTGACAAACTATAAGGGGGATGGCATTCGATTTATTTTCCCTCAGAAACACATCCTAGAAGCAGAATTCGGTACTCTTTCATTTAGGAAAGTAATTGAATTATTTTCAGAAACTACCCATATCATCTCTCAGGCCTGATAAACGATAGAAGGGGTGTAGTAAAGGGGGTGGGATGATATTTTTGTGATTGAATTGCTTCATTTTATGAAAAAATTTCGCGTTATTCGTTTTGTAAAAGCTGAAAATGTATTGACCTAACTTTTTTCTTCGAGTATATCTGTGGATGTGGCTAACTTCACACCGGTCTCTTAATCTTGATATCCCCGACGTAACCCAGTCATTTTTCGTTCTGTATGCCACGTAAAATATAATCGACGAGGTTCTCGGGGCATTCTTAAGACCGTGTCCGTTTCCTGTTCTGAATGCCATCTTTTCAAAATCCTTTTCTTCCATCTCGATTTGGTGGAAGCGGCTAGCTGAGTCTTAGTTGGTAAAATACTGGCATTTGCCCAATTTATCAAGTAAACTATGAATGTTCAGTTGGAGGTATATTGTAGATTGAAGGAGGGTCGATATGGCTCTTCAATCTCTCCATACCTCGGTCTATAAGGTCTTTTGTATATTAGATAGGGGTACTTATCATCGATGTTTTTTTTCGTTGAACTTTCTATAACCCTCCACTTTTGCTTACTAGATGCGTCAGCTTTCTTGGGGACAACCAATATATGTGACTACCATGGTGAATTACCAGGATCTTATTATTTGGTTTCCAACTTCTTGTTTGTGGACAAAGGGATATCGATGAGATTTAGGTTTAAATATTATGGAAGTGGCAGTTGTACCATTAAGTAAGCTTTCACGAAAAATTTCGAAGTCCCTGAATTTATTCAAGGACATTATTTCAGAGAAACATTAACATTGCTATTGAGCGAATCAGTGCAAGAAAGTATCAATTAAAATACCATGAGGTATGGAACAACTCCACAGTTACTGAGGGATGCGTGGAAAATTTAATAAACAACAAGACTTGTTGCCTATCAAATTTTCAGACGAGCTGGAGTAGTTTCTGGAAGTGATTTCAGCATCTTAACGTTGTTAACATCAACCGTCCATTCCATCCATTCGATTGTAGTGTAATAAATATTGATGTAAATAGTGAATTTCTATTGTTTCGACAAAAAAAACTCAAGAATCATGATACATTGATCATATTTTATTATGTCTAATACATCCAACATGGCAGAATAAATAGAGAGTCAGGTAACGTATTTGTTTCATTGAAATGCGTTCATTATATATAAGTGCAAAAAAAAATTATACTGAATTCATTGGGATCAATTATGATCGAGATATGGTCCAATTCCTTCAAAAGGCTTAACTCCCGACTTGATACGAACATATTTTTCCACTCAATTGCTATTATGACGATGTCATAGAAGTAATTTAAGAGAAGAAAAATATCAACAATTATTTATCTTTATTTTTTCAAACAGCAAGGTAATCTATATTGGAATGGCTTTCATTGATTATATACCTCGAAATTAATTCAGCCAATCAATTGCATTTATCTAACCAATCAATTCCCAAATATCGTCGAATATACTACCATGTCGGTTGTATATTCGCTACTTGCTATAAAACAGGTATTTACCATTGTTTATACCAAACCTATGAAAATCATTCAGTCACTGTCAAATGATGTCCAAGTCACTGTCAAATTAAAAAAATATGTCCGACCGTTTCGGAAACACTTCCTTAGAAGGAATTCGAAAAAACGTGTTGCCATATACCACTTGTGATAGTAGTATTTTGGATAGTATACTTCGATATTGTTCCGCCAATATTGTTGCGAAATTACCATTGCACCAAATTTATTATCAAAAATACCCCTCCAGTTTCGCTGTCGGGGTATTTTTAAAGAAATTTGGTCTTGTGAATTTCTACAAGAATATTGACACAAAAATGTCAAAGTCTACTCACCAAAATATCTATCACATTTTTCCATTCAATGAACCCCCTATGGATACATTTAAAAACAAAATAGGGTTATGGTTCTTTGAATTCTCCATCGATACAAAATACTAAAGTCACAGGGTTATATTTCGGGAGCATATACACTGCGGCTTTTGATAGTCCTCCCCCCTGTTTACTTTTGAACGGTTCGACGTAGAACTATGAAAAAAAAAGGTAGTGTATGATATCACCGATACTACTTTTTGAAATGAGAGACATTGTGATTGCCCGATAGATGGCGCGGGGGGCACATCAACTTCAGAATTCTAAATGACATAGGGGTCATGTGGCACATCGTTGGAAAGATAGTTCAATTCTCTTTCCAACCACCGAATTGTTTTTATCATTTCGTTGATTTGTTTTTTCACAATGTGCATTTGAAATGTCAAGCATAAGTGCGGATCTGAATGGTATCCTTATCTCGATAACTTCTGAACGGTTCCATATGAAACAATGGGACAACAAATATTTTGAATGGTATTACCGATCCTACTTTTTGAGAGAAGAAACATTACAATTAATCGACAGAGGGCACTGGGGGCATAACAACAAGTTGTTCTACGGAATCACAATAGCGATGAGTAACACTGAATTCGGTCAATAGAGTAAAATTCATTACTTAAAAGATTTTTCATTTCATTTTCATCAATTTTTTTAATTGATGCGGCCGATAGTTGAGGAAAATCTATATTGAAGTAAACAAAAGATACTCAATTCAATAAGTGATTTTCACTGAACTGGGTTTACAAAACCACGACACGCGTTTTGCTATACAAGAGATTTCACCCAAATAATACCCAACTCATTTATTTTTAATGACTATAATTATAAAGGGTATCATTTATCGGATTTAGTAAACTGATAATCAAGCATTAACCTAGGAATGTCCATTATGAAATTGGATTATTTTGTCGATGTTTAAGAATTTCTAATGTAACATTGATTATATCATAACTTACCTGCTCTTTATATTATCGCATTTGTATTCAAAGAAGAGTTTCATTCCACTTCTACTAGTATTATTTTGAATTTGAAACATTCTCATGGTTCGTGTACGTCCTATCGAAGAGAAAAATACAGTTTTGGTGAGGCCCGTGAGAAATACCATGCAGCAGATAAAAAAATTTAATGAAAAATTCCCTGATCATCCAATAACTAGTTGAAAAATTCAACAGAACTGGCACTGTTCATAGGGCCAGTGGAGCTGGCCAAAAATCAATTTCTGTAATTGCCAAATGCATATTGTAAAAAAACGAATGAAAGAAATAAAAAAAAGTTTGGTAGGAAAGGAAATTGGATTGTCTTTTTAACGATGAGCCACATAACCCCCTATGCTATTTGAAATTTTCAAGTTGATGCCCCCCCCTCCGCCCCCCGCGCCATCTATCGGGCAATCACGATGTCTTTCATTTAAAAAAGTAGCATCGGTGATATCATTCTATATCTTTTTTCTTCATTGTTCTACGTCTATGTCGAACCATTCAAATGTTAACAGGGGGGGGGGCTCTAAGAAGCCGCACTTACACACAAATGTAAATTGTGAGAAAACAAATCAACGAAATGATGAAAACAATTGGATGGTTGGGAAGAGAATTGAACTATATTTTCAACGATATGCCACACAACCACCATGCTTTTTGAAATTTTAAAGTTGATCTGCCTCCCCGCGTCATCTATCGGGCAATCACAATGTCTTTTATTTCAAAAAGTAGTATCGGTGATATCATAAGTAGAATACCTTTTATTTTAATTGTTCTACGTCGAACCGTTCAAAAGTTAAAGGGGGGGGGGGACTATAAAAAGCGCTCTGTTTAGAGAAACACCGGGATTTAACCATTGATGATCCGTTCATCCTTTCTCGATATAAAAGAAATTGAAGAGTGAATAATGTCAATCAGAGTATTGGTATGTTTATCATCTCGCAGTCGTAATTCCTTTGAAGAATTCTGAGCTCATGTTCGAAAAATTTGGAATAACCATTATGAATAATTTATTTCAAACATAACTCTTCTTGGCTATGGAGCCGGTTCTGTTCAAATGGTCACGTAGCATTTCCACCGTGCTGATACTGCACATTACCTCATTAAATCTGAAAATTTGTATGCAGGACTAGTGAATATTAGATGTACCTCCAAGTTACATGCATACACTTGCATGTGATTATTTTCACGGAAAAGTTAGTTTAAGTTTGTTATTGCAAGACAATCTATTTTTGAATTGAAGATAAAGTGACACCAAAAAGGAGTCAAGATCTGTTTCCAATAGGCTTTTTCATTTAAATGACAAATGACTAACTTTGTTTACCTGTCAGACCCAACGGCATTGAAGGCGAATTCTATTTCTTAAAGGAAATAAAATATTTCCGAGTTTTCCTATGGATAGTTGACTTGGATTTACATGGAGAAGAAAACTCACCATCAGGAAATATTTGTGTATATTATTTTATCTACGAATGAAAGGTTTTTGGCGGTATAAAATAGGTAATAAGTACTTAACCTACAAAGAAAGTTACGAACGCTAATGTATGCAGGTGCATTTGTCATGAAGTTGAATGTTGACATAATGTGAAAATACCGCTAATTTTGAACTGAGCTAATCTCAAATTGTTATTTCAAAACTAACCAATGGCTATTCACTTTTCCAATAGCCAATCAGACTTTGGGTCCCAAAACGAGCGCATGCGCCTTAAAAAATCATCTAAATGAAAAGGCCTATTCATTCAAAATATCTCACAAATATAATATTGATGAGATTTTCGAAAATAAATTGGAATTATATGGTCCTAGATATCCAAAGATTCAAATATGAAAACTTTTCAGAAAATCAAAAACTGGAATATTTTGATCTTGTTTTGAAATAACACTCTCGAGCATATGATATCATTTAATAAATTGCGAGAATTTTCGAAAGATGTTCATTAATGAGCATGAAATAGGAGATCATTTTGCAAACTTCGGAACCTATTTCTTCTCCTGCGGATTTTCGCAGAATTCCTTTTATCGACTATTTATTGATGACTTTCATACCCTGCAACTATAAAATATAAGGATACATAAATTACTTTGAGCCTGAGTTATGGGAATCGTATGTATCGCTGAGAAAATTGCTCGAACTATCGATTGTTAGTTACTTAACCAAATTTGGGTCATTGCAAATGCGAAACTTTCGAATACACTTGTTTCATAAGAGAATGTACTCAAGATAAGATGCTTTACAGACAACAGGTGTCAGCCGAGTTGAAAAAATACCGAGGAAGTCGCTAGTGAATTTGAGATATATAATAGCCAACTGGAATAAATAAAAAATACATCTCAGTGTCGTTACGAAATACATAATTCGACCACTAATTGGACATTATCTGTGTGCATTGGCTTGTTATGATAAATTTATTGTTAGAGTAGGTGGATTTGTATTATGGCTACCACAAAGTTCGTGTTATAATTTCTGGTATAATCCTAATATATGGTTGTTGAAAGTATGGAATACCGTGAATTAGAATCAGGATCCAGAAATATTTGTAGTGATACTAGTCATTTCAGATATGTAGAATAAATTTTCAAACACATTCTCATTTTCCATATATTCCACACTACTCCGTATATTTCAAATACAACTTGAGTTTTACACGTTCCATAAAAGGAACAAAAAACATTTCATGTATCCCATCTGTTATCTGCATTATGCCATATTTATTCCAATTGTAAACCCTAGGGGTCTCGTACCTCAAATACATACATACAGTGCATTCCATTTAAAACGAGCCACCCTGAATAACTTTTAGTACAATGATTTTCAGGAAAAATAAAAAAACACGTCAACAATAGTATACAGAGGGACACATTTTGATATATTCACATTTGATGTTACTTCCACTATCGCACCCCCAGAGCATGTCACCATTTTTTTTTTTAAATGGATCATCCTATATTGTTTCGCATTATCAGATGCTCCATGATGAGCAGATTTCAACAAAGTATAAAACATATGGTCTGACGCATATGGTTCGGGAACTACAAATTATTTGGTTGAAAACGAGCCACCCTGAATAACTTTTGAAACAATGATTTGCAGTGAAAATAAAAAAACAGGTCAACAATTTATACAGGAGGCCACATTTTGAAATATTCGTTCTAGAGACAAATGAAGCAATAAATCAGAAAAAGAGATTTTTCATTAAATTCTTGAATCAAAATCTGATGACTTGACAATGAGAAGAAAAAAATGTTCAAAAACGTTTCCACCAACTTCCATACAATGGTACAAACGAGCTTCCATTGCCGCCCTCACATGGTTGAGAATCTCGGGAGTTATTTCTCTGCAATGCCTAATGATATTCTCTCTCAAATCTTCTAATGTTGTTGATTCTATCTCATACACTTCAGACTCCAAATGACCCCATAGAAAGAAATCTACAGGAGTGAGATCTGGAGACCTTGGTGGCCTCTTCTGCCAATCCAGCGACCAGGAAAATGATCATTCAAAAATTGTCGCACTGGAGCTGCATAATGAGGAGGTGCACCATTCTGCTGAAAAACTATTCCTTGTTCGAATAAATTCATATCCTCCTCAATTGCCCTATTGATGCACGGTATTATTCGATTCTCCAACATATCCAAATATTTCTCACCAGTCAAATTACCATCGTCAAAAAAAGGTCCTATGATGTGGTCACCTAAAGTTCCTGCCCAAACATTCAGTTTTTGAGGTCGTTGGGTATGAACTTGACGGCATAAATGAGGATTCGTATCACTCCAATATCGACAATTTTGCCGATTCACCTCTCCATTCAAACTAAACGTACTTTCATCCGAAAAACAAATTTTATTCAAGAAATTCTGATGCAAGTTGATCCGTTCACTGAGACTTTCACAAAACTCGATACGTCTACCGAAATCATCTTCGTTCAATTCATGAACTAGTCTAATCTTATATGGATGAAATCTGTACTTATGAAGGATCCTGAAAATATTTGTACGACTGATTCCTGATTCTCGAGATAACTTAGTAAGAGATTGCGTATTTTCCATTAGTCCAACGTGCCCTAAAACTGCAATAGAAATAGCTTCATCGTTGACAACTCCTGAACGGTTTTGCTTTTTATTGCTAACAGATCCAGTTTCCATTAATTTGTTCAATAATTCCGAAACGTATTTGTGTCCTGGATGATTATCATTGAACATACGAGCAGCAGCTCTAGCACTATTTCCATTCTGGTAGTACAAACTCACTATTTCAATCCGTTCTCGAAGCGTATAAACCATTGCTTCTCAAGAATTCACAAAAGCAGAAACACCAATTGTAACTTCACCTGGTAGGTAATCGTTATTGTAGAATGAGACAAATACAAAATGAAGAGAATATCGAATTCCTTAACTAGGCAAAATAAGACTTTTTTGAAGTATACTTCAAAAAAACACCGATGAAACCTAGGTAACAGATTGTACAGAAGTTCATTCAGGGTGGCTCGTTCTCAACTAAAATAATTTTTAGCTCCCGAACCATATGCGTCAGACCATATGTTTTATACTTTGTTGAAATCTGCTCATCATGGAGCATCTGATAATGCGAAACAATATAGGGTGATCCATTTGAAAAAAAATGGTGACATGCTCTGGGGGTTTGATAGTGGAAGTAACATCAAATGTGAATATGTCAAAATGTGTGCCCCTGTATACTATTGTTGACCTTTTTTTTATTTTTCTTGAAAATCATTGTACCAAAAGTTATTCAGGGTGGCTCGTCTTAAATGGAATGCACTGTATATCTGCCTATATTCGAAAATTATGGAAATTCATTCTCATGTGGATTGATTGGAAAAATTAAATCGGTTCGACGTTACTTCATCTACAGGAAAAATATGATGTTTATGCAATGTTTAAAGCTTATTTTTTTATGGACGAATACTCATTCAAAAAACGACACGCTCAAGAAACCCTGAACTGATTTTATTTCATTCATGAATTTTGAGAACGTCCAAATTGTATAAAGAATATATATATATATATATATATATATATATATATATATATATATATTCTTTATACAATTTGTTTGTTTAATTTTTATATATATTACTAGTAGTGTTTCATAGTGATATGATTTTGAAAAGTTCTTCATCACATAATGGTGATTAGTTCGGTGTCTTCACTTAACCTCACCTTAGTAAGTTCTATAGATTTGTTTAAAATCGTATTTCACAATTGTGTTTTCTTTTTTCTCCACAGCTTGTCTTGATAATGAAAATAAACATTTTCGAAAGCTTGACTAAATAAGAAAGAGTTTCTCTTTTCTCATAGGCCATTATTTTGACTGCAACCTCAAGGAATATCCTTTCTACAAAGTTTATTTCAAATTCATAGTTATTTTATATATATATATATATATATATATATATATATATATATATATATTTATCTCATGATCGACAAAGACGAAGACATACAATTTTTTTGAAAGTCTAACGTCGAGGTATACCTTATCCAATAAAAAAATTATCAAAGTCGGACTTCTCTGTAAAAACTTATGCATGTTCATGCACAAAAAAATATTGGTACGCGTCGCTTAAAACTCTTAACGTTGTGATACAATATATGAGAGCTTCAAGATCTTCGTTTATTCGGAGACAAGATCTTTTTACCACTACCGGTAAAGGTTCTAATAGAGCTGAGTGTCATTGGCGTGAAGATGGATTTCGCAATGTTAAAGACTATTCAACAAATGAGATGTGTAAATGGCATAGAGTAGGGGTCCCAAAATGGAGCCATATGGTTCACCTGAATAGAAATTGTAATATTGTGTGTCAATTTCATCTATGCTCAATTCCTGTTGTAATTTTCCAAAAAGAAACAGAGAGACATATGTAGCTGAATATATTAAATATAATAAATGCGAATTATTTGTATGGGGCGCTTGACTTAAATCGAATAAAATTAAAATTGTACAATTTTCTTCACCTGTTGCTACCATCAATGATGTGCAGGAGACCTACTGCATTATGTTGGCAATCAGGAGAAAATTTCAAGATGTTCCTTTCTGGTATTTTCGATAGGATAAGTATAGGCTGGTCGCGAAGGTTTTTATATTCGAAAGGATTCGATTGTTTCATATAGATACGACTGTATCAAATATAAATAACCTTTCAGGAAAAAAAACTACCTGGAATATACGGATGCTGGAAGATTTCCTACATTTTTCGTAAGGATAAATAATAAACATATTATTTTTCAATATCATATCGGTTGAATTACATAATGAAATAATCAAAGCCATCACCTCAATGAAAATTACTCATTCCTCGATATGATTATACATACTTGCTGATAATCATAGGCTTCACTCTGAGGACCTTCGTGTTTCTATTTCTCTGAAATACTTTCTATTTTTTCTGGCAAACGACATGAAAACATACCGCTTCGCTCAATACCAACTTTAAAGATATATCATTGTTTATTATCAGATATTTTCTTGCCGCAGATAATTTTCAGTGTGGCATCGAGTATAGATAACGTATGCTGAGAAGTTGCTTTCGAAACTGCAATCTATAATTATGAATTATGACTGCAATCCAACATCAATTTCATTTTAGTTTCAATCTCTGAGATTTTTTTATTATAGTCGTTTCTTCTTTTTCAGTTGCGCTAATTGGATGTGAGTAATCATCTCAGAAGCATCGATTTCGAATTATTTTACTATTTGCATCAGCGTATCATTACGATATACTCCTCGGTCGACAATTAATCTATGATTATTATAAAGCTCGTGAGTACGGTTACGTAACCATCTCTTCTTCTGTATAAAAGTCCCACATAGGTAACAAGAATATCTGATTGGAGTGTTTTGCAGGTTTACCGAAAATCCTTTCATAAATAATATGTATTGGTCCTTTAAGATTAATAAAATAAGTAATATTTTGATCCAAGCGTCGTCGCGTCAGGGGACCTACTTTATAATTTTTATTTTTATACTGTATTCTTTTGCATCGTATACCAACATTTCATATAGATTGAACGAGTGAGTGTATCACCAATGTATCCTCATTTCCTCTCATCATCAGACCCGGATCACCATCTATCTATAACCTATTCATTGAGACCATTCCAATGAGTTCAAACACGATACCTCTGCTGTAAGTTGGTGAGGAGTTGGGTATCCTGCAGATTCCAGGTGATGCTGCAGCATCAGGTTGGATTTACCATGTTCTTGCAATATCATTGAAGTAACTAAAAAAGAGCTGATGATCTTCAAACGGCTGAACAGATTTTCCTGAATCATAGCTAAGAACACTCTCGATCGAGTCACCAGTTTTTAAGCATTCAAACAAAATACTTTCATCAGAATCGATCCAGTACTTTAAACGTGATGCTAGAAAAAACAAACAAACAAACAATTACAATTTTATAGATTAGTCAGACACTCATTTTATTCTATACTTTTTTACCTAAATGTGTTTTTTTCGATTTTTTTGTCATTTTGATGGAAAAACAGGCACATATGTGTAAGATTTTATGGAGAATTATCAGATTCATGTAAATATGTTGAAAGTGCACTGAAAATTAGGTCTTAAACACGAATAAAAAAAATCAAGTAAATTATTTCCATACAAAACTTTGAATTTTTTGAAATATCTCATATTTTTAATAACTATTTTATTTTGTATGTGAACGAAAAAATTATCAGTTGGAAAAATTTATACTCTCGGCTATTTTTCCCAACTTCAGTTTGGAAAAGTCTATCCATACTTCAAAATCTACTAATGCAAATATATAACATTGTAACCAAGCAGTTTGATGATATGCTAGCATCGGTGATATCATTCAATACTTTTTTTTCATCTTTCTACGTCGAACCATTCAATGGTTACCAGGGGAGAGGAGGTTTATAAAAAGCCGCACTATGCTTGACATTTCAAATGCACATTGTGAAAAAACAAATCAACGAAATGATAAAAACAATTAAATGGTTGGAAAGGGAATTGAATTATATTTTCAACCATGTGCCACATGACCCCTCCATGCTGTTAAATCTTTTTAAGTTGATGTGCCTCCCGCGTCATCTATTGGGCAATCACAATGTATCTCATTTCAAAAAGTACTATCGGTGATATCATACAATACCTTTTTCCTCATTGTTCTACGTCGAACCATTCGAAAGTTAACCGGGGGGGACTATAAAAAGCCGCACTGTATGTACATGATGAAATTATTCTTTTTTTAACAACTGATGGGATACGGATGTTCTTCTCTGGGACCACTTTTTCCTACGAAGTGAAGTGAACAAATATATGTATCTTTATTAACATGATCAGTCAGATTGAATCGACAACTCGTCCACATCTTTTAACCTACAAATTACATTTATCACAAATATGACAAATTTTTAGATGTTTTTGTTTCATTGATTTAATTAGTATTCGACGATATTCGAGACTAGGCTTTGGAAAACTAATAAAATAATATAAGTTCTCCGAAATGTTTTTCTACGTGTATCGCTTCGACATATCCCATAACAACACATATAAAGTGTCCGAAAAACAAGGCGAAAGTTGAGGCATGCGCACAAAAAAAATCTAGAATGAAATGGCCTATTATTCTGTTACTGTCAGCAACCGATTTAAAGATGACTAGATCAACAACTTACATTGCCACGTTTGTGGGGCCATCCTGACAATACTGACACCTGTTTAAAAGCGACCTAACACGAATGTTCGCAAAACAAAGCAAACATTAAAACAAAAGTATGAAATAAAACGATGTACGATTGATGGCCGTGAAATGTCATTAAAGTTTTCGAGTGTTGACGAAATCTGAATGTTTCTTCATCCTCTACCATTTGGTGATTACATAGTCTTCTTAGCAATTTAGTACGGACAGAAGATATCTAATTTCCCATAACAATTTCATCACCTTTTTCGGAAATCACTTTTCCTGTCGAATTTCCACGTGTTATCTCTGTACGCTAAATGATAACATACTAGATGGGATCTCTCCGAAAAATCCAATCTTGTTCCCACTTCATTACCATAGCCATCCTAAACATGAAGGTGAAAACTAATTACGTATAATAAGAGGTATTCCGAGATCAAACTGCCTATTATGCATCTGACATTAATTTTTAATATCCTATAGGTAAAAATTGATTAAATTTTTTTAAATGTAGCGACATGTGAAAGATCACAGATAAGACGTACTTTTATTGACTTTAATCTCCCCTGAAGGAATGTCGGACTCATGTTTTATTTATTTTATTATTTTGATTGTTTGATGGTGGTGTTAAAATCTTTTATAGAGGTTTAATGCACCTTGGCTTGCACTGTTCATTAACATACTGATGCTAATTCTGTTTTACGAAGTTCTATTGGATTCGAAAAGGATTTTCAGAATCACTATGCGTAGGTAGTTTTAGGATCACAATGAGGTGATCAGTGCCTCATTTACGCGAAATCGGACAAGATTTAGATTGTGATTGAGACTATAACTGCTCAGGAAATATGGAGTTACTGCAATAGGTTTGAATTGAATATCACATTTACCTCATTCAATTGTCATGCATTCTAGTTGGGAATCTCTTATTTTCCGATCCGAAAATGTATCCGAGTTTGGAAGATCAGTATGTAGTCCCATTCTTGGGAGTAGTGGAACATAATTTTTGTTCAAGGTATCTCAAACCTCTACTGTATTTTTTTGATAGTAGTCCAATCAATAAAATATGGACCTAACAAAAATTTCTGGATTCAGGAATGGGGAGATCACAAACTCGTAAATTGCTTCATATGTGCTTGAAGTTGAAACATAGTGGTACAATATTATGTATGCATAGTTTTTCCAAGAACATATTGTGTAATATTCGAATAAACACTGCTCTTAAAACCTTCAAATTCAGTGAGACATTCAAACACAGGGTTATTGCCGCTTTTTTTGACGTCATAAGTTCACTGATTTGGCATTTTGCTGAGTTGCCAGTGTCCCTATTTGGCAGAACTTCTGAGGAAATGTTATTCTGTTTCATCCTATGAATAAAACATAACCTGTGTCAGCATGTGTTATATTGGAATGAAGACTTCGTAGTTGATAGCAGTTCTTGATTTGGTTATTCTTGAATAATATGTATGTATACCGAGTGCTGTCATTATTTTTTCAGCCTACTCACATTGTGAAGAAATATTATGAATAACGCCTGGCAACGCTGTAATTCCGTGGATCGGCGAGTTGCCAGTGTCACTATTCTGCGGAAATTCTGAAGAAATGTTATTCTGTTTCATCCTATGAATAAAACAGAACTTGTGTCAGCATGTGTTACATTGAAATGGAGACTTCGTATTTGATAGCTGTTCTTGATTAAGTTTTGTTGAATAATATGTATGTATGTATACCGAGTACTATGTCATTATTTTTTTGGCCTGATCACATTGTAAAGAAATATTATGAATAACGCTTGGCAACTCTGTAATGCTCTTGCGCTCTCGGCGATCGGCGATAGTTCTGATTTTATTACGTCACATTCTGGCGCGTTTTTCGGTGTTCAAACAGGAAAACTTCTTTAAGATTTTTTTTTTAACCATTTCGAAAAAAATCCAACCACTTTTCTCATCGTCCTGTGGTATGTTTTCCAGAAATGAGTGATCTCACTCATTCTGGATTCAGAAATTCGAAAGTATGAAGTGTCCATTAAACAATTCTTCACCATGCCACGACACTAGAAATCTTAAAAAAATCCAATAACTCTCTGAATTTGCATATTTTGAGCTATAACTTCAGAAGTAAAAGTTGTAGCTCGTCATTTCATATAGTATAAACCAGTTACTTGTGTTTTTTTGGGGAATAGATGTTTCCAGGTGAATATGTCATGTCAGATGAACTTCTTGTAACAACGGGTACCCCTCAAGGCAGCGTTCTTGGACCACTAATTTTTGTATTATATGTGAATGATCTTCCTGACACGTCTATCATTCTTTCCAGTTAAACATCTGACGATATGACACAATTAGTGAATCCAGTTCTAATTGAATTTAATGACTGGTGTAATATGAACAGACTCATTGTGAACTTAAACAAAACAGTATGCATGCAATTTGCGAAGTCATCTCGAAGTCTACATGACCTCAATCTCAGTTTTCAAAACAATCTTTAGAATTGGCCAGTTCGACAAAATTCGTGGGAACAATGATTGACTCACTCTTCAGTGGCAAGATAATATATATTTTACATGTAAGAAATTGAATCAATCATGCTACCTGAAGAAATCTCTCAAGTGAAAGTTAGATACAAAATCACTGATATCAGTTTATTATGCCAAATTCCACCCAATATATATCATAACATTGCTGTCTGGGGACTAGCTGCTGGATCAGATAGGATTTTCATAAAACAAAATGCACTGCTTGATATTCAATTTGGATTGTGGAACTTCCTGTGGAGAGACATTCCAACAAAGTAAAATATTGACAGTTGCAAGTTTGTTCATTATGAAAACATCATATGTACATGGAAATAAAGGTCTCCTACAAATGAGAGCAGAGATGCATAATTATAATATAATGAGTAAAAATATGATCACAACACGAAAACAGCATCACGCAAAATATGAGAAATCTTCTAAGGTTGTCGGTATTTGCATTTATAACCTACTACCAAATGATATGGAGACCTTGTCCCCTGATACCTTCTGAAAAGAATTGAAGCTTTTTTTATCAGAGAGATGTTTTCACACGGTAGATGAATTTTCATTTGAAGAGAGCAATTCGCGATCGTATATATTTTGACAATTTTATTTTAAAATGTTCTTGTCTTGGTACACTGTTGCCATGTATTTTACAAGCATTTATTTAGTTTCATCTGTCTGTCTGTAATCAAATCTTGCAAGTTAAATTTGACCCACTTCTAATCGTCCGACTGATTTGAAATTTGGCAGGTGACAATGCATTATGAAAATTTGGCGGACAATTTTTGTGATTATGGTCCGATTCTATTCAAAATTGGTATCTAGGGGTTCTCGGGGTCGGAGATTATTATTTTTTTGTCAAAAATAAATAAGATAGAAATTACTAAACTAGTTATTCAACATCATGAATACTAAAAATAAAAAATAAATAAACGAAAAATTTTTTTTAAAACAAACTTTTATTAACTGTTGAAAAAAAAAACAGAATTAAAAAGTTAAAAATACTAATTTTTTAAAGACAAGCTTTTATTTATATAAATGCAATATAAAAGAAAAAATAATTTCTTTCATTGTTTGATCTAGGTATATTGTGAGTGAGTAATGTTGAATATTTACTCACAGAATACCCTAGATCAAACAATGAAAGAAATAATTTTATTTTTTAAGTTTTTTTTTTTTTAATAATTTTCATTTTATATTTGTTTTTCATAATTATTTATCAATCATAGTTAATATTTATATTATGTTCGAGTATATATTTTCTGATATATATATATATATATTGAAATTTTTTTTTAAATTTATATATATATATATATATATATACAACTATCACTTATCCCATCTACATAATATGTAGCAAAAACGATCAATAAAATCTATCTATCTACAGAAAAGAGAAGACTTGGTTTGAATCTTGTTTGGAGGGAGGTGTAACCAAATTATCATGCGATGTTTCATTGTTTCTATGACAGGGCATATCTCTCTAATTGAGATAAGAATCCAGTGAACTTTTACGAGAGTGGTCAAAAATGGTCAAACATATAATTCCATCCTTTCTAGGAAGGAATCAAATCGAAAGTAGTGTCGTTGCAGATCTGGAACGCGCCAAACTATGGAAAAAAATCAAAGCGAGTGATGTAAATGGCTCTTTATTCGGTGTGATTTTTTCCTGAATGTGCGTGAGATATTCAAATGTTCCAGTAAGTAGTCCGGTACTGTTTATGCAAGTCGCTATCTGCATCGACCGTCACTACATTCAAAAGCATGTTTACTATTTCGCGTAAAAAGTGGCCTAAGAATGTGCTCCTAATACTGTGTTTCTGCTCGTGACTACTAAATATTTATATCCCTGAGTAGCAAAGCACCATATAGAAGCTCTGTACACCTATTTACATTCTACTTTCTTGACGTTTCCCATAATGGTCTGGTGATTTTGAAACTTTTGTTTCTCGGCTTGAAATCTCGCACTCGAGAAGGAATCTGGTGTAATGCTCTCGATTGCTTTCACATCGACGTTAAATGAATTCTTGAATCTCAAATAACCGTGAAATTCGCAAACGCTATCACTCCAACGATGTTTGGGATGGTATGAGAGCAAAGATTTTTTTCGAGTTAATCAACACGAATACATTTGAAAAATGAGATCTCCTCATGATATTCAAGAAATTTTGTTGAAGAAATATCAAAGATATTGCAGAGGAAACTAAACCACGAGAAAACTAGCACAACTAGAACAAGTAACCACACATAACCATCAATGTGGAATATCTGAAATTAACGTCAAGACAAGGAACTTGGATTACTTTGAGATCTATTTTGCACTAAATGCAGGAAATACAAAAACTCGACATTAATTTCCGCCATGAGAAAAACCATGAGTAAACTGTCAAATACGACGACAGCTTTTCGTCATCTAAAAAATCCGCCCAGGGAATACGATTCAGACCATCAAGAAAACGTCCATCAAACTATGTTCACATTCTGGTACACAGACGGCTCGAATACTGTAGGAGTCGGTGCCGGAATATACGGTCAAGAACCAAGGATAACGATCCCAATGAGCCTGTCAAAGGACACCACAGTATTCCAAGCAGAAGTAGCAGCAATACACCTCTGTATCGGAAAAATAAACAGGGAGGAAAGGGCCGGTCATTCCGTGGTCATATTCTCCGACAGCCAGGCAGCACTCAAAACACTAAATGCTGTGCCCTGAATGAACTAGCAAACCACAAGAAGGGCATGGGTTCCAGGACAGAAGGGACGACAAGGAAATGAAAAAGACGACGAATTGACCACACAAGTCTCGTCAAAGGTATTCTACGGCCCGGAATCCTTCTGCAACAGTTGAGAAAATGATCAACAAATTGGTGGAAGAACAGTCGCCAGGACAGAGGTAGGCAAAAAGTTTTTTCAGGAAATCATCACCTTCGCTCACGGCATACTTACTGAGCAAGGACTGAAGGTCCGTAAAAGAAATAGTGGGCATGCTTACAGGACACTGTAATCTCAGCTCTGGAAAACCTAGATGTAGAAGAACCCACCTGCAAGTTTTGCCAGACAGAAGTAGAAACCCCCATCCATATCTTGTGCGACTGCGAAGGAATAGCAAGAACAAGGTTTTCACAGAAGGTAACGGAATACCCAGAGGTAGAAAGCTACGTGGAAGAGCCACTGACAGAGATCCTAAACATACTTAAAAAGACGAAACTCGCGCAAGTCATCTAATTATCAAGGGAACCAAAGTAGACCTGCAAAGGTCACAGTGGAAACAATCCGCAAGACAACTGTCCTTAGAGAAGGAAACGGTACTGTTTATTGTAATAACAAAAAATTAAAGCGACGAAATACGGAACTGAAAATTAAAAAATAAAATAAACCTTCTTGGTCTTAATAACTAAGCTCCTAAACTAACGTAAGTAACTAATTTTGAGTCGACGCCAAACAAACAAGCAAATGAATTGGGTGAGGCGTAAAATGATGCCATCGAGTTGGGCGGTGACATTCTGATAATATTTTTAAAGTAAATTAATGATCTTCGTTGATTGTTGGTTTGGCGCCGACTCAAAATTAGTTACTTACCTTAGTTTAGGAGCTTAGTTATTGAGACTAAAAGGTTCATTTTATTTTTTACTTTTCAGTTCCGTATTTCGTCGGTTTAATTTTTTGTTATAAAGTTTTTATTTTTCAATTTTTGTGGCTGAAATCTACTAATTACCACCTACTTGTTTTTTGATCACTTCCAAAATACTTACTTACCCACCTTACTTCAACTATTACCAGTTAAATGATATGATTATCTACTCCTACTATTTGTTGTAATATAAATTATTTTTGTTGTTCTGGTTAGTTTATTTCATTACTTTGTATATCATTCCATCATCTCATAGAATAAAATGATTGTGACGGATGTAGGAGAACAAAAATAATGACACTAGCGATCTGTCATTGTCAACTACATATGTGTGCCAATGTTCACAAGTGAAAATCAATTATCCCCCATTTTTCTACCCGTAAGGATGGATAATTCCATTCGAAATCCAAACATGATCAACGATAAGGTATACCCTATCTGATAATGAAAGAATTATTCAAATCGAAGACCCCAGTACAAAGTTATGCCTGATAGAATCGGTTAACGGACCAGAATTCAGAGGGTGAGTGATCAATATCCTTCATTTTGCCACCCTTAGGGGTGGATTTCATCTTTTAAATTCGGATAGGACCAACTTCGAAGTACACCCTATCCACTGAAAAAATAATTATCGGGAAATTAAAAAAAAAAAAAAGGTATGTGTTTGAACAAAGATAAAACCATTCTGACATTGTTAAAATAAAATGTTGGAAATTAGGAACTTTGGAATATAAATCAACCATAATTCATTTATCCAGAGGATTAACCAATAAGACTTGTGCTGTTAACACGTTTCAGACTAAAGTGAAATTTCATACACCTTACATTCTGAAATGGCTATCCCAGAAATATTTCGAACAGAACGGTATAGAAATAACCTATCTCTCTCTTCCATTCTAGGATAGAACGAGATATCATGAACAAAATCCAGATCTCGTGGCGGTCAAGGTTAAAGAACAAGATAGGTCTGAACATTCAGGATATCGACAAAACGAAATGATCCAGGGCAAATCGAACGCGACAAAACTTGCTTGTTAATGAGCTCATTACTGACAAACAAATGCTCTATATTTTCCAATATTAGTAAAAATCAATATAATCTTATAATTGTCGTAGCAAAACACATCGAATCAATGATCAAGGTTGTACATATGAAAATGTTGTTCAATGCAAAATAGTCAGATTGGCTTATGTATAGTATGACTCTGAAATATAGACAAATTTCGTTAAGGTGCAAAGAGTAGAGAGTTCAGAACGGGTTTTATACCGATTCACTGTAATAAATCACTATAGTAACAAAACATGAACAAAAACAACATTCATCGGTCCAAATCATTCAATTTCTGTAATCGCCGATAACGCAGATATCTTTCATCATATAAATCTATAGCATTACACTAGAAAAACGAAAATGCTCTTACATATGCGGATTTGAACAAATTCGCACTAATACTTCAGTATTAGAGAGGCTGATTTACAAAATAGAATCAAAATTTCACATTTTTTTCTCGGCGTTTCAGTATTTGATGTTCTGTTACTATTTCTATCTCTAAATATTCTTCTACGATTTTCTACTTTCAAATCCCATAATCTAAGTCTGTTTTTGGCTGATGATGGATCTGTTTGAGACGGTAATAAACATTGTGGGGTATGACTAAGAATTTCTAATAGGTTTCAACATAATGTTAAATTTTAGTATCTGGCATCCCCGTTCAGTATCATTCCATGAAGCTCATCAACGGGAACTATGGTATCCAATGTTGAGGTATCGCCCTCTATTTTATTCAGTCAGCGGCTCTGGATCACACGATCCTATCGATTCACGCGATGATTTTCTGACAGAGGTGGGTACGCCCCTGTCTTGTACTGTACGCACAAGGACCGTTTGTGGCAAATTATCGCGATTTGTTATTTCTGCTGAGTAATAGCAGAAGATGTAAAATGATTTTTTCTGGTGTAATTAACATAATTTGAATATTATCGAGATAATAATCTAATAACACTTGCTTGCAATTTACCTTAATGGTTATGGTATGGAACTGGATATATTTCAGTCTTGTTTGAACAGTATTTGAAGTCGCAAGAATGGTTACAGGGTGTGTGAACATTCCTTCCTCGTGTCGGTCAGATGCAAAAACAGCGATAATTATCCTCTGAAATAAACGAAAAATAAATGATTAAATTGTTTTTAAGACAAGTTTTTATACAAATGCACTAATAAGGAAAAAACAATGTTTTCAATTGTTTGACCTAGGTTAATCTGTAGTAGCAGATTCAAAAGCTTGCCGCGCAAGAATATCTATTTTATATTCGCGGCAAGCTTTTGGATCTGCTAAATTATCTTTTCCTTTTTAGTACATTTGTATAAAAACTTGTTCGTCATCTCATTGAAATTTTCATAATTTTTTTAAATCATTCTCTCTAAGCATGGATGAAGTCTCCACAATGACTCCATTATTATTTCTCTATAGATTTTCTCATTGCGCTCTTTCGACATAAGAGATGAACCGACGAAATTGCTGTGATATCTTGTCATCAAAAGCTTTCAACATTTTCTCATTTTTCGCCGGTATACATTTCGGAAAAATTTGTGGCTGTAAAAAGGCAGGTTATAAAACGAAAGTGCAGGTTAAGTGACGGTTTAGTGAACTTTACTAGAGGAAAAAATTAACTATACCAGATAATGAAAAGAAACCCAACAGTTGAGCATATCAATAAATTCAAAGCTTACAGAAATAAACTCAACTCACTGCTAAAATTATCCAAAATTAATTACTGTTAAACCCAAATAAACTTAACAAAAATGTGAAAGATATGACAAATGAATTCATTGAATTTTTCACCAGTTTGGAAAAAAACAGCCGAAAAATAATAATGATCAAGAATCAAATCTAAATAAAATATCCTTTCATATTTATTACACTACCAGAGGTTGATAAAGCGAAGTGGTTGAAACCATTGAAATTTAAAAAAATCGAAATGCACCAGGGCAAGATAAAATCGAAACTGAAACGATAAAAAATATAAAAATTACATAAAGACTCCATTATGCTTCTCAATCAATAAATCCTTTGAGAAGGGGATTTTTCCAATTTCTCTAAATAGCTGTCATTGAATCAGTCTACTGGAAAAAAGTAGCAAAAAGAACCACAGGCCAATCTCTTTGATATCAACAATTGCCAATTTTTGAAAAGGTTTTGAAATCGAGACTAGTTTCATTTTTGAGCAGATATAAAGTAATTAAAAAAAACAATTTGGTTTCAAGGCAAGCAAGTCGACGTAGGATGCAATCGTGAAATTAAGCAATCACCTTTCAGGCATTAAATTCGAATAAACCAACCATCTACATCTTTGTCGACTTGGCCAAAGCCTTCGACAGAGTAGGCCAACTTTTAATTGCTACAAACCTTGAAAAATGCTGGCATAAGAGGTATCCTGCTAAAACAGTTCGAAAGTTATTCAAACAATAGACAACCATGTGTACAAATAAACGACACCCTCAGTACCAACAGACAAGTAGAATACGGAGTACCTCGAGGAACAATTTTGGTTCCGATTTTGTTTGCATTATATATTAATGATCTTTTGACAAGAATACAAAGGGAAACATCATAAGTTTCGCGGATGATACTGCAATTATATATCAATAAAATACATGGGAGAAACTGAAGAAACGGCTAAAGCAGATTTTAAATCAATTGTAACCTATTTCAACAGTAAATTACTACTATGAATGTTGAAAAAACATACTTCATAACTTTCGTTCAAAATCTGGTCTACCAACCTATGAAACACTCAGGATAGACAATAATAACGACAACCAGAATAGTGAAATTAAATCAGTTCTTACCATTAATTATTTAGGAATTTACATTGTTAGTCATTTGAAGTGAGACAAACAGACAGAATATGTTACTGAAAAAAATCAGGTGTATCATACCCAAACTAAAATATTCTTGGTATACTCCCCTACGAACTATTTACTTCGCACTGGTGGAAGTCACTTATACTACGGAAACATTGCATGGGGAGCGGCTGCTGCAATACACCTAAAAAAATTTGAAGTAATACAAAAATATGCTCTTAAAATAATTTATAAAAAAAATACTTACCCTTCAGAACATCTTTTCCACGATACTCACGTATTAGCCCTGAGAAAAATATATTGCAATACTATTACTATCTGGCAATATAATCACCAATCCGATCTCATTGGCATCGTACATAAATATAATTGAGACAAAAATAGAATAAATACGTAGTAATCATAAATCAGAAAAAACTATTTTCCAAAGATCCTTTCATATCTGGTCCCAAGAATATATTACCAGTTGACTAAACAAATCAAAAAAAATATACATAAAAAAAAATGCAACAATGGTTATTCAACACTCCAAGCATCATTGTATGTAATTGGATTGACACTAGAAATATTTAAATATAATTTTAAGATCACTATAGTATTTGCACTTATGTTGTATATTGATGACAAATCATACCGACTTTTAATGCAATCAAACTTCCCTACATTGCTACAAATTTGTATATACCATGTCAGATTATCGTATCATCGTTTCATATATTCAATCTTTTATAATAATATATGAGTGTGTGAATTTATGTATGGGTGTATGGATGAGTAAGTGTATATGTGTATATCATTCAATTCACTCAATATCTTAGTCATTTAACTAGTTTAAGGTTGTTATTGTAACTATTATATATTACATTGTTTATCTATTCGATACATGAAATTGTGAATTCCATATATATTGTGTTGTCTTCAATGTGTGGAGAGGAGTCTCTTTTGTGTGTTCCTCCTTGTTTATTTACCTCCTGCATATTCCCATAGGAATAATAGAATGTATTATCAATTTCTGTAATGCTAATGGTAAATACATTACAAATTACAAAAAGTTCCAACCAGGCGGATAAATACTTCCCCAAATATATGTTTTGAACCATTGTTCCTCCTTCAAAAATAACCAACCATAAGTGTTTTTAGTCTCATTTTGGTTCACAAGAAAAAATTCCACAATATCTTCTCATACTATTCGGATAATCTTTATAACTCAGTCTCAGATTCTTCGACTTCAACATGTGATATTCCAAATCATGACGTCATAATAACTGAATAATCGTACCGGATCATATCTAGAATACCCTTTCCCAAGAAACTATTATTGGAAATTACCAACATCACGAACAACATGTATCATGGGATAGTGGATTGTTATATTAGATATATTGCTTTGGCAAATTGGACGTCAAACTCATGCAACTCTGCTCACATTTTTTTATTCCATAATTAGTTTACCATTTGAGCATATCGGAAGAACGTAGGCGGCTGTTAGATACAATGTCAAACGGGTAAACATCCCTGGAGAAATTCGTTCCATCAAAGAAATGGACGGTTCGAAGAAAAAGATTTTGAAGCGGAGACAAAGACGTTGCATTGAAGAATTATTTTCCTTTGGCATAATCATTTTATATATGACGATTTTAAATCAATTTCTTGTAGTAAGTTATCCGGGCCTGTGATTAGATTTCCGAGTTCGATTTCCTGACAATAAATCGTAATTTTTCAGTAATTATTACTGATTCATCCAGGATGATTTCAGTAGAGAACAAAGTTATATTTCAACATCAATTATATTTAGAAGTTATAATTGGTTATATCGTTTTTTCACCATCAATATTAATTTGATAATATCTGGTTTCCGGAATCCCAATATGATCGAAAAAAAAAGGAACTGGAAATCCATAAAATAATGATTCAGCTTATGACGAAGGGTGTTCAAGTGAAGGGCAAAAGACATCAACGTAAATTTCAGGAAGGAACGCAACTGTGTGAGTTTTTTCCAATTTAAAAATATATATGAAAGAAACTCGGTCAGGCAGAGAATTCTGACTCTCGAATTTGTTATTTGCATTTTTCCAGGATGCATCTATCCCTCCCAATTTTCCATTTAAATAGACAAACCAAATCTTGAATTCCATTTTCAATTGCTACATTATAAAGATTTGTAAGATATCAATATATTTATTTTCATAATAATACGTTATTGTATTTTGAATATAAAACAATTTCCAGTTTGTTATTAGAGAATTCATTGTTTAAGATAACTCACAATAAGAATGGTGTTACATTTTTTCAATAGAATCATACTACTTTCGGTTGCGTATCAAGAAATTACTCTGTCCATTTTTCAAAGCCTCTAGTATCTTCACACCTTCGAAAATGTCTCTATATAAATTATATAAATGTTTTCTGAAATCTAAACCGCATGTTGGGTTCATAGTTATCAATTTTGAATACATATTTTTAATTTCCACTCCATTTATTTATTTATTCATTTATTTATTCAGATTTGGGATACATACAGGTATAAAACCCAAAACAGTATCCACGGATACATATACATATCACAAAAAGACTTAAATTGTAGATATTCTTGAAGTTATAATACAGATATAGATTACATAGAAAACATTTGTTAGGTGCTGGTTTCAAAATGAGACAAATACATACAGGAAATATCTGTCTCCGAGCAATATCATCAACACTGTGATGAGCAAACAGCTCATACCAGTTTGTCTCATTTAAATACGCATTGAGTTCTATGTAATTGGCTCTTTTGAAGTTATAAAATTCATGTTTGATATATAGTAGGAAAAAGAGATATTCTGTCCAAAAAAATGTTCTCCATGCATTATCTGCTTGGCTAATGTTAATTTCAATATCGTCCCAGTCCACCATTTGTGTATTATTTTGTGTTCGAAAATATTTGCCTAGTTATGTTCTAAGAATTTCACGATTATATATATGTTGGGAATTTCTCACCCCTAATGGTCTTGAAGTTTCTCTTGTATACGTTTTGAAACGACCATATGTTTTTCATTCATCGATCGGATTCAATCGATAGGTTTGAACAACGTCCGTAGTTTCGGATTCATTTGAATTTTTTGCATAGTTCATATGAAATTACATTCATTTGCTGGGTAGTTGTTGTGGATTCAAAGAACTGTGATGAAATATTTTCTATTCATCCTTCGAGGACGTTCCGATAAGGTTATCTTTAATTTAACAATTTTCATATTGCTGTGTGCCTCTTCTCCAAATTCTCGAATTCATTGGCAATGTTCACTTCGAAATCACAACGGAGTCCAACTATCCAAGAAAAAAAACATAATAATCCACAACAATGCTATAAAACAACATTGTACTCAAACTATGTTGAAATCACTTGCACGTAATGAAAAGCCCATAAGCAATAATTGATTTTTCAGCTATAAATCAAAGACCACATTCGATTCTCGCACTACAAATACATATTAGTGGTAATTACTAGAAATATAAACTTGCATGCCTAGCGCAAGTGCTTTGACTTTCATGTCGCTCAGGGGCATGTATACAATTTGTTGACTACTTATAATCCTCAAATTTCAACATCCCATCTCAAAATTACATGAATCGGAGATTCAGATTGGTTATTAATTCACATTTTGAGCGATCATTTTCTGTTTTTGTCCTTTATAGGGAAGGAAAAATATTCGATAAAGTTTCCAACCAACCAACCTGGAAAGCGCTGTATCTATGTATATCCGAAAACTACCAAGAATGCATTGCATTTTCATCTAAAAACATCCAGACAACATAACCTTTATCAAAAATAAAACTGATAGTGACAGGAGTTGCCTATAACACATCGAGTGGATAAATTTTAAGAAACAAAGAAAACACCGAAGAGCATTTACGAGCAAAGAAAAACCGATGGGTACTAATTTCAACATATTATTATATTGAATGAATATTGAAACAAAAAGAAATGGTATGAAACATGAACAGATATATTAGAGATTTCAGGGAAAGTGAAACAAAAACCATACTTTCACATAGAGTGAACCATCTTTATACAATTCTCGATAGTGCAACACACTAACAATTCTTTTCATTGCTATCAAATTTGATTTCGACTTTAAAGAGTGTCATATAATATAATCGGCAAGGAATGAATTATGCTCATGAAATAGTTGAAATAGGAAATATAAGAGCCATACAAATTGTAAAAAGATATGGTACCGAAAGCGTATTGTTAACAGCATTGTATGGACCCCCTCCAGTTCAGTGGACTTTCATTGGGGATCTTCAGTCTAGAAAACTGAAAATACAAATGCTGAAAGGAGACATGAATATCAATATATACTTCTGCCAGACATCTAAGAGACTCATTATAAATGGTAATCCGATACCGTTATCATGGCCTATTGTTCGAGGTGCGAAGGCCGATAGAAAACGGGCTTGGGATTCGCGAATTAAAATTTGTTATGACTAATTTCATTGATTTTTAACCTATTTATATTCAACCTTTTTATTTTTCAATTATGTCATAAACTAATTTGCTTGAAATAATCAGGACAGGCCGTCAATTGAACATATCATTTTGCTGCTTGTGGTCGGTCGACCGCTTAGCCTTATCGGTAATGAATAATAATGAATATCTTAGATGTGTTGCAGTACTATACTGGATGATGATGATGGAAGCGTTCAAGACTTATTTAACTTTATTGAGATAGTCTGGGTTTCTACCAGCTATAAACCTAGTCTCAAGAATACAGGGTAAACCAAAATCATGCATTGATCATCACTCCAGTTGTTCTCGAAACGACGATCACTGATAACTTTTTGCTCATTCTGCAGATCACCATGCAGAAGCAAAAAATAATATTGAGAATGATGTGTATAGATTTTTTCTAAACATGAGTAAACTTGCAACAGAGGTTGAGAAATCTTGTATGATATCCCACAATGATTACTATGGGAGCTGGTGATACACCATCTGATTTTAAGAACTATATCAGAAGTTTGTTCCATTTATTGTACACCCTACTGAATGACTGTTCATTACAAAACATCACGAACTAGTCTTACATTCCAGGTACTTTGTTTTCAAGGTGGAAAACTTACGCTTTCGCAGAATATTGGGAATATTTACTAAGTAAAAAAAACGCCATCGAACGATAATTATTTCGACGCAACGTTCAAATATGTGTGCCTGTTATAATCATATATATTTTTAGTATGTCAAATTTGTGATACATTTTTTGCTTTCAACTCCTCCTTTTTATGTGATAAATGAAGTTTGAAAACTGGAAATATCAACTAGTCATTCAGAATAGAATTTCCTACTCAAATAATACCCAATTCATTTATTATTTATTTGGTAAACTGAGCTAACCAAGCAGTTACCTAGAAATGCCTGATATGAAGTTGGATTATTTTGTCGATGTTTAAGACCATCTAATGTTTAAATGATGGTGATGACTACTTACCTACTTACCTGCTCTTCATATTGAGAACGAATTTTCGCAACTGAAACAACAAATAACACGGGTGTGTGCTGGTATACCTGCAGATATGTTACTTAATGTTCGGGAAGAATTTTCGGAACGAATATTTAATTGTCAAGAAGCATTAGGCGGACATTTCGAACACCTAATTCATTAATCAACAACAATTTTGCTTTTTACTCTCAATGAAAAAAACATAACACAATAGTTTTGTATTTTTTTATACTTGACATGTCAAATGGATATTGTGAAAGTAGGTATTAACGAAATTAAAAAATATATATGTTTGAAGAGAGAACAGAATAATCTTTTCAATGATTTGACACTTGACCCCCCATGATATTTGAAATTTTTAAGTTGATGTGCTTCCCCGCGCCATCTATCGAGCAATCACAATCTCTTTTATTTCAAATAGTAGTATCGGTGATATAATACAAAACAGTTTTCGTCCCATCATTCTACGTCGAACCGTTCAAAAGTTAACAGGGGCTGGGGCTATAAAAAGCCGCACTGTATAACCATCACCATGGGTGTACAGAGTACTATTGAGTTGTAATACACCCTACCCTGTATATCTAGTTGGATAGAAACCATAATGTCTTGATATGAACTAAAATGAGGACAAATTCATATGGGTTGAAGGAGAAGTTGAGAATAATAATAAAAATTGGGTATTGATCGTATTCATAGAAATTTCATTTAATAAGGGAAGTGCGGATTCCAATAATCTGATGATTAAAATTGAAACATTCCAAATTTGGAAGAAGAGAAACTCTTGCAGAATCGAAGCGCAGTAATTCATGATGACCCAACATTAGATATAAATTCTCAATTCATTTCATCGGAAGCAATTACAACCCAAAGACATTATTCTTTCCATAAATGACGATTCCATCAATTAAGCATGTTAATATAGCGTTGAATGGGATGAATTCAATTAATACCCTTTCTAGTTCTTGTAGCAACTCCCAGCAAGCTGGCCGTGATGGGAAATGTAATATACCATCTGATTAATCAAGTTTTTATTTATTCTCCGAGTAGTCGCGTTCGCTTGTCCGGCTTTGTGTATTTATTCGATTTATCATCGCGGATTTCATATTTATGCATTCTACCGGAGTTTTGCAAACGAGTCTTATATATGTTTTTCTAGGCGTGTAAAATGGTTGATGATTGTTTAATTTTGTTCAGCCATTTTATCTATTGAGAGACAGAAATAAGACACAAGAAGCATATCAAAAAAATTATAGATGAATAAAATCATAGAGAATGCTGTCATTGCTATTTGCCCTAAACAAAAAACACAAATTGAATCTTTAAAAATTAAAAATAAAAGTTACTCAGGCCAACACTATGCAAGAAAATTGTCACCCCAAAAATTTCATAAAAAACATTGTATTTTCCTCAAACCTAAAATTGAGTTGTTCACATCATATATGTCTACAATTGAAAAAAAAACCTGCGTGGGATAATGTCAGAACGGAAACAGTGAAACATAGTAGGCGTATATCACCAATGAATGTTTGAGATAGGAAAATTTCCAAAGTGTCTTAAACTAGGAGTTGCCACTTCACAAAAAGGGAAAGAAAAATATAATAGAATATAATTGTCCATTCACATTATTGCACGTGTTCGCTAAAATAGTAGAAGAATTAATAAAACATCTTAATATATATAAATCCAGTGTCCTGATGTTTGTTCCCAGTGAACTCTTCGCCGAATCAACCGATTTCGATGAAAATTGGCATGTATGTGTAATTTTTTCCAACTTGAGAGATAGGCTATTTTTCAACCCCCTAAATGTTAAGGGTGGTCCACCCCTTAATTTTTTATTTTTATTTTTTTGGTAATTTTTTTTCATGATACAGCATTCAAAAATACATACAACCCCAAATTTTCACCCTTCTACGATCAACCCCTATTTTTCCATCGCGATTTTTATGTTTTTTTATTTTATCCACAGATCCGCAATAGGGTTGCAAGATGGCAATCGAATATAATAATTGTAGTACGATAAATTGAGAACGGGATAAAGAAAAAATGGGATAACGGGAAAAACGGGATAACGAAAAAACGGGAAAACGGGATGACAGAATAAGGGAATAACGGGAAAACGGAATAACGGGATAAATAAAAAACGGGATAATAAGAAAACGGAATAACGGGGATAACGAAAAAACGGGAAAACGGGATGACAGGATAAGGGGATAAGGGGAAAACGGGATAACGGGATAATGAAAAAATGGGATAACAGGAAAACGGGATAACGGGAATAACGGGATAACGAAAAAACGGGAAAACCGGATAACGGGATGACAGGATAAGGGGATAACGGGAAAACGGGATAACGGGATAAAGAAAAAACGGGATAACAGGAAAACGGGATAACGGGACAACAGGAAGCGGAAGGAATCAAAAGCATAATCTAGATGGAACAATATAAAGGAAAACATAGAAAAAAAGAAATTCTACGCGGACGAGAGTTTTCGGGAAACACATTTTAGGAAACATAGAAATTTGGACAGGAAACGTCTTTCGGGTTTTAGTTTTAGTTTATAACAAAAACCTTAGCCACAGCAACGCGTGACCGGGTCTGCTAGTAGACTATAAGAATTTTAGAGCAATTCAACATATTGTCTGATAATTAATTTGGATCTAGAGAAAATCTCATTACTGAAGCTATCAATAACGAATTCGTTATAAAGTAGGATGTCTTTTGTTTTCGATGTGCTAGAATAAAAATGTGATGAATATTAGTTCTCATGCAGATGCAATAACGACAAATGAACCAAACATAAATTGCCAGTTGAGTTATATTCGCAATTGTTCCCGGTACAATTTATCTGCACAATGTAAGGATTGTTCAGAGATTAATAACTCAATTCACTTATCAAAACCAGATTCTTCAAATATCTGGTGAGCGCTGAACGGTCCAATTAACCTTATCCAATTATGTCCCTTATTTCTGTAATCTTTTGATCTATCATTGGAAATATTTGTGTAAGTATATTGGTCAGCGGTGGACGGCTCTGAAATTTGCAGCGGCAAAAACAATTTTGATCACTTGAAAGTATTTGTCACTTGAAATTACAATATTGAAGTTGAATAATTTCACACCTGGTTGATAGGAGGGAAATGGGTGAAAAAATATCACCCCCTTGACAAAAATAGATGAAATGAAAAAAAATTCTTTGAAAAAAGGATTACCGACAAAATGAAGGAATGGCGAATTTTTTAAATCATGAAAATCCTTCCAAGCAAGGAGAGAAGCTGTGTTGGTGGAGCAAAAACTGAAATAATAATTCAATACACGCAAAGGAAGAATACGATGAACTTGTTGTTTGAAGGTTATTTTTTGTGGCCGAATACTCATTTTTGACACTTTTTTGGGATTATATCCTCCCACAATCTGAGAACAAAATTAAATGAATCAGGGAATCTAAGTGTAGAAGGGCAAATAAATTACTTTGCCCGGATAAGTTACTGCGTACACCAAATTATTTTTCAACGAATTGAAAATATTCAATTAGTCATTAACTTGTCGTATTCTAATTTCTGCCTATCGCAAAAAATTATTGAATTTAAAGATAGTTATACTATATACTCTTGACGTTTCGGGAACTGTATCAGTATCCGTTTTCAAAAAATCTCTTGAATCTAGATTAAAATTCCTCAGTTTTTCGCTGTTTTTCTCGTAGTGTTTCTTGAACGTGGTCTTTTTTTACTAATGTCAAAAGAGTTCTGTCAAAAGGATGATGAGACATTAACTTTTTATTTGATGTATGGAGTGTTTTCGGGATAATGGAGTCAATCCATTATGTCTCTGCCAAATGCAAGATCTTCTTCCAGTAAGGGTTTCCACGTGTGATCCATATCAGAAGAATTTGTTGATCACCAGATAGTAAAACGAATGCGGATTCTTTTAGTTTTCTCTTCTTGTCATTGGTTTTTGATGAATTATTAAGATATGGTTGCCATTAAAGATATATTCAAATGAGAACTCAATGAAATATACAGATAGTAGTGGTTTTTATAATAGAAGTGGTTTTCATGTATTACAATAATATTAAAATTCTATTTTTTTTTCAGGTAAGGCTGTAGTGGATACAACTGCCAGTTGAGTGAGTAAACATATTTCAATTCCAATTTCGAATCTTTCTGGGACATTGAAAGTATATTGTTAATCAGGAATTTAAAAAAAAACATCTCAAGTGTTAATCACAATCGAATACTCTCTGAGTGTTTTAATTATGTGGTCTATATGATAATTCCAACTCAAATGAGAGTCTATTGTAATACAGAGGTATTTGATAGAATTTTTGAAGCATGTTTCTACTATTTTTGTTGGTTTTTATCTGGAGTTTGTTATAGTTGGAAGGTTGTCTTATAACAAGTGAATGGTAGAACAAGTTTTATTTACATTCACTGTGAATATTCTATGGTTGACCCAATTAATTACGTTATTTGAATCTGTTTCTGATTTGTTTTTTCCATGAAACATCAGTATGTACAATAGCTGTGTCAACTGCAAAGCTGATGATTTTGCCAGAGCTGTGAGATAGGAGTAAGTTATTTAGGTATAATCAAAAGAGTAATGGCTCAAAATCTGTTCCTTGTGAGACACCATATTTTATTGTTCTTTGCTACACTCAGCTCAGTTTTGATTGATATTGTATAATTATTCAATTAATTAATCAATTGATATAATAATAGACAAAATAACGAAAACGAAAATACGCGAGCTAATCTTTCATACCTTCCACAAAGACAAATAAACGCTGACGTAAAAATCTGTTAAAAAAAATATCAATGTCCTCCGTGTTTAAAAAAAAAATGTGAGTTTAAAGAAAAAATACTTTTCTACTTGCTACAAATATACGAATAATTTCAAAGACCAAACTCTTGTCACACAGGACTAGTATATAATAGAAATAAAGAGAGAGAGAGAGAGAGAGAGAGAGAGAGAGAGAGAGAGAGAAAGTTGCATGGAGGGGGCATAACGCTTTTTTCTTACGTGACGATTTCTATCAGTCCACACCTACCGCAAACCGCGTGAAGGAACACTGTTTTGTTAAAGAATTTGAATTATTTCATTCAAAATATCTTCAATAGTTGTACATCAAAATAACATGTCGTGATATAATTACAAATGTTTTCAATAATCCTGTAATCCTTGTATTTGGTTCGATTCGGACTGTGACATATTTATCAAATGGAACTGTTCCCGCATATCTTCTATATTACTTGTCATAATTTGACAAATGAGGTATCGCTAGAAGCGCCTCGATCGTCTGGTGGTTATATGCGTGAGGTCACATTGAGTTCAATATGGCGCCCTCTAGAGGACATAAAGTCCTTTATTAAAAATAAAATAAAATTGAAATGTGCCGTGTTGAGCATCAAATGAAAGGGCTAATTAGCACATTTCAAATATATATATATTATATATATATATATATATATATATATATATATATATATATATATAAATATATATTATATATCTGTTGCTCGCTGCTTTGTTCGCATTAACTCGATAATTGCGTTTAATTTATTTATAAAATCACGTCTTAGATGTTCGTTTAGGCTATAAACGTGATGAATAGTCGGTTTCATTAAATTTATATAACCAATGTCCTTGGATAGACGACGTTGAATGAAATCAAAATGGCGGATTTTGACTTTTTTTCCAAACCTACAAATAAGGTATCACACAGGTTAAAAAGGTGATTACAAAAATGTATAAAACTTATTGGATTTAGAATTTGGAATGAGGACTTGTAATAAAGTAAAGCACATGGATGACTTGATAGTAAATAAATAGAGCTGAAAATAGGGGTCAAACAATTCCGAAACATATTAAATTACGGTTTATTTCTCCTTGCTTTGTGTTCCCGATGCTTTGAATTGCACTGGAACGAAATCAATATGAATTTATCACAAAAATTTGTTAATTAAAACAAAATAAAACCTAAAACTAAAATAAATTATATAGCGGCACTGCACACTTTCTCGCGAAAATAAAACCCCAAAATAATTTAAATAGAAAAATTAGTTAAAAAACAAAAACAATATTGTCCGAAATTCTTATCTACCAACTATATATACATATATATATATATTTTATATATATATATATATATATATATATATAGATATATACAGGGTGTCCCACGACGAATAAGACAGAGAATATCTCGGAAGTCGAAAGTAGTAGAGGATTGTAATTCTGGGATTGTAAATTGAAGCAATTGGTGCAGCTGTTTTTGATATTATGTTACCCAATGAGCTTTTTGTTTTCGGTCACGTGACATCAGATTTGCAATTATTAATGAGACAACCTGTATATTTTGGCATTTATATGTTCCTCTTGATAAAACGATTCCAACAAACTATCACACTTGTGGTCTAAAACGATTGATTTAAGAACTATTTCAATATCCTTGAGCCCTCGACGATTTGTTGATGAAATATGAATGATTATTATAATTTTGCCTTGTTTTACTCATCACAAAAATATGGGGTGACCCTAAACTTAAATAATTTGGCAATTGCTCGTTTCAGACGTCTGTCGTAATCAAAATGGAAGAAATTTAATAGACATAGCCATATATATATATATATATATATATATATATATATATATATATATATATATATTCATATATATATGTTTCAAATTATTGGATTTACCTAAATAATAACCTAAAATCTATTGTTAAGTAAGCAAACCTTAGGGCAAGGTGGCATGCGACCACGGCTATCCTCTGAATATCACTATATCTATGTATTAAATTGAAATATATAAGTTGTCTACTTATTAGACGATAAATAATTGAATAGATGGTAAATAAGAATTTCGGACAAGAATATTTTCTTCTTTCGTATTTTTCAGAGCGCGATTTTTTCCGTAGTCGGGTATTAGTTTGTGAACTTATTTTTTTGAGCACACCTTATTTCTAGATGATTGTAGTTCTACACTTGTCGTAAAGTATGGAGGGTATTATTATTAGTTCAGCAATTCTGGCTACATGGAAATGATCCTGATATTGGATGTGGCGTGGAAATGCACTGAAAACAATCTTTATGATCCAAGTCAGTTCCTGGAAATGTGTTTTTATTTCGTAGGGGCCCATGTTGTGAATATCAGAACTGGAATCTGAATGGGAACCCGAGGACCGGACAAATAAAAATCCTCCAGGTGGAAGCGATCCATCCGCATTAGTTATCGACCCTGTCAGTCGAGATAACACTGCATGCGCTTTTTTACCTCACAGACAGACATACGGTGCGTGCAACACCCAGAATTATGTCTATACACTGGAATAAATAAAGGTGATACACAAATATTTACAAAATAAAAAGAACTAATTCATGTGAAACATACCCCCGGTATAATTTATTAGCAGGCCGGACAAAGCAGTACCGCGAACGATTATATACGTTGCGTATCATAATTCCTTATTGATATTCATGTTGCAGTGGCGTAGATGTTCGAGGAGAGTGGTTCATCGTAAATTGTCTCGGTGAGAGCAATTAATAAGATTCGATGCAGCCTTGGATATTACTTTTTTTCATTCCGATGCGATTGATTCTACTAAGAATTGTTTTTTCAACATAGTATGCATTGTGCATGAATTAACAGAAATAATTCATAATTTACTAGATGGCCCTTGACTGTTTGTGAACTGAGATTGACGATATTGGAAAGAAAAATTTTTATATGAAGTACTTAGCATTTTAACAATTTTCAAGTTTTTTTCAGAAATGACTGAAACTTATTTTATTATCTTATCAAATCACGGGAACGTATCTTGTTTGGTTTATTCTCTAAAACCATTTAAACTGCTTGATTAAAAATTTATGAATTTAGACTAAAGCATTCTTAGTACGTGATATTTTTTCCGAGTCCCAATCAAAACTGAATAAAAATTAAAAAAAATCAATTTTCAACATGAAAAATAACCATTCCCTCCGATTGAGAGAGAAAAATTCGTTTTCCAATATTTACATAAAAAATGTGTCATTTTCGATGACTTTTAAATGTCAAAAGTGGGCTATTTTTGAACGGAGTGCAAAAAAAAATCTGCACAGCGTACAAAAAAGTACACATCTACGATGTTCAAATACAGGTAATACACAATACCTATCATTCTCATTTTAACCGTTTTTTATTAAATTATTACGATCATATTCCATCCATACTAATTTTTACAAGATTTAAATGGCTTTTCTTGTATATTCAAGTATATTGTCTCGATTCGACATCATTTATTGGTATAACTAAATAAATGGCTTTTCTATAATGTTACAATATTATTTTCCGACTTCGACTTACTTCATTGATACCACATCACCATATGTCTTCAATTTCACTTCCCTGACGGACTAGCTCAACCTAAGCCTTCTAGGAGTCGACATGCCATCAATATTTAATTGCAGAATCCTATACTGAAGAAAATATCTAGGGTTAAAAATGATGCAATTAGACTCGAAATTTTTGCAAAAGTATTTATTCTGACTACTTGAACTGTACATTTTCCATTCCTATACTGAAGAAAATATCTAGGGTTTTCTGTTATTTTAGGACGTAGTGACATGTACTTTCGGCAAACTTCAGCTGGATTAAATTTGTGTTCATTGTTATTTGGAACTACAAATTTTCTTTGTATTTTCGTTTTTGAATCAGGAATGTTAACAATTATATAAGAATCCTTGTCCCCAATATCATGTATTGTCATTTTAGAAAGTTCGTTTCGGCGACAGCCGCCTGACAACCCCATAATCATAACTACTTTCATCAATAAAAAAATTTCATCCGCAGCATCAAGCAAAAATTCAGTTACCTCTTCTCTTGTGAATAAGTTTGCTTTTTTCGGCTTATAGCCGGCACTTTTTCTTTTAAGACTGAAGTTTATCTTTCAGTCGGAGATGATTCCACATCATACTTTCAAACAAATCAAAAATATATATTTAGCAGGACAAAACGAGTCAGAAGCAATTTTCCTTCTCTCAATTATTGTGGATCGCGTCACTGTCATGTATTGAATTTGAAAAGAGTACAAGGTCATCATTAATGATTGATAGATAGACCTATAGAGATATTTACTTGCTCACACAAAAGTTTACCGCACGTCAAAAATTACGAAAGTTTTACTCAACAAGGATGTGTGAAAACATTTAGTTTGTCATCATACAAATATATAAGCTTCAAAGATACAACTATATTAAATAGCGTTATTGGAATATTTTAAGAGAATTAAAAAAAATAAAAATACAAAGTTGAAAATTATACGAGATTAGATAAAACAATATACAAAATCAAGAAATTCATGTACGTATAAAAACAATTATTTATGAGAGAGTTTTTCATCTTCATCTGAAAATGTGTATAATTCAAGCAGCAACATTCTGAACGGGGTAAAACAATTTGGGCGAAGCACCTTTTTTATATTTACACAAACTAGCTAATACTGTCATCTATTGTAATTCCAAGAAGTTCGAAGTTGTATATTAGTTATGGCTGGAAATTACTAACTGCTGCGTTTTATCAGCATTGAGATTCAGGAAATTGGCAGAAACTAGCTACATTTGTGAGGCTAGACAAATCTGATGCAATATTGATGAGTGACGTATACTCAGCAAAAGGTAAGGTAGCGGTATAGTCTCACATGCGCTGGCAATTATCAATGATATAAATGATAAAGAGTAAATGCCTAAGGATTAAACCCTGAGGAACCCCATGCGTTATGGTTCTGAGGACAGATGTTGTGATACGTATTCAACCAACTGGTATCTGTTGATTAAATATGATGCCATGAGAGGAAACATATAATTGTCGTGCAAAACATACACATGGAAAGAATGGAATATAGCTGTTTTTCTAGGCCCTTAACAATATCTCCTATGACCCTCAGCAAAGCCCTTTTAGCAGACTTCTTCTGGCGAAAACCAAATTGATTGTTGCACAAAAAATATTTGATTCAGATTGATCAGTCCGTCCATACAGTTTTAATCAGTTCCCAGCGGTTTGATGATTCTGATCGTACAAAAAAATATTGTTTGAGAACCTCTGGCATGAAGAACTTTTCGCCCTCTGAATTATTGTTTTCACGCAGTTTGGGCAAGAACTTTCAGCTGCGGTTGTGAAAGTGTAATTTTTGGAGCTTGGTACAAAATCAACTATAGTGTTCCATTTTCACAAAATTTACGATAAGCTAGTAAATTATCCAAAAAATAGCAAGTACATGAAACTTTAGGGAATCACTGCCGCCGTTGCAACTAGGGCCAGTCCAACACAAAAATCCCCGCAAAATTCCCATGAAACGTTTTATACGGTCGCTTTCAATGTCTATTTCTATACGAGCATACATATAGCAGATGTAATGTATTCATTTGTGAGAAATTCTACCGTTAATACGGGGAATTTCAATAGATCTTCATTGGAAACCTCGCGTTCACGTGTAGGTTCAAACGGAATGAGCATTGGGACATGGATAATACATATCTCCATGCAAAATATCTCCGTTCGATCTGGCACGAAGTTGGCGTAAAAACACGTCTATTTGAAATGCAAAGTGGCAACAGAGTAAGGCTTTTCTCACAAAATCGTAAACATGCACAATCTGGCCAGCTTCTGTTCTGAGTTATCTCGCTGATCGTGAATTCCTACCTTATCGATATTCGTTATGTGGTCTGATGGAACTGGAAATTGGCTGAAACATATGCGGGCCCAGCCAAGTGGAATATTTTACGCAGTTTGTGAACAAGATGAAAAAATATATATTCCTTTAGAAAGTTCACAGCTAGAGAACAACTTCTCGAAGGTCATGATGGACGAAAAAAACGAATCACTTATATAAAAAATATTGTTGAATTTAAATAATATAGAGTCCGAAATTTTTTTGCCTACGAATAATTTGAATTATTATTCAAAATGCCTGAACTGATATTTTTTGTAGAATTGTCTGCATCTCTCAGAACTCAAAATGAGCCAGCCAAGCTGTAATTATCTATACATATACAGTGCTCGTCTAAAGTCCGTTCTCCCTCCTACTAATTTTAGAACCACCTGGTATATCGCAACGAAATTTAAAGGGCTCAAATAGGAGATAAAACCCTACTTTTTCATGAAAAAATCACAGCTAAAAGTTTCAAAATGGCGGCTGAGCGCCATCTTCAATAATTTTTTTAAATAGAACACCCCGTATATTATTCAATTTTCGAAATCTACTCATGATTCTCAACAGTTTTCTCTAATACACTCTACTCCTAAATTCAATTGTTTTCGAAATAATAATGTTTGAAAAGTGACATTCCGGTTTAAAATGAAGTATGGAGTTTGGTCACTTCCGGTAAAACATTTTGCTAACTAAACGTTATTATTAATTTGTAGGTAAATCTCTCAATGAATTTGACTAATGAGAGGCGTAAAGAGAGTTTATTAAGGATAAACAGTACCGCTTACTCGAAGCCTACGAATGTGTTCTGTAAATTCACAATCAAAACATATTAGTTAGCTAAAAAATTATAATTTTTTTTTTGAATAACACTTTTATTCAACCCCAACAATTATTTCATCAAGTGTTCAATGAGGCCCCCTCCTAAATCTTGATAATAAAGTGCCCAATTATGAATAGCTTCTCTCACGTTGATGAAAGTCTGTTCATCTATTTCTTCACATGTATCTATTATTCTGCGTTCCAACTCTTCATTTGTTTGGCATTCAGTAGCGTAGATTTTTGACTTCAGATACCCACAAAGGAAAAAATCTAGAGGCGTAAGATCCGGAGATCTTGGTGGTCATTTTGTACCTCCACTGCGACCTATCCATCTCCCAGGAAAGTTTGTATCGAGGAACTCTCTAGCCATGCGATCGAAATGGGGAGGTGCCCCATCCTGCTGAAATATGATTTCACGATTTTCAAACTCTCACTGATTGTTTAATACAATTTGTCTTATTCGAGGCTCAATTTCAGTTTCTAAAAGATTTCTGCAAAGAACTCCTGTAAGATTGCCTCTGATGCAAATCGGTCCAACAACGCGATTGCTCAAAATCCCCGCCCAAACATTCACCTTTTTAGGAAACTGGGTATGTCCCTCTCTAAAAATATGACGATTAGTATCGCTCCAGTATCGTACATTCTGTTTGTTGACTTTTTCATTAAGAAAAAACGTGCATTCCTCTGCGAAACATACACGTTTTAGGAAGCCCCGTTCTCTTTCAAATGTTGTTGTTAACCACTCACAAAATTCAACCCTCCGGCCTGGATCATCCTCCGTGAGAGCATGCAGGATTTTCATTTTATAGGGATGACTCTTTGGACACTTTTTGAACTTACTCCACAGGATTCAGCAACTGCAGACGTCGACTGACTTGGATTGATTACCATTTCAGCAACAATTTCTACCTTTATTTCTTCTGAAAGAGGCGGTCTTTCTGATCTTGGAGCATCTTTCAGCGTACTAGTTGCTTGGAGCTTATTTGAAAGTTTGCGCAAATACGACCTCGAAATAGGATTCTCGGGAAATCTATCATTAAACATACGGACTGCTAGATGATAATTTCTTCTAGCTTTTCCAAATATCAAAACTGCTTCAAATTTATCGTCTAAACTACGAACCATGATCACACTCTTCAGTAAAGGATGTAGGCGCTCAACGGACTATTTGACAGTAAACAAGATGTTACCGTGACAACGATTTTTCCAACGCAAACTTGATTGAAAGCAACATTAGTGTTTTTGGTTGGGTTTGAAATGACCAAAATGACACTTTTCAAACGTTAATATTTTGAAAACAATTGAATTTAGGAGTGAAGTGTATTAGAGACAACTGTGAATTATGAGCAGATTTCTAAAATATACGGCGTATTCTATTTAAGAAAATATTGAAGATGGCGCTCAGCCGCCATTTAAGAACTTTTTGCTGTGATTTTTCAATGAAAAAGTAGGTTTTTATCTCCTATGTGAGCCCTCCAAAAATTAGTAGGGAGGGAACGGACTTTAGACGAGCACTGTATAATTACATGTCCTGACTGACTAACTGACTGACTGACTGACGATCAACGTCCAGACCAATCCACCAGACCTAAAGAGCTGAAATTTTTATAGCGGATTGCTACGATGACATAGATAACCACTAGGAAAGGCATTTTTTGATATTCCATCCCTGAAAGAGGGTGAGAAGGGGGGTACTTTCAAGTACTGTTAGTTTTGAAGTTAGAGTCATGGAAATTGTTATTTGGGCTTTTCTTTTCAAATAAAAAAACATTTATTCCATGGTTTTTCGAAAATTCAACCCAAAAGGGCTTAAAATTGGTGTTGAAAGTTTGTATAGGTGTACAATTAGTTTTTTTCAAGTTGGAGTCATAAAAATTGGTATTGGGGGTATTTGTTACAAATGAAGAAATACACGTTTCAGTGTCTCTAGAAATTGAACCTCTACAGGGTTGAAATGGGGGTGAACTTTTTTAGGTTGTTCCCTTAGTTTTTGAGTTAGTGTCATGAAATTGGTGTTTGGCTCTCTGTTACAAAATGAATAAATCTAAACACGATTTATTTATTTCCATCCCTAAAGGGATGAAAGGGATTAGTAAATTTGTAATAGTCGTCATCATTTCCGAGGACATTTCGTTGAACGACTTTATTATGTCCTGTATGCAGCAGTACAATTAAAACACAAAACAAAGCCTTTAGAAGTCCCTGTCATGGTACGAAACGTTCCAAATAATGAACTGAAATGTTAAATATATTCTATTAATATTCCAGTTTCTAATGTCCAAAGAAAGCTCCTTCAATAAATAAATAAATATACATATATGGAGATACAATGAATGACGCATTTCGAATTCACAGAGACGTAGATACTTCAATGGAGAGTATTTTTCATTGAGATATCTTAAATAAAGTATCCCATGTGTCTCCAAAATATGCCAATCACTCTATTTATTCATAAAACTTCGTTCTGTGTCAAGTTTTTGAGCAAATAAAAAATATGATGAAGTACTAAAAGAGAAGTAAGAGAGTGGGGGAAGAAAGAAAAACAAGAATAAAATTACGGGATACTCTATGTACATTAAAAAAATTTATAGGAATCATAAAAATTTCTCCCGAAATCCCAAAAAAAAATTGCATATGGCAAAAATATCACCGCGAAAGTAGCTCTCAACATATTCATACTTCACAGTTTAATGTTCACTTTATAAGGATACCATAAATTTCCTCGACAGGCGATGATACTTTGAAACATAAGAATGATGAATGTGAGTCGAGTTCGCAGGTGGTATCGGTAACTAATGTGGGGAGGAATAGGGTTACATTTCAACAATGAAATCGACATTTTTGGTGTAGATGTAGCAATGGAGAATCCAACTATACTTGTTGGAAAGGGAAACATTCCTTTTCAACATGAATACCCCACAAGAGGTTATCTTGAACGATGGAAGATAGTTCCTAAAGTTTATCTTTCAGTCGCAGATGATTTAACATCTGATTTTATGAACATCCTGCTCATATTTCCAACAAACCAACTTACTCTTCCGAAAAAAAAAAAATTCTTTGTTATATTCGATTCTTTACGAAGAATAAATAATTGAAGAAATCAAATATATTTCTGCCACATGTTCAGAAGATGCCAAATATTGAAAAAGGAAACATTTTCAATTGAATATTGAATATTTCTGTTAATTTAAAAATCCACTTCAAAAATTAAGCTATTTTTTGTGAATATCTAACAGAAAACAACTTTTGAGCTAGGGTCCTTTCTGAATATCTATCAGATGTAGTTCAATGTCCAGCGTGGCTTTAGCTGGGAAATAGTTGTTTTCTGTTAGATATTCACGAAAAATAACATAATTTTTATCGTGGATTTTCAATTCACAGAAAAATATTTCTATTCAATATTTAATTGAGAATGAATTGAAAAGGGAAACATTCCTTTTTCAATATGAATACCCCACAAGACGATATTTCGAACGATGGAAGGTAGTGACTAAAGTTTATTTTTCAGTCAAAGAATTCCACATCTGATTTTATGAACATCTGTTCATATTTTCAAACAAATCAATGCCACATATTGTTCGGAAGATGCCTCACTAGTTCGATGAGTATAGCAACTCTCTCATATCATCTTTCCTAGAACTTAAGTGTTCAAAGTTGGACATTTGTCTCATGAATGCCATGGGTCGGAATTTTATCTGTAACGGCACATTATTGGGTGATGAGTTTTTCTTAGTTCGTTCGTTGTTTTTTTTCATTGTTCGTCGCACCATAGTCACCCAATTCGCATTAGATTCGAACTTTAAATATGTTTTCGTTAAAACTCACCACTACTTGCACTATATAGTATTTTCTTTCGAAATAGGTTTACGAAGTACTTTGATAATATTTCCAACTTTTACGAAGTGTGACGATGAGAAATATATGTTTCGTTCATTTGATATAGTGCGTTTTCTTTCCGATATTATTTCATAGTTCTAACTAAATTTCTCCTTAGATGCCTTTTCGATAAGAGTTATTTTTTGTTTTCCTCCAACGAAATCCCATCATTCTCATAGCTTTGCTTGAAGTTTTCAAAATACCCATGAGCTGGTACTAATTCTCTCGTAAGGTTGGAACTTTTTTCTCCAATGGGAGAATTCATAATATATCGACGAAGCAGTCCTTTGTAAAAATCGTCCAAGATAGATATCGATGCAGTTCTTTGTCTTTTTTTGTTTGGTGTCGGAAAAAACGTAGAAGCACCTTCTTCAGTAGATTTGATTTCACGAGAAATTATCTTGATGATAGACAAACTCACACTTCTTACTATAGCTGCACGTTCGTGCACTTTTGGAAGTATTTTATACTATTTTATTTGACCTCTATTGTTTTGCCAGTCCAAACTTTACGTTGAAAGTCGAATTTGGAATCCATTAGAGTCGCTATATTATAATTCTAACATATAAACACAATAGTTCACTTCTTGAGACCGTTAATTAGCCGCTGTCAATATTGACAAGATGTTTTTCAGATAGGGGGTACTTTTGGGTTTCTTCTATAATTTTGCTAGACAGAAGATTTATTATCTGTGTAGGGCTCCTCTTATAACTTCATGTTTATGCAAAACTGTGACATCCTCCGTAAAACTACGTAAGATTTCATTCACAATTATGAATGAACACATCCAACATGGGCTATTCGACATTACGAACAGCGAGATGCCATTACGGGAATGGTATTTTAATACAATAATTTATTGATAATAGTCAGTCACATGCAAGTTTGTATCAACTTCCAACAGGTGAGATTGTATCTTTTTCGTGCAGTACCAGAGTAACAGTCGATGTGAATTGCTGTTGGTAAAACAAGTATAGATGATTCAGCTTAGTACGGGGTCATGTCAGTTCATATGCGAGAGTACCTTCTATTTCTTGATATGAATTTCAACTCCCTATAATGTTTTTCTTATTACTATATCCGCTGGTATTTGCCATTATTTCTATATTGTAAATGATTGAGATACATTCTATAAAGGGCGAGATAACTACTCATACTATATTGATATTAATAATAATTAAAAAAAAAATTAACAAAAAATTAAACCCACGAAATACAGAACTGAAAAGTAAAAAATAAAATAAACCTTCTTAATCTCAATAACTAAGCTCTAAACTAATGTAAGTAACTAATTTTGAGTCGGCGCCAAACAAACAAGCAAATGAATCAGATAAGGCGTAAAATAATGCATCGAGTTGGCGGTGACATTCTGATAATTTTTTTGAAGTCATTTAATAATCTTCGTTGATTGTTCGTTTGGCGCCGACTCAAAATTAGTAACTCACATTAGTTTAGGAGCTTAGTTATTATGAATAAGAAGGTTTATTTTATTTTTTACTTTTCAGTTCCGCATTTCGTCGGTTTAATTTTTTGTTAAAAAGTTTTTATTTTTCAATTTTGTGTGGCTGAAATCTACTAATTACTACCTACTTGTTTTTTGATTACTTCCAAAATACTCACTTACCCACCTTACTCCAACTATTACCAGTTAAATAATATGATTATCTACTTTTACTATTTGTTATAATATAAATTATTTTTGTTGTTCTGGTTAGTTTATTTCATTACTTTGTATATCATTCCATCCTCTCATGGAATATGATGATTGTGACGGATGTAGGAGAACAAAAATAATGACATTAGCGATCTGTCATTGTCAACTAGATATGTGTGCCACTGTTCACAAGTGAAAAATCAATTATTCCCTATTTTTCTACCCGTAAGGGTGGATAATTCCATTCGAAATCCAAATATGATAAACTATGAGCTATACCCTATTTAATAAAAAAAAAAAGCATCCAAATCGAAGAACCCAGTACAAAGTTATGCCTGAATCGGTTAACGGACCAGAATTCAGAGGGTGAGTGATCAATATCCTTCATTTTGCTACCTTTAGGGGTAGATTCCATCTTTTATATTCAAATGGTACCAATTTTGGAGTACACTCTGTCCAGTGAAAAAATTATTGGAATCGGACGTATCAGTAAAAAGTTATGCGTGATCATACATAAAAAAATAATATACGCGTCGACTAGAGAACCTCCTCCTTTTTGGGTTCGTCGGTTAATAATAATCAAAATAATAATAATGTGTATTTGCTAATAAATAAAACAAAATAACGAGATATTTCTTAATAGTGGGAAAGTAAACAAGGCATTCATTGAAACAGTAATTGAAGTTTACTGCTTGTTCGTGATAATACCTAATGAGATAAATAAATTATGTAAAATTTCATTTGAGAAAATGTAGTGTATATAATACTATAACATAAAAAATATATGTATTTAAATACAAATTCAAATCATCACTGATTGTTCTGAGATCATATGACAGCAGAATCTTGTTTTATTTTATATATTTAAATTAGTAACTGTTGAAAAATACAGGAAGTTTCTCATTACAATTTTGATGCCGGAATAAAATATCAAATTCAAATCGCATTCATTACAATGAAAATTATTACACTCGTCAGTACTGATCCATGTCATTTTATAAACAAATCAATCTATCATACCCCATGATAGGTTATATTTGTCAAAAAGAACACAGGTTTCAAAGTGTCGCTCCAAAAGAAATGTTTCCAACATTTTTCCCTCATTGCTAAGAAAAAATGCATCTAAAAAACCTATTTCTCAATTCTTCCGGTTTCCCTGATGACCGTGGAAGCGTAAAATAACTTTTCATCTACAGACATGTATTAAACACCCAGTGAATGCGATGCCACTTTCCATCAATGTTACAGATAATTTCTAGTGAGTATTCCTTTTTGGAAAACGTTTTTTTGCCTCATTCTTCTATATGCGTTCTTAATCAAGACTGGAATACACAATTGAATAACTATCTGGATGTAAATGCAAATTCCCATATTCAGCCGGGAAAGTAGTTGTTTTTGTTAGATATTACAATAAATCTGTCAACGTTTCATTTTTAACCTTTATATTCCCAATTTACATTGTAGTGTCCTGAAGATGTCAAAAGTCGACAAAGAATCAATAGTCGTTTAAGTATTGGACCAGGGAAAAGGGAAAAAAAAACTTCACTTTCATCTTATATTTCTCTACTTTATAATGTGTCTCTTTTCAGTTTCTTTGTATTTTATGTTTAGTTCATAAAATCGAGTTTTCTAATAATCCGTACTGAATATTTTTAGTCCACAAGCAATGCAAGATTATGAAAATAAACGTATAATGTTAAATAAAAAAGTCAATTAAAATTTAAAAAAAGTTAACTTTAAAAAAGATGGAAACAAGATGGCCAGAAAATATTGTCTGAAAATTATGTTTTAAGAGGTTAACTATTAAACTTAATACTGTAAACAATATCATGCAGTCGGAGGCATCTTCTTCAATTTAACAATAAATGTATTGAATTAATGTGGTTTTTTGTGGAGGAACAACGTTTCTTGACATGTTTTTTGGGTAACCTTCCACAGTCTGAAAATGAAAATATAATCAGGAAAATCTATACAAGTGTAGAAAGGGCAAACTAATTAGTTCACCCCGATAAGTTACTGCGTTCACCAAATTATATTTCCTATAGAAAAATGATTCGATTTGTCAGTAACTTATCGTTCCCTGAATATGCCTATAAAAAAATAGTAAAAATTCAAAAGATACTTCTCTATATAGTTTTTGATTGACGTTTCGGGGCTATATTTGCCCCCGTTCTCAAAATCTTTAAATCTCCTCAATTGTTTAATATAAACTATTGACTTTTTGGGAACTGTATCCGTTCCCATTTTCAATAATTTGTAAATATCAATTAAATCTTATTTCTCGCTGTGGATTTCTGACAATATTTTCTGAACGTGATCTTTTTTGACTAATGTCAAAGGAGTGATGCCAAAAAGATAATGAGATATCGTTTTGTTTATTTGTGTAGTTCTCCACAAATGAATAAGCTTCAACAATTGTTATTTCATGTTTGTATGAGTATGTTACATTACCTATTCAGGCTATACAGTTTTGTTAAAAAAATATTAGAAACATCTTATAAGACTTGAAATCTATGGCATTTTAATTGAAAATCACAACAAGAATTCCAGAACTTTTTAATATATTCTAATTTATTGCCACCCATCAGTTTCCCACGTCCCATGAAGATATTCGGTTGCGAACTCTTACTAAATAGAACATTGTGGTGTTTTACCCCACATTATATGATGGAAATCTAATGCAGTTCTGTCTTCGCCGGCATCACCACAAGATTGACGCATCAATGGAAGGCGAATGGGTGTTATTGCATCTATTCACATTCGATTATAAAATTCAAAACATCGATTGGGTTGGACTGAAGATGAAATAACGATTGTGAATAATTATCATGTGATGAAGCGCTATTGAATATTCTCAAGTATATGTGGTTGTACTTGAACCAGAGACGCAAGTCTCAGGTTCATATTTGTATTATGGGATAGGAATTGATTCAATCACTAAGTTTTTATATTTTATCGTCGATAAAAAATAAAATATCAGCGCTACAAAATGTGTCCATTACATGAAATTTTTTGCGCATGTGTCTGTAGTTCCACAATTCCATACACTTTTCAGAGAGGTTTCGAGTTATTTGTCGTTTTTATATATCATATCAAACGGCAATAACATCAATATCACATCGTTCACTAGTTCTTCTGATTGAATGTATAAGTTTATAGTTTTTTTCAAATTATATTAATTTTATTCCTTCTGGACAAAGAGACTGTCATTCGTTGAACAGAATTGTTTACTTTCGTTAAATGACCAATTGAAGTTGATACCTTGGCAGCTCTCTGTGTGCTATTTTGTAAAACATTGTGATGCGTCTCCCACTCCTACCACCGATTGTCCGAAATTAGTGGCAATTGATGAAATGCTTCTATTCTCATAGCTCAATATCCTGAAAAAACTGACATATTCCCTGCAGAAACTGATGAACAACATTGCATTTTCACATCATAAATATAAGCAAATGGATTCATTTGTCCGAAAATATGAAATATAAAATCAGATGTGGAATCATCTGCGACCGAAACTTCGATATCTTCTGTCGCATCGTTCAAGATAACCTTTTGGGAGGTATTCGGGTTGAAAATGGAAAAATTTCCAAATGACTATTAAATAGAAAGATTTTGCTGAAAATTGAAAAATCTACCATACAAATTAAGTTATTATTTGAGCTATTCAATTGAAGACTATCTATCAGATGTGATTCAATGTCCAACGTGGCTTTAGCCAGGGAAGTAGTCGTTCCCTGTTATACATTATGAAAAATAATTACATTTTCATCGTAGATTTTCAGAAAAACATTTCTTATCAACATTTAGTTGAGTATATTTCCCTTTTCAAATGAGTGTGTTTGTTCAACAGACTAAGTCGACTGTCAAGATGCCAGATGTGGATATACATCACATCTTCCATTCGAAAATAAATGCATAATTATTCTGTAGCTGCTAGTAGTGGCAAACATATGTACCATGATTGAGAAGACTATTATAGTCCACGCGCCTTAAAACCCTTGTCGCTTCTCCGGATCTAGACATGGCACTTGGTCTATAACAGCATCGTTCTCAACTCGTATGCATGGTGTATGATATGATGAAACCTATGAGAAAAATGCATCGTTCGAAAAATATGCCACAAATTTTTTTAATCGGAACGAATGTTCAATTTCCTTGCGAAATTATATCCTAATCGTTTTGGAAATATGGCAATCAGATTGAACAAGGATCCAGGGCAAACGGGTTATGGAAATTATAAATCCCTGGAAAGCTATATAATATAAAACCTCAATCAACTATGGAATCAGGTTTGTTCAAAACTGGGATCTTTAATTATTTTTATTGCAAATGCGAATTGTGACATCAAAAAGTGAATGAATCAGAACGGACAAACAAGCGATTACAAATTCACTCTTAGACAATTTGTTGGTTTTATTAGGAATGATCGATGATCAAGATATATTTTGAGACGCCATCCATTATATCTCGGTTGATAACACGTGAAATCCTGTCGTATTCAAGTCGATCAATTCTGTTAGGTGACAATGTTCATGTTCATTTCATTTATCTTGTCGAAGAGAGATATAAATACTGTTTTGTTTAGGCGTTTCTCTATATATTCCGCCACAAATAAAATAATATGATTTTCATCAGGTTTTTTTAGTCACCGAAGCCTGGGATGTAAATAATATTCCTCATTCGCTGTATATCATGCCAGAGCATTTTCAGATGATCATCGGAAAAAACATTGTATACATTTTCACATGATTCAGTGTCCACTCCTTGATTGACATAACATAAACGCCGTTACTAAGAGGACCAATTATTATGCTATCTCTTCATGACATTCAATAAACCCTTCTGGGACTTTCATATTCACGCGTCGATTTCAAAAGCTAGATTTTACAAACTATTGCTATTAAATCTCTTCCTCTCTCTATGGTTAATGGCCCTTGCTATCTTTCTCTCTGAGAGTATGATGCCAGCACTCCGTCATTACATAATTTCTTATGTAATAACGCTTCGTCCTTGGGCAACCTGGTTGTCTCACTCTAAGTGATACCACGAGTGTCCTACTTTTTCTTCACTTGAAAAATTTTGCTATGCACGTTGAACAACTATCTTCTGCGATGCTGTTCTATAACGGCAGGACTTTACAAACACAATATTGTATGGATTGCATGTGTTTTACGGCTGGCCGGGTGACAACGAAATCATTGTCCAGAGCGTCATCATTCAGTTGTTTTCTAAGTTAGACATTTGACATTTGGATCGAAGATATAGTTCCTTAGAACCCATGTTTTCCATTAAAAAACAATTGAATATCCGCTCCGGTTTCACCGGAGATAGACCTAGGTCGAGAATTTCAAACGGAACCCTGTAGATATTTTTACGCCATTCGATACACCAAAAAATTATCTCTCAATGGCATATCACAAGTGGACACATTTGTTTTTAAAGAGGCGGCACGGGAGAAATTTTTTCTAAAATCAATATCGGCACTGTGACGTCATTGATCGAAGTTTCGTCAAGCAATCTAATGAAATAGCAAATAAACGAAGCACTAAAACATGCAAAAATGTTCATTCGTCGCCAATCAGGATTCCTTTTAGTAATTATTTCAAGTGACATTCTTTCTCTTGAATTTTCTCGAAAATTATATATAGGAAATTGTACTTTTTTTAAATTAACATTAGAGTATAAGTCAGTAACTACACATAAATGCTTGACATACTACGCCTCTTGTTTTTATTTTTGATTAAAAAATCATTAAAAGTTATTTTGTCTTTTTCATTACACATAAATAAATAACTACGTGTACATAAATTTTAGGTTTTATTAATTTAATTCTGACAATTTCCCTATTTTAAACAATTACGCTAAAAAAACCGAGGGGTAAAAAAACTCATTCAATCGAATGTACTATGCGCCTTCTTGCTGGCACAATTGAATTCTCCTGATATTTTCAGTAAGTAACTTTCTTAAATGTTGTTCCGAAATCATGTCAATTACCATTATTCGATTTTCTAGGATCCCTAAAATTGGTGAATGGATTGCATACACTTTTTCTTCGAGAAATCCCCAGAAGTTCATGTAGTCAAGTCGGGCGATCTGGCTGGACCATTAGTACTCAACCAATTCCAACCAAATCGTTCAGTAAAATAGTTCGTTACAGCTTTTGTATTATGGGCTGGGGCACCATCTTGTTGGAAGATGAATCCATCATTTACATCTAAATGTAAGTTTCCCAAAAAATGTTCAATTTGGTTTTGAAGAAATTTCAAATACATTTCACCATTTAATGGTAGAAAAAATTGGACCGATGACGTCCTAGTACAGCCAATCAAACATTCACTCCAAAACGCTCTTGAAAAGCAGCTTCTCTTACCAATCGTTGATTTTCTCTACAACATTGGTAAATCTATATTCATCTGAAAATAGTATTTGATGATAGAATACTCTATTAACATTATATTTTTCCAAAAACCAATTACAATAATTCAACCGCCTCTGAAAGTCATTTTCGTATACGTGATAGTGAATATGATATTTAAAAGATTTAAAACCGTGCTTCTTCAGCACGAAGGTATTGCATTGGTTGCCCAACACTCGAACGAAATCAGTTCAGATATTTTACATGAACTGAAATATTTGTCTCAACTTCTTCGCTTACTATAGCCATTGGCATCATCATCGTCATTATTTTCATTTTTGAAGTGTTGAATTTACCATTGAAAATATTTTTTTGAAGGAGCCCCACGATCCCAGATCGTTCTCCATATGAAATCTGCGTTTGTCTGGCATTTTTCCTACATTCGCCGTAGATAAGCAGCATGTCAATATGATGCTCTCGGGTATAAACCATAGCTTGAAATGGATAACCATGAATGGAACTGAACACCAAAACACGATGAAAGGAAACTTTTCACACACGATAACGGAAAGAAAAAATTAAACTTATTGAGAACAAGTATAAAAAACAATTTTGATGTTTCTAATAGTAACCAATTACTAATTGTCTACAATTTGTTTCTAATGCCTACTTATCTACCTATATTTCTATGCGTTCTTATGCCATACATAAGGAAGTGATCAAACAAATGTTTATGTAAATGTAGTTATTTATTTAGGTGTAATGAGAAAGACAACCTCCAATGATTTTTTAATTGAAAATAAAAACAAGAGTCGTAGTTTGTCAAGCATTTATCTGTAAATACCCCAAGCAGCATCATAGTGACGGAAACTGATACTGCAACTTCGCCTTGGTGGTTATCACGTAATTACCACTGAATCTACCACTATACAGTAAGAATAACTAAAATCTTATATTTACATGGTTGTAGTAACGTTATTCCCATCTTCCCATATAGATGGGGAGATTGAGTGGCTACCATAGGGTGGCTACTCAACAGTTCTATAACTTGTTAGGGTCAATTGTCACCAAGCAGAATTACCTCAAAGGTTTTCAAACTTGAAAGTGCAAAATAACCATTGCGTTAACCATCCTGTACCACTAAAACATCACTTTCCATAGATTATAATCACTTTCAATAGAGTATCACAATCAATTTCAATAGAGTATAATAGTTTCGGTGAAGTTTTAGTAACTTCCATCAAAACTTCAATGTGGCAGACACTTGATTGTGATATGTGGTGATGCGTGTCACGTTTCTGCTATCTCCATAAGTGATTGCCACAGTTCGCATTTAAAAATCACTACAAAATTTCAATTACCTCTAGAATTCACCATCAAGTTACCGTGGATTGGTCCGCACGTTGACGAGAGCTAACCTAACTTTTCTCAAATAATCTTATTGTGGCTTACTAAAAGTTTATTTTACCTGTTAACGTGAATAATATTTATTCAAAATAAAATGGGTTATGCGTTTACAATAGACAATTTTTCTTGATTTTGGAGTGACCGTGGATTGGTCCGCGCGATGACAAAAACTAACTTAACTTTTTTCAAATTCATTTATTGTGGCTTACAAAAATTCGTTAAACCTGTAACGTGAAACGAGAATGGGTTATGCGTCGTCAATAGACATTTTTTCTTGATTTTGTATAAAAAGCTTAATTCAACTAGATCGGATCTGTGACTTGTGCGCCTGCTTAATATTCATACCTTAATTGTTGATTCAGTTTGCATAAATGCCATCATTTTAATTACTTGTTAATTGATCATTGTTACCTGATAATTGTTAATTGCAGCTGCATAAATCCACCATACTTGCTACATGTCCTTTTTCAACAATTAAATGACATGTACCCGCAATTTCGAGGTTATAACTTTGAAGTGGCAGGTTATAATAGCCGCGACGTGTTCGCCACTTTCAAGGGTATGAGACTTATTGTGATTTTTGGGTTAAAACTTTGAAGGATGAGTCATGGGTCTGCGACGTGGGTGCCACTTTCTAGTGGTGGAAAAGTTAATAAGTTAGTTCCACTAGCCACTCTATGATGGAAGGAACTTCAAAGTAGTATATTTTCAGTTTCAGCCACTTTGAAGTTATATTCTCCAGAAGCCGCCATATTCACAGGAATATGCGGTCGCAATTATTAGACATACAATAAAGATTTATTTGTCGTCAGTATTGCATCAAATGTAGTAATTTATTACAAGTATTGGTTTCAAGTAACCAAGATTGCTAACAAAAAAAATAGAGGTATTCAGTACATAATTTCAGTGGCGAGTTATTTCCAAAATTATAATGCTTTCCTTGGATGAAGAGTATTCAGATGGCGCGAGCTCACAATCGAGCTACAACACCCATATTTCACAGAAAACTTACTTTGTTTGTTATATTTTCTTACAATTATAGTCGATCGAGTGTTGGAAATGAATCGGGCGAAATGGAAGAATTAGGAGTGTTCATTATGAAAATATGTTGCAGGACAGAGATCAATTTACATATCAATTACACCCTGCGCAGTCAGTTGTTTAACGTGTCTAGTGTCGGCCACTACATATCCACGTTTTTGCCAGGTGACCACGACGTGGTTGGAATAGGCAATCTGAGATCCAGGAACGTAGATCGGAACGTAGCGGCCACCAAAAAAGTTTTCCCCATTTTGGTAGCCGCCGCGTGATAGAACTGTGTATATTACGTGGCACTGGTTTTGGTCAAACACTTCAAAGTTCTCCTGGCCGCTCCGTTCAGTCCATTTAAAATTCTTCTTGGGACTGACTTTCACTTTAATGTTAATTTAAAAAAAGTACAATTTTTTATTTAATTTTTTTTAGAAAATTCCAGACAAGGAATGTAATTCGAAATAATTACTGAAAGGAATCCTGATTGGCGATGAATCAAAATTTTAGCATTTTTCATCAAAAACTAATCGAAGTGCTTCGTTTGTCTGGTATTTTATTAGGTTGCTTGACGAAAATTCGATCGATGACATCACAGTGTCAAAAGCCTAACTTAAAGAACAACTGAATGACGCTCTGTTCAATGATTTCGTTGTCACCCGATATGGTTTGAAAGTTCGTCATAGGTTTGATGGCTTTATCATATTATATTCCAAGAAGGAAATAACCGATGAGTTATGCCAGAGATTGATAAACTATTACTGAAAATTGTATTCAGTACAAACTAACAAACCTCATATAAAACGAGCATAAAGGACAAACACATAGAATAACTTTTCATATCTCAAATGACATGTTGCCAACATTGTTATGAAAATAACGTGAAATGAAAGAGACCGTTGGAAGCGATAAATTTATTACTTCCTCATCATAATTTTTCCGACATTTCAATGATTTTAATGATATTTTGTTACTAACACTCTCAGAACTTTGTTTTTCCAAACACTGACATACTGATTGGAACAGGTGAATATTTTTTTCTTTATTAACATAATAGTAGAAAGAACAGGATGATAGTTCGAGTCAAGTTCAGATAGATTTGCAAACATTGGAACTGGACTAGTGTCAAATCAGACCATGCTCCCGTATTTATCAATTATAATTACTATTGAATGTTCAGTTAGTATTGCAACGAAATGTTATTCAAACAACTCTGCAAATTGAAAGCATTTGCAATGGTGAATGCCTAACAAAACGAAACAAATATTCCCAATTTATCAAGTTGTAATCTCGGCAAATTATACAAACTTTCAGATACACCTTATTAATAGTAACTAATGCGCGTGATAGTACTGACATCTCTTCTCTTCTTCTTTTCTGCCGCGTACCTGGTACATTCCACAATAGCAGATTTATGATACTATATTCATAATGAGACTATATATGACGGAAATCTGGGAAATATACTTTTGATTTCGCCATGGATTTATGATGTTGAGCTCTTCTCGCATTACCATTGGCGTTTTAGGTGAAATATGATAAATATTACCGCTGGAATGCATCTAACGGTACTTGGCAATAAAATTGTTTTATGGTACTATCTGTTGTTGTTCCTGGGATCGTAATCGTGGCATGGAATTGTTTGAGAAGAATGTGTATCATGGAGGATCGGTCATAACATTTTTGATACTCTTTCCATATGTTTAATAATTTCGAAATGATCTTGAAGTCCAGAAAAGATCTCTTGTCTTAGTGTTGTAACAAATTGCTCAGTATTACTTCGGAACGAAAATATGTCTTCTCAAAAATTCACAGTTTAGAGATAAACTTCAAATATTTTCGAAAGGGGCCACTACCCAAATAATTCGTATGGACAATTTGAAAGCATATTTCCGATCCCAGAGAGCCGCGTTATAGTAGTCAAGTAGGACACACTATTTCACAAAAAGTTATTTTTGTTCACCGGCAGATATGAGGAAAAGTAATTTTATCGTCATGAAATACCATTTCATATAAGCACATGATGAGTTATGAAATATATTCTTGAGAGAATATTAGGTAACATTGTTGATAATACGAATTAGAGTGGTGTGAAAGTATTTTTCTTCCATGCAAATGGTTGGTTTTAACTTTCACGTTATAAAATATTGTATTTTTAATAGATTTATCTGTGGTAAGGAAACATAATTGTTAAAAGTACATCGCAGATAGGAAATACGTAAAATGACTGGGCTATTATTCTTGGAGGTTCGCAGGGGTTGGGAGATTTTATGGGCAAAGCTAGTTATGTTTTCAAAGTTGTTCTGCAGAAGAGCAGTTCGGTTCGGAGTCTTAGACGTTACACACCTCTCTCATGGCATCCAATTTTTTTTATTATATAGGCCTTGACAGCATAATTTTAGGTTACTCAAAATTTCTTATCATTCAAATGAGCGAGCTAATTAAATTCAAACTGTTTCAATTCCCAACAAGTTTTTCATTCAGAATGAAGTTTTGAAAAAAGTCTTTTTTATCTGAAGTTTTTAAGTTTTCGATTAGATTTTTATATGAAATGAAGAGGTAGGAAGCCAAAAGTTTCCTTAAATCCAAGTTCTCTCCATAAAAATAAGTACTTCAGTATATTTAAATTATGATTCTAACATTGATAATTGAATTTAAAATACCTATTATTATATCTATGGATTATATATCATATCTATCAATGAATTATCTAGAAATAAAGAATAAAGATAAACCGGTGCCGAAACTGACTACCAGAAAACCGACTGTGCCATCATATCCTGTTATGTTTCCTACTCCAAACTCTCATTGCTAAATTTGTTAGAAACATTCAAAAGCATTTTTTTTATTTTTCGTAGTTTTTGACTTGTAACTTGGAAACTAATAAACCAATTCCAATACTCTCAATGGACGAAACGAAAATGAGCCGTAGCAGAACTCGATGGGATTGTTACTAACGGAGAAAAACCGGAAAAATCTGCGTTTTTTTAAAATTCATAACACCATTATTCTTCAAGTTTTGAAGCAGGCTCTCCACGACATAGTGGTGATTGATATGAACTTTATGTGTGAAAAACTCAGGTACTGTTGGATTATTAGTTTTGGCATAATTGCAATTTTATTTTTTTAATGCACTTTATTGCAGCAGACCTGGATGCGTCATAGGTGGTCCGATTTCGATTTTTCTGAAAGATTTTGATAGTTGAAGTATAGTACTACTAGATGACTATTCTCATTTTGCGTTGGAATGCTGCAAGATAGGTGAGAAATGCTTGCAAACATGACCGAAAACCGGCGAGTGCATGAAAGCGGCTTAGGAGTGGGGATAGAGCAGCAGATTCATAACGGGCGCAGGGCGCTTGTATTGCTATACATACGCTTCCCCGCGTCTGCTCTTTAACCCCACTACTGAGCCGCTTTCACGCACTTGCCAATTTTTGCAGCAGTTTTGCAGCATTTTAACGCAAAATGAGAACACGTTTTGTAGTACTCTACTTCTACTCTCGAAATCTTTTCGGGAAATTGAAATCAGACCACCTAAGGCGCATCCAGGTCCGCTGCAATAAAGTGCATTAAAAAATTCAGATTACAATTATGCCAAAACTAATGATTCGACAGCGCCTGAGTTTTTCACACATAAAGTACATATTAATCACCAAGATGTCGTGGGATCACTAAGATGTCGTGGGATCACTAAGATGTCGTGGGAAGTTTGCACTACAACTCAAAAGACAAATGCCATATCTATGATTTGAAAATCTTCCATTTCTGTTGGCTAATTTCACAACTCAAAAGAACATGCAGGCGTGATCTCGACGATGCAATAATCCTTTTCGTCTCGTCATGAGAAATATGTTATTTTGGCTGACTCACAGTAAATAACTAGCATCGTTTCCATGACAAAGCCCTTCGTCTCCAACATTAAAGCTTCTGGTGTTGCCGCCTACGAGTTAGGCCGGTCATAAAAATCTGCTAATTTGCTCAATCGAATTAAATGACATTGTGAGTTTGTTGCTCCGGAGGATTCAAAGATGGAAACTCACCTTGAGAACGAGTATGCGCTATTCAAATTTGTTCTCGGAAGAAAAAAAGCAGATGACTTCGAAAAGAGAAACTGATTATTGTCGAAATTCAGGGAAAAGTGGCTTTAGTTGAATCATTCCCTTCACACCTCCGAACATATATTCCAAACGAAATTTTCAAATTCTCTCTTCCATTTTCTGGGTTCCTTATTTTCTTGAAATAACATGGCTAATTCAACAAACCAAATTGTTACATTTTTGTCAATACATTCGATGTATTGTATTCGATATGTGAGGTAATTTGTGATATTTGTTGCCCTATACGCATTTTCTATTTTCCTTACAATATATTTGGGATATTGATTATAATTGAGAATGAATCTAATCGAAAGTGTGAAAACCAAATCCATTTCAGGATACATCACAACTCACAAAACTAGGAAATGAAAATAAATATTGAAATACGCCACAATAATATCAGGAGTGTTAATAAGAATCTAGATGAAATGAAAGTATTGATTGTAAGTGAACTTAGATTTAATAAAAATAGAAACACCCCCATTTTGCCTAAACTTTCTGCAGAAATAAGATGCTAGACAATAATCCAACATATTTATATACTTGAGAAAACTTTCTGCCAACCAATGCTCGGATAAACAAATAATGTCATAGATATGCGTTTCTAAAAACAAATGAAGTTATTCAACCTTATTTGACAGACATTGTATATTAATATGAAAAACAGTCATTGATGCTATTGTTTTCTTGGCCAAACGCTAGCTGTCTTCTTCTAAATTTGTATGGTCAATAGTGACTTTAAATGATGAGTAGTACTGAGAATACATTGAATTCAATTTTTCTATAGTAGCTTCCGGGAAACTTTCTGTCAATGTTGATTTCAGTTCTTCAATCGTCATGTCAGGATGTAGTTTGAATGATATAGTGGCCTGGGGAGCAGCTAGCGCTAGTTTAATAAAAAATGTCGAACAAATTCAAAAATGAGTATTGAAAATGATCTTTTTGAAAAAAGAACTTACCCCACAGACACATTATACCGGGTGGCCCATTAGTGTGAGGAAGTACAGTATCTCGCCTATAATGAGGAGTATGATAAAATGTTTCAGATAAAAGTTAAATGGTTTACTTTGTTGCTCATTTTGAAAATATTGTGGTATATACAGAGTGATCCTTTGAAGCGGGGCAATACAAATCATCATTTTTTTAAATGGACCCCCCTGTGAATTCTCTCGAAGTTGAACTGAGCAAAATGTTTTACATAAGGAGGTATTTCGTTTTTTCGAAAATTTTGCGGCGTTGTCAAGTTATTGCTGAAAGTAATAAAATCTTCGGAAAAACAGACCACCATAAATGCCATCATAAAAAATGTATGGATAAAATTTAAGCAGAATTATTTAGGACATGCAACATCAAGAGTGAGATGAAATGTTGGTATGGACTGAAAATTACATTTCTCAAACAGGACATTTTATACAGAGGCATTAATTCGACAAACTTCGAATATCAAAAACTTGATTTTTTCAAATGAAACACCCAGTATGTTATGTCACCATTTTGGAGAACCACTTCATTCCTACAATTTTTGTTGAAATGACTTAGCCCCTGAAATTGACAGATTTTATGAAATCTGCAATTCAATTTTCAATTTGTCAAAAATTCTCTTTCTATTTACGTAAGGCCAGCTAGGATTTTGACACTCAGTTACTGTTACTGAAATTTAACATAATTGCAATGTTAAACTTAAAACTGAAAATCGGTTGGGAAAAGTCTGGAAAACATGTTTTCGTTGAAGTATTTAGGACCAGGTAGCCGTGTTGATAGAAGCATCGCTTTTCAATCATTCTATCTGCCAGTCGTGTGGGTTCAAAGCCTAGCGACTGCAGAATCTTTTTTCTGAGAGAAAGTGCTAGGAATCGCACGTTAGAACGAAAGACCTCGTTAATCCTTGGCTCGCACAAGTCCCGACTTCTGAGGGCTGCCCGTTCATAAGGGGAGGACAGCTGGTAAACGGCAAAAACATTTTATGAATTTTTTTATTTATGAGAGTAAATAATTTAAACGATAACAAAATTTTTTTTTTGAAAATTATAATAACTGCTCAAATTGACACAATAATGTATTCGGTTTTGAAATTCTTCATTAACTCGCTTCAACATGCTGACTGGAATATTTTGGAATACGTCCCCAATTCTATTTTTCATATCCTCCTTTGTAGATGGGGGTATTCTATAAACTTGATCTTTAACGTAGCTCCACATAAAAAAATCCATTTTTGTCAAATCTGGTGAGCGAGGTGACCACTTGAGAGGACCTCCTCTACCTATCCATCTTCTGGGAAATGCGGTGTCTAAATAATTATTAACAGGAACAGTGTGGTGAACAGGTGCTCCGTCGTGTAAATACCACATTCTTCGTTTGATTCGAATGGGTAAATGATTACTTAATTCTGGTAACTGGTTTTCCAAAAAATCGAGGTGAATCAAGCCATTAACTCTTCCCTCAAAGAAATATGGCCCAACGATGAAATTTCCAATTATGCCACCCCATACATTCAGGGACCACTTTGTCTGACTGGTGGTTCGAGAGAAATGGGGGTTATCTGTTGAATAATAATGGAAATTATGTCTTTTTACAAACCCATTTTTATGAAATGTTGCTTCATCGGAAAATTAAACATAATTAAAAAAATATCTGTCTTGTAGCAACTGTTGCTGAGCCCATTCACGAAATGTTACTCTTTTCTCAAAATCATCATCTAATAACTCTTGATGTAACTGAAAACGGTACGGATGAAACTTATTCTTTTTCAAAATTCTTTGTATGTCAGTTTGTTTGGATATTTCTCTATGCGAGAGGATCTTCTGTAACTTTTAAGAGGACAGTCATTTCAGTTTCTTCAGTTAATGCAGTTTTGGTTCTTTCTATTTTTTCATATGCGACATTTCCTGTTCGAGTAAATCGAAGAAGCAACTTTTCAAACACTTCTTTTCTGGGTTGTCGCCTGTCTGGATGTCGTTCATTATAAATTATGGTCGCTAATAGACAGTTTTTATCACTTGCCCCCAGTACAAAAATCATATCGGTCAATTCTTCGGTGGAGAAATTCATTTCAAATTATTTCAAATTATAAAGCGATAGATACAAAATTGTCTGACAGAAATTTTTGTTTTATGCCAAACCTTATCGATCATTGAATGTCAAATTCATAGCCCCCTTCCATAACAGTTTCATTGCGCATGGCGCACACGAGAACCACCACTTGCCTTACTGAGAAGTGCATGACGCATTTATTTACGCACCATGAACTAGTTTACAAGCAACCGGTTAGTATTATTTTAGCATTGTAGATATTGTCTGTGGTTAAGTGAGCGTTTTGTACGGAGCATAACCTATGGAAAACTAGTTCTTGAATTTTGTAAATATTAAAGTGATAAACACGCAGTTTTAGTCGAAATAAAATGAAATTGCAAATTTCACAAAATCTGTCACTTTAAGGGGCTAAGTCATATCAACAAAAATTGTAGGAATGGAGTCGTTCTTCAAAATGGTGACATAACATACTGGGTGTTTCATTCAAAAAAATCAAGTTTTTGATATTCGAAATTTGTCAAGTTAATACCTCTGTATAAAATGTCCTGTTCGAGAAATGTAATTTTCAGTCCATACCGATAGTTCATCTCACTCTTGGTGTTGCATGTCCCAAATAATTCTGCTTAAATTTCATCCATACATTTTTTATGATGGCATTTGTGGTGGTCTGTTTTTCCGAAAATTTTCTCACTTTCAGCAATACCTTGACAACGCCGCAAAATTTTCGAAAGAAGAAAATACCTCCTTATGTAAAACATTTTGCTCAGTTTAACGGCAAAAAAAATTACAGGGGGGTCCATTTAAAAAAATGATGATTTGTATTGTCCCACTTCGAAGGAACACTCTGTATATTCCACAATATTTTTGAAATGAGCAACATAGTAAACCATTTAACTTTCATCTGAAACATTTCATCATACTCCCCATTATAGGTGAGATACTGTACTTCCTCATACTAATGGGCCACCCGGTATAAAAAAACTCCCATTTTAGATATCAGACAATTTTACTTTCTAAAAACCGTATTCAGATAACACACAAATGAACGGAAAAAAATAGAACACAAATATGAAACAAAATCAATTCAAATGTCCTGAAATCTCAGAGGAATACCCTCCAGAGATCCTATTCTTATCTAGCTCTCCGGCTATATAATCAAATTCAAATAGAAAACTATTGGTAGCAAAAATGTATTCAAAACTAAACTTACAATCTGGAACTTAAACTTGCCAAGGATGCAGATACACCAATATGTTGACATGAAAAATATATACTATTATCTGTATGTACAATCTATCTACTTTAGTTCTTGTATTTTATTACATATATAACCAATTAATTCTGGTTATACATGTATAACATATTGATTCTAGTATTTTAACCTTTTCAATTCTAGTATTTTATTACATGTATAACCCATCTCACATCCTGAGAGTTTTATATTTTATTAATATCATTATTTTGTAAACTTATTCATCTTGATAACTACTATGAGCTATATATAATCCATCTCACGCACAAGTTTGTCCTTCTGAATCCCATATTTCTTGGTCACAGTGAGTTTTGTAGAATTGTTAATGTTGAAAAGGGAAACATTCTCAATTGAATATTGAGAGAAAGTTTTTTCTGTGAATTGAAAAATCCACGATTAAAATGAAGTTATTTTTTTTTGTGAATGTCTAACAGAAAACAACTACTTCCCCGGCTAAAGCCACGCTGGACATTGAACTACATCTGATAGATATTCTGAAAAGGCCCTAACTCAAAAGAAAAAATCTGAAATTGAAAATTTGAATTTTCATTCAGATAGTTATTTGATTTTCTATTCCAGTCTTAATTAAGAACTCATAAAGATGAATGAGGCATAGAAGAATGTTTTCCAAAAGAGAGTACTGGTGAGTACTCTCATTCGTAACATTGACGCAGGAGAGACATCGCATTCACTAGGTCTTCAATACATTTTTGTCGACGAAAATCTATTTCACGCTTCCACGATCATCAGGAAGACCGGAAGAAATAGAAAACACATTTTCAAGAAGCAATCTCACTTTGCAAAGATGGAAAAAGTTAGAATCATTTCTTTTGGAGAGACACTTTGAAATTAGTGTTTTCTGACATTAAAACCTGTCATGGGGTATGATAGATTGATTTGTTGAAAATATAAACAGGATGTTCATAAAATCAGATGTGGAATCATCTGCGACTGAAAGATAAACTTTAGTCACTATCTTCCATCGTCAAGATAACCTCTTGTGGGGTATTCATGTTGAAAAGGGAAACATTCTCAATTGAATATTGATAGAAAGTTTTTTCTGTGAATTGAAAAATCCACGATTAAAATGAAGTTATTTTTTGTGAATGTCTAACAGAAAACAACTACTTCCCTGGCTAAAGCCACGCTGGACATTGAACTACATCTGATAGATATTCTGAAAAGGCCCTAACTCAAAAGAAAAAATCTGAAATTGTAAATTTGCATTTTCATTCAGATAGTTATTTGATTTTCTATTCCAGTCTTAATTAAGAACTCATAAAGATGAATGAGGCAAAGAAGAATGTTTTCCAAAAGAGAGTACTCACCAGAAATCATTTGTAACATTGACGCAGGAGAGACATCGCATTCACTAGGTCTTCAATACATTTTTGTCGACGAAAATCTATTTCACGCTTCCACGATCATCAGGAAGACCGGAAGAAATGGAGAACACATTTTCAAGAAGCAATCTCACTTTGCAAAGATGGAAAAAGTTAGAATCATTTCTTTTGGAGAGACACTTTGAAATTAGTGTTTTCTGACATTAAAACCTGTCATGGGGTATGATAGATTGATTTGTTGAAAATATAAACAGGATGTTCATAAAATCAGATGTGGAATCATCTGCGACTGAAAGATAAACTTTAGTCACTATCTTCCATCGTCAAGATAACCTCTTGTGGGGTATTCATGTTGAAAAGGGAAACATTCTCAATTGAATATTGATAGAAAGTTTTTTCTGTGAATTGAAAAATTCACGATTAAAATGAAGTTATTTTTTTTTGTGAATGTCTAACAGAAAACAACTACTTGCCCAGCTGAAGCCACGCTGGACATTGAACTACATCTGATAGATATTCTGAAAAGGTCCTAACTCAAAAGAAAAAATCTGAAATTGAAAATTAGCCGGGGAAGTAGTTGTTTTCTGTTAGACATTCACAAAAAAATAACTTCATTTTAATCGTGGATTTTTCAATTCACAGAAAAAACTTTCTATCAATATTCAATTGAGAATGTTTCCCTTTTCAACATGAATACCCCACAAGAGGTTATCTTGACGATGGAAGATAGTGACTAAAGTTTATCTTTCAGTCGCAGATGATTCCACATCTGATTTTATGAACATCCTGTTTATATTTTCAACAAATCAATAGAATTGTTAAATTGACGACGAATAAATATTATTATTATTATCTCTAGATTAACGCAGACCTTCCCCATGTTCTTTTCCCCACTACTCTGCGGATGATAGGACATCAAAAGAAATTGTGCCTATCCCAATTAAGAAAATAAGCAGCAATAGACATTCATCATCTAGTGTAGTTTATGTTATATCATTATCATTATTCTATCATCCATATCAACTGTGTATTTCCTATGAGAATCATTGGTGACTAATCACTGACCTCTACTAGGCATTATTATTCACAGGAGCAACAATTTTGGTACCACATTCGATAATTGATCGATCGAACCCCACACTATATATTTTAATAAATGATACAAGACCGAATATCAATGATCATTTGGCGAACACATTCGATGTCTTCAGTGAAAACGATTTGGGTTTATCGTCGAAATGTATCTGGCACCTTCGCCGTCACGATCCATTCGGATACAAAGCACGACTCCACGCAATCATCAACAGAAAGAATGCCACAATTACAGAACGTCATTAAGATTTCAGATTGGCCGAGTTCATTTCAAATTTACACTGACAGATTAACATACAAGAATGGCAGTAGTAGCACTACCGGTGGAAGCCAGATGACATAGAATAAAAATCGATGTTGAGCCTGTGTTGCTAATGGAATCAAGTCCAATGTCCATCACCATTAAAAAATATATCTTGAACTATTTAAAATTGAATGTGTTTTGGTAAACTATATTACATAAATAGCGAAAAATAAGAACAGGAATTATTTACGCCGACGTTTTGTCTATATATTTAGACTTCTTCAAGGCCACAATGAGAGGAGCATGTGAAGAAAGATTCTTCTTAGAATAAAATTTATGAATTATTCCATTTGAATCAAAATATAGAACAACGAAATATGGAATATAGAATAATAAACAATTAAATAATTATATGGTGCACTAAAGTTCAATATGAAAACAGGAATTTAAATATACAATTATAAAATGAAAAATAAAACAAACTCACTTTTATAATTTTATATATTTCATTTGTGGGTTATACAGTAAGTTTCGAATACTTTGCACCAGATGGGAAACTTTTTTACATGCTTTTATATTTAGTTTAAAGTGAATTTTGACCGACTTCTAGTCGTCCGATTAATTTGAAATTTGGCAGGTGTTCATAATTCTGGTGACAATGCATTATGGAATTTCTTAGAGAAAAAACAAAATGACGGATGAGATTTGTATTTATGGTCCGATTTGATAGAAAATTGGTATGTGGGAGTTTTCGGGGTTGGATATTATGAATTTTTTGTCGAAATTCATAAATTCAAGATGGCGGCCCCAATATGGAGGACGGTTTTGTGATTATGGTCCAATTCGCATCAAAATTGGTATGTGGGATTTTCGGGATCGGAGATTATGAAATTTTTGTCAAAATTGATGAATTCAAGATGGCGGCCCCAAGATGGAGGACGAGTTTTGTGATTATGGTCCAATTCGATTCAAAATTGGTATGCGGGGATTTTAGGGGTCGCAGATTATGAATTTTTTGTCGAAATTCATAAATTCAAGATGGCGGCCACATGATGGATGACTAGTTTTCGGATTACGGTCCGATTCGATTCAAAATTGATATGCGGCGGTTTTCGAGGTCGGAGATTTTGATTTTTCTGTCAAAATTTATAAATTCAAGATGGCGGCCTCAAGATGGAGGACGGGTTTTTGGATTATGGTCCTATTATATTCAAAAATTGGTATGTAGGGGTTTTCAGGTTCGGAGATTATGAATTTTATGTCAAAATCTACAAATTAAAGATGGCGACTACATGGCAGACGAGTTTTGTGATTATGGTCCGATTCATTCAAAATTGGTAGGCAGCGGTTTTCACGGTCGGAGATTTTGAATTTTTTGTCAAATTTTTTCAATTTAAGATGGCGGCCCCAAGATGGGAAACGAGTTTTCTGATTATGGTCATATTTTATTCAAAATTGGTATGTAGGGTTCGGAGATTATAAATTCAAGATGGCGACTCCAGGATGGCAAACAAGTTCTGTGACTATGATCAGATTCTATTTAAAATTGGTGTATGGGAGTTTTTGGGGTCGGAGATCATGATTTCTTTCAGCTCAAAACTCACAGGGAAAATACCTTGTGATAACGATGCTTAAATTTTCAAATTCAAGATAGCGGCCCCAAGATGGAGGACGAGTTTTCTGATTATGGTCATGTTTTATTCAAAATTGGTATGTAGGGGATTTCAGGTTCGGAGTTTATAAATTCAAGATGGCGACTCCAGGATGGCAAACAAGTTCTGTGACTATGATCAGATTCTATTTAAAATTGGAGTATGGGAGTTTTTGGGGTCGGTGATCATGATTTCTTTCAGATCAAAACTCACAGAGAAGATACCTTGTAATAACGATGCTCTATTAGAAATGAACAGATTAAGGCAAACTAACTAAAAAGCAAAAAATAAAATAACTTATGAAAAAAAATTGAAGGCAAGCTGCTATTTAAGCCGTGTACTAAAACGTTGAATTATTTGATTTCAAAAAGCTTGTCGCGTGAATTATAATAAAATTATTACTTCGACAAGTTGATACTTACCAACCAAACGTTGTCCAATGAAATTAATTGATACCTACTTTTATGAATACTTTGTAAAAATTAAACATTTTGACAAGTTCTTACTTACCAACCAATCAAACTAATCGGTACTTACTTTCATGAACAGTTCACGCAACATGCTTTTTAAAACCAAACAATTCAACAAAAAATAATTAAATCATTGTCAGCGATGACTTAAACTTATTTTATACGTTTTAGTACACGGCTTAAATAAAAGCTTGTCTTTAAAACGTTTTTTTATTGGTTATTTTTAATATCCAATTGTCAGAAAATTTTATTCTTGATGAAAATTGGTGCATTGCTTAGAACTTGCATTTGAGTTGTCAAAATTCTACATTTGCAAACGGTGTACAGAAAAATAGGAATTTTGATCAGTAGTAAACTTCCCTTATTTTCGACATATCAAAAAAGTTTAATTGGAATTGAATCCTTAAATTTCTAGTCTTCTTCCATCACCGAACATTTTGATCGTCACATCGATGGCAGTACCTCACAAGACTGGAAGGGAACTCGAAATTTTTCCAAAATGTTCAAAAATGGTACTTTTTTGATAAATCGGGAAAAAACGCAAATTTGAAAGTTCAAGTTGAGGAGTACCTCATTATTACTAACAAGACATAATTCTGATATGGAATCAATTGGGTACAAAATATTACATTTAAGATCAATCTAGTTATGAACAATTCTGTGGTCTCTGAAAGTGAGGAAGAAATCGTTTTTTATTTCGTTTTATACCGCTTATCTAGTTTCATTTAGGATTGTTGAGGTTCTTGGATTCAAATTGGGTTATTTATATCCATCAAGAGTGGAAATTATTGAAATAGTATAATAAGAAAAGATGAATTAAACTACTACTATCACAAAAATCAAACAAGGAATCAAAGCTTTTCTAATAAGCGTCTTAAACTGATTTGAACCAAGTTCATTTAACGTATAGAACATACAAAATGATTTGAATGATCAGTCCAAAGAAGAATAATGAATTGAGGATGCAATATTTCAATTTATAAATCGTTAACTTGGTCAATGAGTACTATTATGTAATATTGTTATTCAATTAATGCATTCGGTTTGATTCGTATTCATCCTATTTCATATGATATATGACTGGGAGAAGATTGCGATAAATTGAAAGATAATTGCAGAACTATCCATCTACTCTGAACATAATTAAATAAAAAAAGGAAAAAACGCATTGAGTTTCCTGAAATCCTCGATTTTCCATCAATAGAATCACATATCTATATCGCCAATATTCATAAACACTTTATTTTCATTGACTATTTCCATCAAAAAAAGACGTTTCAAATATTCAATAATCAATCAATCGGCTTTCTTCTCACTCCTGGTTCATCATTAGAGAGCATTGCGTGTCACCAAAGATAATAATATTTGAGTCTCTTGAAAAATAACTTGTCACCCTGATCGATAATGGTCATAAAGGGATCGGCCACATCTTAATTTCTCTCATCTTGTTAACCTATCGCTCTTTGACGCACAAATAACGGTGTCACTAAAAATTTCTAAGTGCCCCAACTTGTTCAGATAAGAAATACTGTCTGCCCTTCATCACGTTCCCAAGGAATATCTTCGTGGGAGTGGCTCCTGCACCGATGGTTCGGCGTTAGTTTAGCTAGGTCCCATTTTAATTCGAAGGTTCGTCAATTTCCAGTTCGTATTTAGATTAATGAATCTTCATTATTCTGTGCTTATCGCGTACTGATTCTTATTGGTTGCTGAATGATAATTTTTCAAGATAAAAGCGACCCTTAGGAATATATCGTTTAACCTGTCCCCAATGCCATGTAACGTATATAGGCAGAACTGGGAAAAAAAATCCGAACGTATAACGGTACATACATACCAGAATTTCAATAAATTCCTCAATACGAATCACTAACACAAGTTCAAGTTTTGTTAATCATTTACTAGTTTCAGTCCACAAAGATTTTCCCACAAATACATAATAGCCAACGCCGTCTAAAATCCGAGAAATGAACTTTTTTCACCTTCAGGTACATATTACTCGAAAAATTCACAGATAACTGTTAAACAAATATAAACATAGAGAATTTTCTGTTTGAAAAATTAACGCCACCCCCTGAAGAAAAAAGTAACAAAAGAATCTTCCTCTTGTTGAAATAAACCCTGTCGAATATCAAGAATCACAGTACGTTTTCGAATTTGAATTGTTTGATTTTCAATACCCGATTTTCAAGCTGCTATTTCTTTTTTTTTGAGAAATTACTTTGCTTACTGATTTGTATTATGCATCTTTATGCCGAATTCATTTTCAGGAACATAAAAGCAAATAAATCCCCCAATTTTCCATGATATATTTATTCAAGTAAATTCAGTACGAATTGTCATCCCTTTTCAAAGAGGAATATTTTTTTCTTGAATATTAGAAGTTATATTTTTCACATCTACAGAAATACTTTTTCACAATAATTGGTTGGGCAAGTTGTCTGCGCTTACGGGCGCTTCATTAATAGTTCCTGGATTTTCCTTTATCTTAATAATTAATAATTAATATGAGCAATTTTCTCCACAACTCTTTCAAAGCATTCAGGTGTACTCGCAAAGGTGCACCACAAGCAGGGATGCCATATCTTAATATGATTGATGATGGCAATTTCAGAATCACTAAATTAATTCTGAAATCTACCTTGTAATCTACACCTGGGCCAAATACCCAACAATAAACATTTATTCATGACGAATACTAACTAGGGTATCCAAAATGTACGTCAGCACTTCTGCCCTGATTTTCTATTCCCAGCCAATTTAATATTTTTAAGACCACTGATAAGATATTTTCCTTGATATATTATCTTTGTGGGTGGCAAATGAGAAAATATTTGAATAACAATGCAATGTAATGAACCCGAAAATATACTTCTGAGTTTGCGGAGTATCTTGATAAACATTAACCGAATAAACAATATTTAATGTACCTATGAAAATAATGGATGATAACAATGCTGTTAAAATTAATGCAATCGAAGTAACTTCAAGAAGAATTCTATATAAATTTTAATCTCATATACTGAGTGTCCCAAATTCAATGGGATAGTCAATATCTGATTTGCTGAAGGAATCTCATGGAAATGTTTCCCTCACAAGTTTCAGGATTTCATAGGAGTTGAATTTTTCCCAGGAACTATTTTTTCCATATAGAGTTTTTGAAATTGGTTACTGCATTATTGAGTTATTGCACTTTCCCTTAAAATGTAAGGTTCTGAGAATGATTATCTTTTAAGATACCTTATACACGAATGCTCGCTATATCTTGATGAAATTATAGGAGAAATCCTTAGAAATGCATCAGATCACATGAAAATAAGTGAAAATATACTGGGTGTTCAAAATAATGGTTGCAGTTTTTTTAGGGAATTCAGCGACTGAGAAACAATTTCGAATATAAAACAATTGCGAAATTGAAAGAATTGTATTCAGGAACAAATCACTTAGAACAATGTGATCATACCCGTAATAAACAATTTTGCAATTTTTTTTTAAAAACGTTCAAAGACTAGACTGATCTATTTTTGTACTGAAAATAATATTTTGTCAGAGAGCCAATTTGGATTCAGGGGAAACCTCTCAACAGAGCAGTATTTCAATTGACAAACACTTTTCAAAATCAACAGAAATGCTCAACTGTGTTCTTACATCTAGCTAAGGCTTTCGACACCGTTGACCGTAAAATCTTATTCAGACATCTGGAAAACAATGGTATCAGGGGCTTGTCATTAGAGATATTGAAAAATTATCTATCGAACAGAATGCAGGTTGTTAAATTGAATACTTCCTTCAGTGACCCATTACCAGTCACCATGGGGGTTCCACAGGGGACAGTAATGGGCCCCATCCTCTTTCTGCTATACATAAATAGTATTTTCTGTATTGAACAACTTGGAGGTAACTTAACGTCCTACGGTGATGATACCGGTGTTTCTTTTGTAGTTAAAACCTGGGATGAAACATTTGAAAAAGCTGAAAAGGGAATGAAAATTATTCCTAGTTGGCTCAATAATAGTTTATTGAGCCTCAATATAGAAAAGACTAAATGTATAACATTTTCCTAAATGGCTATAAATCAACCAAAGCATACCCTTCATATCCATGAACTCGACTGTAAAGGTTCCACTAACTGCCAATGTCCCATTGTGAGAAAATACAATCTTTCAAATACTTGGGATTCACTAACGCCCTCAGACATCAGGAACTCAGCTCTCTCAGGGAACTGATACGCTTCGCAAGGAGTCTCGGAATCCGGGGTCCTGAATAGATGAAGGGTAATGTACAAAACATCTTATCGAGGTACGAAGAGGCTGAAGAGCCATATCGACCCCTCTACAATCTACAAATACTTGGGAGTTATGGTAGACCAATTTCTACGCTGGAATGAGCATATTAATACACTACAAAAAGATTGTGTAAACTGATTTACAAATTCTACCAGCTCAGGAATATCTAGAATAAAAAGACTTTCATGATGATCTACATTGCTCAGCATCCACAATTCGTTATTGTATCGTTATATAGGGCGGAGCGTTCAAAACTACAATGTGAAATTTGGAGACCGTCCAAAATACCCTACTGAAAATTATTTTGAAAAAAAAACGAAAAGATTATGTGCTGCAATGTTGTACGAAGAAGCAAATGTGTTCACTATGAAAAAACTATATACCTACCAATGTCTCCTGTGGGTCATCAGTAAACCATTGAATTTCAGAAAATACCTACATATACTCGACGTAACACAAATCAGAATATTGAAGTTCGTTTCGCTAGACTCCGTCATAATCAGAGGTTTGTCACCTATATTGGACCCAAACTCTATAATCAATTACCTTCAGATCTAAAAAATATCACCAGTATTAAAACAGTGAAACTGAAATTGGGAAACTTTATGATGAACAACTTTGACTTCTTGAAAGCTACAATAGAAAACTTTTAATGGCCACTCATATTTGATCTTGAACATGAACTGAACTATTTGAAATTTCGAATTATATTTTATATAATGAGAACGGTAATGCTACGACACAAACTTGCTCAGGTGGCATTTACTTCTCTAAAAATGGCTCAAATGTCCATCTCCCTCGAATACGTATCCACTCGTATATCCTCATGATATAATTGGGCCTATTTTGGCTACTATATTATATTTTGTTTAAATTTTTGATTTATAAGCGATATATAATCAATTATGTTTATAAATCAATATTTACTAGTATCACATTACAACTGAATAACTTAACTTTATATAATTTGATGTATCAATTCATAAGAATAGTACCTAGAAATGTCATAAAAATTGATTGAAGTGACGCCCATTAGTCATGAGATAGGCTTCAAAACGACGATTCAGTTCTCTCGAACAAGTCGCTCTTAGCACCTAAACGAAACAACCTGTATATTTTTGAAAATTATACCAAAATGTAAATCTCATGAACTTGAGGAAGTTTTGTGGAAAACAATTTGTCTATATGCTCCAACAAACCCGATTTTACCTGTCACATTGAATTTGGGACACAGAAACAATCGATCCGTCACTAAATTTTTTGAGGTATAATGTTGGTTGGCCGTGTCATGAGACACCCCTTTCATTTGGACTTTTTTGTGTACTGGGAAAACTTCGATCGACAATCGAACTGAATGTAGAAAGTGAAACAAGTGATGTCGGTATGATGGAAAGACAGCAATAAATCTTTTTTAGTGTCGTATTTTATTATTTTTTGAATTTTAAGAGGCTTATCTACTCCTCTGGAATGTACGATAGTGTAGAGGACTGAGTACATGCCTGTTTCGCCCACATTTGGTTGTTTCAAGTTGCAACAGGAAGTTTCCAGCGAGATGAATGACGAAGAAAATGAATATTAACTAAGTTCGATAAATATTGTTTGGAAATAGTCGAACAATCTTATCGACAAATTGATATACGATATAATGAGAAAATACTGATTCAATTTAGTTTTATATTTATTGATTCCAATCATCCAATTAGTCAAATAACATTCGTACATATTCGCAGAATATTGTGAATGTGTGAAGATTTGTATTCTCTTCTTTATGATTTTACAAATATCTGAAGTAAATGTACGTAGTTTCGGCCTTCAGATATATAACATACTTGCAATACTACTCGTATTGCACTAGGAGACCCACAGAATTACTTAATTTTAGAAAAATGTATCTGTCGACTTCTTCTCCAAAAAATCATTATGAGGATGAAGTCTGTTCCATGGCAGATCCAATCAGTGGAACTTTACTATTTTTTCCACAGTATCTATATTCAAAAAATTTCATTAAAAGTTGGAATGTATTTTTCAGGTGAGTTGTGAGTCAAACATAACCATATTGATAAGAACTGATTAGAATTTGAATACAAATTGGGAGAAATTAGTGAATTCAGATGACTTAGGTTTCAATCCCTCCTGGAATAATTTTCTCATAATGTTTGTTAGGGGTGGAATTGTGGTAAACAGCATTCAATTACGATATCCTTACCATATAATTTTGTATCAGTTTGAAAACATTGATATCAATGTCTAGGAGGGCTAGAATTTTCAACAGAAGTCCCCAAAAACAAGTTCGAGACTTCCCAATATATGTTTAGGCAGTTGAATTTTTGTCTATAGTTTGCTTTCCATAATGTCTTCATCATCAGTTCCAGTTGTCCATGAAATCCTATAGAACGTATACCAAAACAAACTTCTACTTATCACCACTAATAAGATATTGTTGAATCTCCTCAAGAGTCTTTCCTGTTGTTTCCGGGACGTACTTTGCAATAAAGACAAGACCGACACAACTGCACATGGCGAAAAACAAAAACGGTACAAACATGGTTTCAAATTCATCTAAAGCAATTTGAAATAGTTTGGAAACCAATGCACCCATCAGCACAGAGAAAGTGTCCGCTATGCCCAAAGCCTTGGCTTTGATGTTCGTCGGGAACAATTCACTCAGGACACTCACGGGACCGAAGGCTAATCCTATACTAAAGAAAACATTGTAGGATGTTAAAGCAGTTATAGGCAACCAGTTGAGTTTTTCCACAATACCCACGTGGAAGTCTTTGAAATAGAAATGCAGTGCCAGCATGAAGACTGAAACAGCACATCCAACTGTGGATGTTATCATCAGCTTCCGTTTTCCAAACCTGTCAACTATGAAGTAAGTGGACGTTGCAACAGCAATCAGCTCAACAGTACAATATACAATAACGGACAATGTAGGGTTAATGTTGCTACCAGTTTCTTTGAAGATGTCCTCCGTATAGAACATGCACGGGTTCTTTCCACTGAATTTGTTGGTCAAGCAGAGGATGAGAAAAATATAACAAGCTCTTCTAGTGCTTGGTACCGTGAATAAATCCAGAACACCTGTTTTTTCACTCCTTTCCTGTCTAGTGACTGCCATACGTAGACTATCCATTTCATTATCAACATTAGAGGTTCCTCTAAGTATTTCTAGAGATTCCCTGGCTTCTTTAATATTGTGATTCTTGATATGGTAATACGGAGATTCTGGCATGAACATGAATGCTGCAAAATGTACAACAGGAATCGCCGCACAAACCAAGCTTGACATGAATATGTCCATCGTGGATCCAATGATGTTGATGAACAGCGTACCTGTTATTGCAAATATGGCTATAGTTGCAGTGAGAAAACCTCTTATTTCTGGATCTGAGATTTCTCCGATATACATAGGTAGCGCTGTGTAGGAGGCGCCCTCTGTTGCACCTATTATAAACCTCAAAGAGGTGATCACCCATATCGAGTCCGCAAACGCTATCAGTACGAAACATACGAACACTATAGGGGCCATGAGAAGTGTGGTGAACTTTCTCCCGATTTTGTCCGCTAAAGAAGCTGCCATCAAGGCTCCGAATGGGGAACCCAGCAATGGGGCGATAGCGCACCAGGATCCTTCCGCACTGGTTGTTGGGATTGTCGAGGAGTTTAAAGTGAGTTTTGGGAGGTACGGAGAAGTCCAGCCTAAGTTGATTCCGGAGCTCATGATGGAGCAAGCACCTGAAAAATAAAAGAAGTTGAGTTGTTTTCCCTTTCAAGTGATAACACATTGGTGAAAGGACTACTTATACTTCAATTCAACTCATGTTTTGATACTTTAAATAATAGAAACAGACCAACTTCAATTTATTGGAGTGTATTCAATCAACCCTTTCTTGATTTTATCAAACCTTTCTTTGACATAACCCTTCATTTCCAAAATATTGAAAAATTAAATTAGGATTGCAGTCAGCCATTCAATTCAAATGGAACAATGAGTAATTGAAATTGAAAGAGATGTCCTGTGAATCTTCTGCTTCTAATTAAGATCAAATTTGTTCTTTCTTAATACATCAGACTCATAATGAAGCAAACACGATATAGAGATAACGGAATGGAAGAACATGATATTAGGGATTGCATTTAGCCTAAATATCCGACAGACGCTGGTAAGAAAGTCTTCTTGGTATTTTCAAAATGAAATGTCGAGAGATTTCAATGGAAATTTTAATGGCACCACTGAGAAGGTTCAATTCTGACATTATACATTCCTGGAGAATCACCATACATAGTATCAAAAGTATTATATACAATTATTAAGACGATTCCAAATATCCAAATCCGCGAAAAAAAAACGTGAAATAACAGAAATAACAAATTGTTGAATGTAATTAAATTTATTTGAATCAAACAAATGAAACAGTCGTATATGCACGAGAAATATAATCTCAAAATGGGTAAAATTATTTCTTGGTTTTGGATCAAAGAACCCCGAACGAAAACATATGGGAAATTGGCTCTCAGTCGAATTGGCTGAAATTTATTTTATTATAGTAGGATGGGTCATTAGAAAAAAATGTGAGTTTAAATGATTTTGCATGTTCAGTTTCTGAGATATAAGTGGCCAAAGTTCGTAAAAAACGTAGTATTGGGGTAGGATTGAAAAAAAAATATTGTTTTTTAATCGAAATGAGACAAAGTAAGGATGATAATGTATTGATCGGAATTCATAAACATGTTCAATTATAATCGTATTGATGATAGTACATTATATATATATATATATATATATATATATATATATATATATATATATATATATATATATATTTTAATTTTCGACTATACCCCTGTACTGAAAACAATTGACAGATCGTTTTTGTCACACAAAAAGGAATAAATTGCTACTGCCCATTGAATAAAAGATGTGGTAACATTCTGACGAACTCAATTTTTCAATATTACCTTTCATTTAGATAAAGGGTGCGTTACATTTTTTTTTTAGGTCATTTACAATGTTTTTATTGCATATCTAGAAAACTGTACCGTTAATTTGGACCATATCTTACTCACAATATTTTGAAAATGTTGACTATCATATACTATAATTTTATCAAGTTTGTATGTTGCGTTTCTAAGATATGCATTTTCGAAGTTTACGGTATTACGATATATGAGGTAACCTATCGATTTAACAAAATTTTATGGAACCTTTCGATACATTCAATTCTATAATAAAACTTTTCTAATCCATTATTTGATAGTATAAATAAAACAAAGCATACTCAACAAGAATTTGGAACTCAACAGTATAGACTAAAAAAAAACGAATTATAAATAACGACTTCTAACATAAAAAGTCAATTAATATAACAAATCGAAATGAACCTGATAAAGCTATTGTATAGCAAAACACGCATCGTGCTTTAGTGAACCCTTAGGTAGTAAAAATCTTATAGTGTATTGTAGTAGTGAACTCGAAATTGAAACTTATTAGTTATAAACAACATAAACAACAATTTACATAATTGAACTCTCAAAAAACAAACAATAAACACTACTTAAATTCAAATAATATTACTAATATTTTTATTTATTGGTCTATTTGCGCAATCTAAAATATTGTCTAATAGTTCATGGCTAGGGTACTTTAATGTTTCTTGATGACGAGCATATCCTTGGTACCAAAGTACGCTGTAAATATGGGAACAGCATCCCACTGTTCTTTCTCCACTTTTGCAGGTACAGTAGTAGCCTAGAATACGTTCATTTGCAGGTGCATCAGGAATAATACTAAAGGATATCCACAGTTGATACTTTATAGCATTCCTAAATCTGAACGCTATGCGGCAGCCTAATAGTCCAGGTCCAGGATTACGCATATCAATTTCAAATAGAAACAATAAAGTATCCTAGCCATAAACTATTGAGAAATGTTTCAGATTGCGCAAATAGACCAATCAATAACAATATTAATGATTTTATTTTAATTTGGGTTTTGGTTATTGTTTGTTTTTTGAGTTCCATTATGTGAATTGTTGATTATGTTGTTTATAACTAATTAGTTTAAATCTCGATTTGTTATATTATAATTTCCATAATATTAATTGACTTTTTATGTTAGAAGTCGTTATTTATAATTCGATTTTTTTTCAGTCTATACTGTTGAGTGTGGTTTGTGTTTATTATAGTATCAAATAATTGATTTCGAAGGTTTATAATAGAATTGAATGTGTCGAAAGGTTCCATAAAATTTTGTTAAATCGATAGGTTACCCCATATATCGTAATACCGTAAACTTCAAAAAGGCAGATGTTAGAAACGCAACATACAAAGTTGATAAAACTATCGTATATGATACATTTTCAAAATATTGTGAGATAAATATGCTCTAAATTAACGGAACAGTTTTCTAAATATTCAATAAAATCATTGTAAATAACCTGACAAAAAATGTAACGCACCCTTTATCTAAATGAAAGGTAATATTGAACAATTGAGTTCATCAGAATGTTACTATATCTTTATTCAATGGGCAGTAGCAATTAGTTCCTTTTTTTGTAATAAAAAACGATCTGTCAATTGTTTTCAGTATAGGCGTATATTCGAAAATTAAAAAAAAATATATATTTCCAACAGAAAGAGTCATCAAGGAACGAAAAACGTTTTTTCGTCTACAATAGACTGAAACTATGATATCTTAACAAAATTGTTGGTTTTGAAATAGCGCTGGAAAAAAAATCTGGAAAAACGATTTTTTTGACTATGCCCCGTATACACCCGAATGTACTATCATCAATGAGATTATAATTGAACATGTTTATGAGTTTCGATCAATACATTCTCATCCTTACTTTGTTTTATTTCGACTAAAAAAAAACAGTTTTTTTCTTTGTCAATCCTACTCCATTACGACGTTTTTACGAAGTTTGGCCGCTTATATCTCAGAAACTAAACATACAAAATCATTTAAACTCATACTTTTTTCTAATGACCCATTCTACTATAACATAATGATAATTTCAGCCAATTCGACCGAGAGCCAATTTCCCATATGTTTTCGTGCGGGGTTCTTTAGAGTTTCAATCAACTGAAACCAATTTGCAGGAACAAACTATGTTATACGACCAACTCTATTCATAACTCGTTTTGGCAGAAATGTAGTTTCACCCATGTAATTATTTTGTTGAGTCGAATAATCAGATCTACAAAATTTGCTGATTGCTTTGACAAAATGATTCATTCAACAAGTATTTATGTCGAATTGTTAAATTCAATAAAATGTCAATTCAACAAAATAAGCTGATCTCTTCCCTAAAAATATTTATTCAAATGAGTAATCATTTTGTTAATGGACTGAATTGACAAATATGGCAATCGAGCATGAGAGCCTACATCAGAAAATTTAAGTCCAGACGTCGCAACGATGATAAGTTGGCTTTGATATTCGGTAATATTATCTAACGCCATCTAACGCATATAATTCAACCAATATAATATTCTTCTATTAACCTAAGTATTTCCGTTGTTTGATTCAAATAAATATTATAATTGTGTTAAAAAAAAAATTCTTTCAATATTAGTTGGAGATTGTTTCAGTAGATGAACATATATTCAAATCGAAGGAATGTTAGCATTGCTTTGAGAAATCCATTTTGTCACCGCAATATAATGCTTCCATCAATCGAATATACCTGTGTTTTGGGATGAATTTTATTTAGTCGGATCAAGCCAATAAGAGTGAACAAATAAATTTGGTTGAATTAACAACAACTTTTTTTCCGTATGAAACGAAAGTATTATTATTGATATAAAAAATCTGAAAATAACACAGAATAACTTGAAAAGATCGCAGTGAACACAATATACTTCCGTCCAAGCCTTCAAAACCATATTTTAAGTGTTTGATATGGTGTCTCCACAATGGAAAGGAGATTTGTGATAGTTCTCAAAATGCATCACTTTCGATTGATATTATTTTCAGAAGATTCACTCGAATGGTCTAGAGCAAAAGTCGTGTTAGAATAACAGATCCCTAAGTTTGCCGTGCGTGTTCCAACTTCAAACAAAAAATAATGACAAGTTTTGAATCTGTTTTCCATGAATATAAGAGAAAGACAAATATACTTGGAAGCCATTAACACAAATGTGTCATATGTGTCCATTTCAACTATAATAGAATATACTGAAAGAAAAAAAACATAGCAATTATATCTGGGCTTTTCCAGCATCAACTCGAGGATAGTTTGGGAAATCGTGATAGAATTGAATGAGTTAGGCATTCTCTTGACATACTTATCATCGTACCCCATTCATATGAAATTACTTGTACCGAAAAATGTGTACACATTTCACTGATTAAATACGACATTCCCCAAAGGACACCTATCCATATAAATGAATGATTGGGTAACGAATAGAAGCTGATAGACTTTTATAGGGTTTGGTGATTACCCACCTCCAGATGTAAACATCGGTATTCCTTTGAAGAAATAATCGGAATAATAATAATTACTTGAATGATAAAAGAATAACGCGGGTATTCATTCATGGAACATCATCCCTGTCTCAATAATTATATAACTGAGGTGAACTTAGTATGCTTTCATTTTTAATGCGATATCTATCTTTGAGTATAAGAGCGGAAGTTTCTGGAAAATAGGCAATCAGTTATCAATCAAGTCCACAGTTCGACTAGTCAATTACTCCAGTTGAATGCGATTATCAAAATCAGCCATTCAATAATGAAAGTCAGTATTAATGATGTTAGTTTCAAATTGTGTACTGCAATCCTTGGAGGCAAACAATAACCAACATGTCAATCTTTTCTATAATAAGGGAGAATATTGTTGTGATTACATTTGGCAATTATTTTAGTTTTATGAAGAACTATGCCATTATTAATGACGACAAGAGACGATACGTTGTAACTATAATAATTGTTTCCAGTTTCCATTCGGAGACTCCACATCAAACGTAATTTCATCAATAAGTGTTTCTATCGGCAATTCTCATGTTTCAAAGACTCTTTATTGAATTAAATGCATTTCCCGTTTGAAGTAGTGGAAGTGGCGAATTAAATAATCCATCAATCAATATACGAGTGTGGAAGTTGGCCTAGCCGCTTAGGTTGGCTTCCGGGTAGGACTTTCCCAGGAAAATTCTACAATTTGGATAGTCTTCTCGGGGCATCGCTCTAACAATTCAGGTGATTACCGATAGCATGCAGAATACTATGGGTGCCGGGCCACATCGAAGTGAAGGGGATTGGACGAGCAGAATCATTGGAACAAAAAGTGCCATCAACGCAAGTTCTGGTCCAATCAGACAAGAATTATTCTGCTGATTGGGATAATCAGAACAAAAGAAGAAGCTCATTATTATTGGCAGAAGCAACCTATAGATCTACAGGGGCATTATACACTGAAAACTAGGCTCAGACAAAAACCCTATGTGTGAGATCTGCAAAATAGGATAGACAATACCACAAACAGAACAAACTATAATTTCTCAGGTATCTAAGGCCACCAAATGACACTATACATTCATGAGACTAAATTAAAATGATTTTCTTTAAAATAATTAATTCGAGAGCCTAACGAAATGCGAATTGGCCTTGTGAAAGACCCAGAATTCCTCACATAATAGTAATAAAGTTGCAAAATTTTGAACTGTATAAATAGATAGAAATATAGAAATATGTCCAACTATACATTGATTTCATGATATTGTCTGTTCGCAGTTCCTTTCAATCCAACTAGTTGAGAAATCTGTTCAAGGTACCTGTAATCGTAGCGATGTATTGGAAAAGGTTTCCTCTGTTGTGGAATAGTCCATTTCCCAGTAGAACTACCATTGTACCGCACGTCAGGTACTATACTAACCTAGCCTTTATTTCGGGAGGTAATCCCATGAATCTTGTCGAAATGATTTGAAATCCCTGAAATCTCCCACACAATATTTGATAGGGTTTATGTAGGTGAATAAATGTTTACCATTCGCTTTAACTAAGATTGATTTACAGCCTTTGCAGAAATAATTTTTTAAATTGGCGAATCATGACATACACGCTGGGGGACATTTTGATTATGTAAATAAAGACAACTCCGATGCAAAAACAGTAGAATTGAGGGGGAATTGAACTATCGAAAAATTCAATACATTTTGGAAAAGTACAGACCCAGGCCTGGCTTTTTCAGTAGAGTATGTCTAAAATATAGTTGTAGGTTTTATTTGAGAAGAAAATATTGTGTCGAGTTCAAAATATATTCCGTAATTTGCTAAAATGGGCCAATTCGTAGGTTACACCAATATGTAAATATGCTCAATCTGTACGGTACAGAAATCTACGAGACTTCTACAAATATTTCCCAACCACTGACGTTGTAATCATTCAAATAACGAAAATATGTTTTTGTGAAATAATCTCGCATTTTTGATATTCGAGCACAATATTTTTGCTGAGATATTCAGGGATTGTCAGATTCCACACTGAGAAACAAAGGAATAGTAATTAATTTTCATTGAAGGTATGAATGACTTGATAGGTATAGTTCTGACAATTTTTTTATATAATACAAAACTGTTTAGGAATTTGAGCTCGACAAATTATTATGATGACAGAACAAATCGCCATCTTCAAATTGGCTAAATGAACATATGAATTCTTTTTAACAGGTTCAATTGCCAAGTACGGCGGTGGATATTCACCCTGATCATATTGTTTATCAAATTTAGGTTCTGGTAAGTTAGGTCACCAACACATTTTTCAATCTAAAATATACGCAGAAATCGAAATTCTTTTGGTGATACATACAAGAGGTTATAATTGTTTCCTGTGTCGCCTTGTTGGGAACATGGCTTTGAATATAATAATTTGAAAACTCCTTCAAAATAAAGACAGCACCACCGTCAATTACGATTGATTGCTAGAAGAGTGAGCAAATGTATAAGGAATTCCAGACCAATTATTTCAAAAAAATAAGTCAACAAGCGTAGTGATGTTCCCATCCAAATTGATTATTATCAATTCAAGAGAGCATTCCATTCCATTCAAGAGAGCAATTATTCAAATACATTTTTTTATCAATAGACTGAGGATCGTTTCCAGCATAAAGTTTCACCAAAATATAATTATATGAGACCTATGAAAAAACCATGTGGATCCATACATCGTTGCACTTCCATATATTTATTATTTCAATTTATACAGAACATGCTGGAAGCTATCATTTCAATGCCGAGAAAACGATAAGAAAAAAACAATTCCAAGTGTACTTTTAATGCCTTGAAAAATATTGTAGATTTTCGAATGAAATACCCCATATATAATTTATAATTCGTTTTTTTATGGTAACATGGCTATTCAATGATTTCTTCCTCTCCAACTCCTTCACAAAAACATATTGAATATGTCTCATTGAGTATGTGACACCCGTGGAGGATTGTTTTGACCAATATGATACTCATATTTTGTTTGGAGAATACGGCTTTTCTTGTGGATAAAATTACAAAAACTAGTTTATCTATAGTGTACCTTCGCCAGACATGGTCCACAGAAATCAAAAATACCACAATTCGAAAGTGTATTTGGCACTGAAATATTAGCGAAACGCTTTCGACTGTCAAGTCAGATCTACCAGATCGACTGTCAAGTCAGATCTGTCAGATCGACTGTCGAGTCAGATCTGTCAGATCTATAAAAAAAATACTACCAAAATAAAATTCAAAATTCCGATAATCTCAGTAAGACAGCCTGTGGTATCTTATCTGAATTAACAAACAAACCAAAGAACGTGAAAAAAATATAACATTAAGGAACAATGATTTGGTGAATGAATCTTCAGAAATAGTCCCAACTAGGCTCAATAATTACTTCAGAGACACTCCAAAAGAGATAATCAGGTTAATAAAGGAAAGTGGGATTACCAGTGTTCTGGAAGAATATCGAATCTCCGCAGAACTAATTATTTCACAATCCTTATACTTAGAAGCAGAATCTTCTTCAAAGTAGTCAGAAAAATAAATCATCTTCGGGATTTGATGAACTTCCTATGTTTGTTCTAAAAAATGTCTATCGGTCATAATTGAACCTCTGCACTACTTAGTGAATCTGTCTTTCATCTCAGGTTCATTCCCAAATGCGTTAAAAACGGGAAGAATAATACCAGTTTACAAGAAGAGTAGTCCCCTTTTACTAGAACACTATCGATCTGTGACAATTCCATTTTGCCTTTCAAAAATGTTAGAATATCCATTCTCAAATTGAGTTCTTCCATTCCGTGAAGCCCGTAACACATTTACATCAAACCAGCAGGGCATCCTCAACAAAAAATTAGCCTCTACAGCTATCCACTCCTTCAAAAACTGTTTAGGTGTGATATGAGCGGTTTTCCACTGGCCTGGATAGCAGACGTTATAGGAAATAATATGTTGAAATGAATAATATTACATCCGACCTTATTCCAGTGAATCTTGGGATCCATTTTATTCCTATATTATTTCTTTTTTACGTTAACGATTTGGATAAATCAAGTGAAACATCTATACGGTACCTCAATCATTGTGTCCGATACGAATGACTCGGCCCTTGAGGATAAATGCAATAAAGTTTTTCATAATTGAAATAGGTGGTTTGTACCAAACAATCTTTACTTGAACGCAAGCAAAACGGTTTCAATTCATTTTCACAATCATCTTAGGAGTTGTGACCCCATTAGCTTTCCAGTCATCGCAGAAAACAAAGGCACCAAGTTCTTGGGTCTCGCCATTGACAAATGATGGGATGGCATAACCATTGCGAACTTTTAATAAAAAAGCTGAACACAATATCCTATCAAATGAGAAATTTTAAACAAGTTTTGGACTTGGATCAATTGCTGACATTGTATTATTCTCAGGTTGACTCAAGACTTAGGTATTGCCTGCTTATCCTCCCACTGAAAATACGTCTTTATAGCTCATTACGAGCAATTCTAGGTATTCCTATAAGTGAATATTGCAGAAACGTATTTATTAATTATAATATTCTAACGTTACCTTGTCTTTTTGTATGTTGTTTTTATGTCTATGAAAATGTTGACAAAGATTTTTTTCCAATGAAGCATACATAATGTGAATACTAGACACATAAAAACATATATGTCCCATTTGGTGAAGGAAACTAGCTTATAATTTTCCTAACCTTTTCAACTTATTGCCAACCACTATAAAGAATTGTAAAACTTTGGCTATGTTTAAGAAATGATTAAAAGACTTTCTCCTATGTAACTATTTTTACAGTTTAGAGGAATATGTCCTTTTAATTTTGTAGGTTACTATTGACGATTCTCATACAATATGATATGTAATTGTCAGTGGAAAATAAAGTTTAATATTATTATAAGTCATTATCAGTGTTCACCTGTAAGAAATCATTCAAAAATTTCAAATATTTTTTTAATTTCAAATGCAAATTTTTTAAAATTGAAAAAAGGTAGGTTAATTACTCGTCAGGTGTACAAGAAGCCAAAGGACATACATATTTAAATTCATTCTGGTCCAGGATTATTGTAGATTACAAATTATTGTAATCAATACAACTATAATCAATAATCATTGTTGCAGGATATTTGTACACTGAATTTTGCTTCGCGAAGTACGCCATCGATCTATATACGTCCAGAAATTCTGTTGTACGCCACATTTGTCGGCATTACCTACAAAACATCATTTACATGTGATAGCCCTGGGGCTGGCTACTGTACCGCCACACCCCACAGATAACAGAGATAATGGCACCGACACGGGCGTGCGACAGACGAAGATAGAAGATCAGAGGTGAGCTGATCGAGCATTATGATCAACAAACCCTGTAATTGAGCACTTATTAAACATTATTACAATACTTGCCCGGGGTCGCTTTGTAACATTTATAAATCAAGTTCACCTGATGGGGGACTACGTACCGTTGGAGTTATTTCACGCATATAAGAAGGTGTCAGAGTGAAAATTACTTTCACCAAATTCATCTTCTGTTTCCTGACGAACTTTAAAAACGGAACTAGGTGTCGGCCTGTGTGCGTATCTGCCCAGGAGCTCAACCAAAATTGAATTGGACATATTTATGGAAACTGACAATCCAACAAGATAGCGTAAAAATGTCCAGTAAACGTACTTACCTGCATCAAAATGATGCACATATGGATTCCAATAATTGTTGATTGAACGTTCTATAGACTTATAATGGGATCATGATTTCCAAATTAGATTATTCGTCGGGTTAGAAAAAAAACATTTTATTACGATTAATTTGATACCGCACTCTACTAGGTTGTAAGAAAACTTTCGATAAAAAACTGAAAATACATAACGTTAGAACTTTTCTAAAATGAAGCACCTGTTGAAAATGAAATAATTATATTGAATCTACCTATTTACATATCTTTAGGGTTCCAGATGTTCGAAGTGACCTCCATCTTGTTGGTGACAAATGCGAACTTTTTTTATTGTTGCTCTTACAACGTTTCTCAACAGTCTTGGTGTAATTCTATGAATAGCTGCCCTTACTTTGTCCTCTAATTCATGTTGTGTGGCACGAGGTACATCATAAACCTCATTTTCAATAGATCCCCAGGAAAAAAAATCTAGAGGCGTAAGGTCGGCTGACCTGAAAAGTTTTTTAAAAAGGAGTAAATAAAGATATAAATTGAAAACAACCCTATTTTACCTCGCCGGCCACCTAACTGGACCCATATTTCCAATCCAGTTTTCGTTGTATGTTTCATGCAGATATTCCGTAACTGCCCTCAGATTGTGTGGTGGAGCACCATCTTGTTGATAAAATAATCCTACTCGATTTATTAATGGAACTTCGTCCAAGAAATGCCCAATTTGGTACTATATTTGTCACAGAATCATTTTCTGCTCTATTGATTGGCCAATTGTAGTGATTCAATGAATATTCACCTCTGCTGATATTCATATGGAATTTTTAGCCACAACGAAAATAGAGCCTTTTTTTCTACCGAATGAAATACATTCTTTCATCAATATCCCGGTTATTTTTGATGAGCCGAATCGATTGAGTAGTTTCAAAATGACGGTTGTTGAAAAAATTTAAAAAAATATTGGCAAGCAATAGATCATTTGATAGAGCTTTCTGAGCTGCATTCATTCATTCAAAAAGTTTTTAAGATGTAGGTACACATAAACATAAAATATCTATAAATTAATTTAAAGCAGACAAAAACAATAACTTCACTAAATGATTTTCACTAAACTGGGTTGACAAAATCACGACGGTGGAGATGATACTGAGTATCATTTCCCAAATGTTCACTCGAATTGAATTAGAGACGTCTCAGTGAAAACAGAGTGGTTTCTCATATTTTAAGGAAAGTAAGATTAAGGGAGTAATGAATATATCACATTAGTGAAGTATGAAGTATCAAAGCAAAGCTAAGAAAATTTAGAACTCGTGATAGATCTGTTAAATTTCTGTTCGGATCTTGTTAATGGTATGTGATGTAGAATCGGTCAAATTACGGAAAAAATGCATTATTTTATTAAAATTCTTTAATTGAGCAACTTCCAACTTTGAATTTAGTAACCAGTTTATTAGAAATTTCATATACATTTTCTTAAACTCCTGGACTATATGTCATTAAAAACGAACATTCATGTCTTCAGTTGTTTTCTGAATATATCCATTAGGAGGGCGATTTTTAAGGCCTACTTGAAAAAATTGTGATACCATTCATGAGGTTTCCAAATTTCAATGTTTATTTCCTTTCATATTTGCGGTACATTTTTGACCACCTGAGTAAAAAATTCCACTGAAACTTCCAACGTACTCCTTCAGAAAATAATATATCATATATACAATGGTGGTAAAGACTTTCTCAAATAGCCGTTACCATGACGTATTTCAACAAAAACTATTTTACGCTGAGAAATACTGGAAACTTTCCCGACCTTGTAAGGAAATCACACAATTTGAAAAACTCGTTCGGTTCAACGTTGCAAATCCAGTGATTAATTATAAAAATCACTTGCAATCATCAACATCAGAAATCGCCTCACTCAAATGAGAGAAACTCAACTTTTTTCCCATCTCAACAAAACCCTAATTAATATGTTCGATTGAAAACAAAAAATAATTACATCTTGCAACAGTCGTACATCATTCCTTTCCATTTCACAAGTTTCTATGTTCAGAATACCAATACACTAAATGCATTATTAATTTATTAGAAGTACTAGTATATGTCATTCTGAATGTACATCATAAGTAGGATTGAGGAGAAAAAAACATCGGATAACTCCTGGAAGGTTTTCGCTCTCTTAATTATGGTGTAATTGTGGGGATATCCTATTTAGTAATAAATCAATGGGAGAGACCACCTCAACAAAATGGTCTTCCAACAAGTGGATCGATTCGATTCCAAGATATGAAAAAAGTCTTGTATATCTGTAGCAATAATCAAGTTTCTGTATAGCAGCATGAACTGGAATTTCAATGAAATTATTTTCTCCCTCCGAATAGATCGAGCAATTACATAAAAAGAAATGTTTATCAGCTCATAGAGTGCTGCAGCACGATTTTTTCTGCATGTACACTTGTGAAAATAATGAAAATATAAACGATACACAACGTTTGCCAATTTCAGTCTTTTTTTATAAGTGGCAACTCGATATCTTTCTCCAAAAATGAATACGCCAAATTCATGCATTTACATTTATAGAAAATAAAATGAAATTAATTTATTTACGACTAGCTCGATAAAATAATTCCTTGGGATGAGAATTATGTCGCTATTGATCATTCTTATCCTAGAAACTTAACATTGTGGATCCTTTCATAGACATACCTATTTGATTTGCTGTAAACGACAGTAAAGGAAAAATTTAAAGGAATTTCGAAATCATGTGGTATATTCTAACATTTCTGGAAAAAATTTGATTATCTTACTTCAAACCATTTTACCCTTACCCTCAGAGAAAGCATCAAGAGAGCGATCACTTTTTCAAATATTCCTGAGACTTCGAAATCACTGATGTGGTAAAAAGAAAAGAAGAAATTATGTGAAATTCATGGAAATGAAAAACCAAGCAGGATAAAAACGTCTTTGGAGTGATATTTCTATGGCTCATTCGTCTTTTTCGCTATTGAATGTCAGTACCTGATTCAACATTTGTTTTAATGAATCCTTTGAATTGCATTGTATAGTATAAAAAAGCTTCCGAGGCTCTGTTTTGGAACCTATAATATTTCTTTTTTTATACCTTACTAATTTTTTGCAACATTCCTCCTTTTTCACGGTCGACACAACGGTGCTAATTCAGGAAAAAAATATTCCCTGGACTTCACTTTGTATACTGTGACTGGTTCCAAACAAATAACATTATAATAAAACCGCACATACAAAATTATTTTTCTCATATCAATAGTTTACATCAATATGGACAAGAATGTAGTGGTAATGCTATTCAACTTCAAACATTGTCCGATTTCAAAAGAAGATTAGGATACTTTTGGAGTGAAAGCCAACTATTTTTGAAAAGAGGCGAAAAAATAATGAACCATTAGAAAGTTCAGGAGCAATTGACAACGGTTGACAGTTTGCGTCAAATAAATTTGAATTTCTCATAAACTGCTTATTGAATACGGTGAATGTGCGTCATTTATAACACCAAACAAAAAGAGGAAACAAAAAGCGCTACAGTACCGTTCTTGTACGATTTCGATACTGTGCGTCGTGGACGATATATAATCAATTTGTATATAACACAAAAACAAGTTCCAAGGTTGAGTTTAATTCATAGAAAATTTGCAGACAAGTATAATTACACCGGTTCCCAGGAAAGCATATGAAAAGTTACTGAAAAACAAACAAACCAGAAGGACAGATGCTTGTAATAGTGAATGCTGGAGGTGAATATTGTTTTGGTCGAAATGTTTACCTTCGATACAAACCCAACATTAAATCAGGTAATTATCAAGATGGAATGAACTGTGAAAACTACAAAAAGTGGCTTCAGGAAATGCGTATATCGAATTTGCCATATAAAGTGAAAAAGTTTCAAATGTCTTGTGAAAATGCCAAAATGCAGCAGTGGTTAACGAATTCAGCAGTGTTTATTCCTATCATCAGGATTTAAATCCAATAAAGTTAATGCGGGCTTTTATGAAGCAATACGTAGCTGAAAAGTTGTCACTTTTAATTTTGAATTCCTAAGAAGTTTGTGTGATAAATTCTTCAATTTATTTTTGGATGACCATTAAAAAAACAGTATCATACGAAAAGGGATTCTGCTTTCGTCATGGTGCATGGTTGACGACTTGATAATAACTGTGGAATCTAATAGTGACAGTGAAAGTGAGACTGATTAAGCTATCTCTAATTCAGAGTGCGATATATTAGATATCATATAAACGTATCGAACTTATGTATATCACCAAACTGTATGCAACCATCTTAACCCTATCTTCGTCTTCTTTCGATTTATAAATTTGAATAAGTGTTCTGCACTCGTTCATTTGAAAGTATCAATTTTAAATATGTTTCCTACACGTAGCTGAATTTCCTCTTCAAATATGCCATTTGTACTGTCACAATACAAACTTTATTCTGTAGAAAAATATTCTTGCTACCTTCACAAAGTCCACCATTCCAAAATTGGCCGATACCCCGCCCTGTTGAGTCACCTCGGCAGCTGCTATCATATAGACTTTTATAAAATACTACCTTATGTGTGAGTGAGTGATTTCCTCATACATAATCAATTATAGACCTTAAGTTGTTGCTTAAGGGCTCACTTACTCGCGGAACATAAATGTCATGCTTCCACTCTTTGCCAATCACGTGCTACTATCATGAATATCGAAGGCAATTGTTACCGATCGCGTTTATATACATTGTATGAGTTTGGGAATAAGGATGGGATATAATCGTGTGTTGTGTAGGTACATATTTTGAGTGACCCGTAACAAAAAATCTAAACTGTTCACTCAAGAAAGTTAAAATATAATTTGAAGGCTTATATACCTATTTTCATCCTGAATATTGAGAACATAAAAAATATCTGTGATACGGGATGCCAAGTGAAAACTGATGCAATAAAAAACTTGTTATGTATATGCAGAGGTTGCACAAAAATATTTTCAGACGGAGAGCTGGTAAGTATTTTTTCTTCTACCCCTATAGAAAGTACACTCTTTCCTCCCTCACATCAGGGAGAAAACTCATACTCCCCCCCCTAGAGAGGAAATGTATTTTCCTCCCTAGGGAGGAAAGGTAGGATAAGTACTTTTCCTTAAGTATGTTGCAAATGATGAAACTTGTAAATCTATTATATTCAAATTGTTTCCGTAATTTCTAGAACATCTGGTATATCCTGTATTCAGATCAATAATCAGGAAATTATAGTATGCTGTCGCCCACTGACAGTAAACACGGCGATTTTGAATTCAGGTTTCTTAGATACGTTTTTTGACTTAAGAACATGAGACGATGGACGACTCCATATATTTTTGCGACTGGAAAAACCATTGGGCTGTTTCGTCCACCAGTTGAAAAAATCAAGCTTATCGGTGTATTATGAATCATCCCAAAAATTATATGTGTCAGCAGAAAATAGTGTGGACTCAACTTATTTCACTATTTGAAACCGAATACATCAGCAAAGCTCTAATATTTGTCTTGCCGATTTTCATTTTCGTATTTCCACTAATTATTTATTTCAACTTTTGTCATCGTTTTGTTGGGTACAACGTGTATCACTCATACGAATTTCATTTCCCCTATTTTCAGACTAAAGGTGTTATTAATCTTTTTGCCTTGATATACCTTAATTTTTTGGATGTTTTCTGTTAACTCCAGCTGTAACATTTCTGTGTTTTTCCCGGATCTTCAAGACACTTATTTGAGAGCAAACAATAGCGCATCACAGGAAACAGTCGAATTTCCTCCTAACCCTTCCCAGCTAGAGTTTGTAGGCATAGATGTACCAAGAGTGGGAGTGCACATAGCGAACTATTTGAATTTTGGCAACACTGCTTCTGTGCGGTATAAATTTAATGTAGGGGGCAGCGCCAATCGGATACAAATTTCGCGAGTAGAATCGGTTTTTTGCAAAAACCAATGAATTCATGCAAGATATATTTTTTGTAGAGACTCGTTGGTTCCACGAGAATTCGGGAATCTCTTAATGTTTCCCATTCATCATGTCATATTACTTTTTTTTCTTAAAAATCTTCATAACCAAAAATCACTGAAGTTCCCGAATTTACAAAAATGCGTTGAATCATTTGTTTATTTTTTTTAATTCAAGGCTTAAAACCGATTCCCGTTTCATCAAGGTAGTGTTTGCTTTTTTAACACAAAACATAAAGAAATTGCATACTTTTCGTTGCGTTATTTTTTAATATAAATAAAAGTTTGTCTATTTGTGCACCTGATTGTACCTTTCATACACATCCGTAGCATGGACTGAGCGCACAATTTATCGTTTTTTTCCGAATGCGTTTTTACTTTTATTGTTTGCAGAGATACTGGAATTTCACACTTTTAGCAATGTGTGGCAGTCCAAACAACTTTGTTGTTTATTGTTCTGAACAGCAGTAAAATTCATTTTATGGTTCACAATCGGAAAACAGGAAGTTGGATATATCAAAGAGTTATAAAATGTAACACCAAAAATAATTGAAAGATTGAAAAAATTAAAATCATGTATATTGAAAGGGTTGCCAAGAAACCGAAATGGAAAGAAAACATTTATGGAAAAACTCACTATATTACATAAATTGTACTACTCAATTATTGAAACAAAATGCTCTATTTTAACTTCATAGGTGAATGACCTAATTCAATTTCATTTCCGTAGTAACAATGACATCAGTAGAAGTAACCATGAGAAGTATGTAGCAATATTCCCGAATATAGCGTTAATTCTGTTCTAATATTTGCCTACGGCCTACAAAAGTTTATCTAACCTCCAAAAAGTCTTCCAAAGTTATGTAGATTGGTATAAAAATGGGAAAGATAAGAGAGTGATCTTTTTATATTCAAACATAACTGACAGGGTATTCATCGAGCATGATTTGGTGGAAAGGTGTTGAGTAATCTGATGCGGCCTTCATTTGTTTGAAAATGTGAACGGGGTGGGGTGTTCATCAAATCAGATGTTGAATTATCTGCGACTGAAAGATCTTTAGTTACTATATATACCATCGTTCAAAATAACCTTTTGGAAGGTATTCTTGTTGAAAAGGAAACCTCTTCTACCTATTTAGTTTCACTTGCCCCGGTGTCTGTCTGTCTGTAAACCCCGATTAACTTGAAATTTGGCAGGTGTTCAGAGTTCCCATGACAATATATTATGGAATTTTTCCAAGATGGCTGACGATCTCTGTGATTAGGTCCGATTCTATTCAAACTTGGTATGTGGGGGTTTTCGGGATCGGAAATTATAATTTCTATTCAAAATTAACAAATTCAAGATAGCGGCCCAATATGGCGGACGATCTTTTGATTATGGTCCGATTTTATTCAAAATTGATATGTGGGGAGTTTCGGGGTCGGAGATTCTGAATTTTTGTCAAAATTCATAAATTTAAGATGGCGGACGAGTTTTGTATTATGGTTCGATTCTATTCAAAATTGGTATGTGGGGGTTTTCGGGGTCGGAGATTATCAGAAGTTATTGTCAAAATTCAGAAACTCAAGATGGCGGCTCCAAGATGGTGGACAAGTTTGTGATAATGGACCGTTTATATTCAACATTGGTATGTCGGGGTTTTTGGGGTCGGAGATTATGAATTTGGTCGAAGATTATTAAGTTTTTGTCAGAATTCATAAATTGAAGATGACAGCTCCAGGATGGCGGACCAGTTAAACTTTAGATGGTCTCCTCAAGAACTAGATAGCTCAGAAAAGGCCTTATACTGACGATGCATCAACAGAAATGCATAGATTAAGGCGTACTTTCTAAAAGCATAAAATAAAATAACTAATGAAGAAAATAATTTAAAGACAAGCTTTTATTCAAATGCGCTAAAAAGTTAAATATAATTGCTACGGATGTGCGACGTTGGTTATTCCGTGAGTTATAGATTCAAGCTTGTCGCTTTTGTATTCGAACTGAAAACTTGCGCGACAAGTTCTTGAATTTATAACTCCCGGAATAACTACGTCGCAAATCCAAAGCAGTTATTTTTTACTTTTTAGCGTTTAATGAAAGTTTCAATAGAAAACAACTACTTTCCCTGCTAAAGTACGTACTGGACGTTAACTACATCTAACAGATATTGTATTGATGGCCGCGTCATCAGGTCCTATCTATTTATATTCTGCAAATAACATGCGGTGATCCCGAAACAGTATAGTTCTTACCCATTCTACAATGTTGTGAAATTCAGCCTGATTTGAGTTTCCGTAAAGCATATCAAACATATAGTGATTTCATTGTGATATCATTTGTCCCATTCAAACTATCTCATGAGATCCAATATGCAAGGAATATGAGAAGTAAGATCTGAAGATGAAGAAATTGCTGCTTGTGGACATAGCATTTGAAAAGACATAGTATTTGAAAAGACACATACAGATAACGAGATATAAGGCCAATGTAGGACAAGCATGAATATCCATAGGATGTTTGAATGGACTTCTGCAATGAGTTGAATATAACATAGATGACGGCATGATAGAAAACTCGCTGGTCTGAGGAGATTAACACAAAGTATTAATAGAAAACTGAAATGTTGTTGAAATGACACGAAAAGAGCGGACCAGAAATTAGGAAATCTCCCAACCAATAGGAATATCTCAGATGATTTTGACAGACGACAGTTCAATTGATCTGGCCATTTTCAGAGAATGGACGACAGAAGGTCTCCTAAATAACCAATAGAGTGGATACCACATGAAAGCAAAAGGGAAAAGAACAAAGGAAGCTAGACCGAATAGATTGGGAAGCCAATGAGTGCTAAGGATCTGCAAGAGGGACAATGGACAACCGAAAAAAATGGCACCTAGGCATTGGACATTCTGAGTTATAGATAGATAGATTCTAGAAAACGTGCATAATCCTTCAAGTTTCTAGAATGATATCTTATAATTAGAGCAAATTACGAAAAAAAAGTGGCTATAGTAATCCAGGAAGTTTTTTTACATTTTATAGTCGTTTAATACACTCCATACTGTAGATTCCAAATAGAAATCATTCTGCTTGCAAATTTAAAAGGTAGTATAAGTATAGAGATCAAACATAAATTTGGTTTGTTCTGGGGAGAATTCTATGTTATATTTTTGTTGGGCCTAACAAAGTTTTGTTTCATATGACTCCCTATTGACTTGTTTGGCTGTTCCATTTCAAAAGTGTGTGACTATCCAACTGAGTGAATTTTCAAATCACCATTTCTTTAGATTGATGTACTGATACTGTGAATTAGGAGCTCGGTACCCCTGATATGGATGTGACTTCGGAGGAAGAGAAACAGACTTTTTAGAGAAACATATTGGTTTATCGTGGACAAATATTACACTATTCCAGTTAATTAAACACCATCTACATACGCATATACACCTCAGTAAGTATCCTGATTGAGATATTGTTAAAAGTATATCTATCCCATCTCTATATATCTATCCTGGAGTGGATCCTTCAATGGACTAGATCGTCTCAAATCGATCGTATAACTATCTAGCACTGCGGAAGTGTTATCCGTTTTCTTAAGATCGACTCCAGTTACCAATCAATTTATCTATAAATGTTGAAAACCGCTGGAATTACAAGATAACTCATCCGATGGCATTGCACAGTACCAACTCGCAGTAATTGTTATGTGTTATAAAAAGCTGTACGGACATGTTTGTCCGTTGGATGCACGTCAGTAATTGTCGAAACCAGCTATGCGAACAGCCGCAAATGACTTAATCCGTGCTTTTCCCCGAATTGAACCTATTCCTCGTCCGAGTTCCTTATTAGAACTAGCTCCGCGCATAACTTAGCGACCATCGATAATTTATTGTTTGCCAGCGGTAAAGTCGAGTCTAGCATGTCTCCGGTCGTCAAACTATCGACAATTAGTAGACGAGTTGTCAAGTATTCACCTCCTTTAGTATATGAACATGCGAAGGAGACTGATGATGTACATTGTTGAAATAATATGTTCATTGACTTCAGTGCTGATCTGACTCAATCCCCAAGAGCGTTTTGCGTTCTTATTTGATCGACTGGAGCTACCAGCCACTTAATCTATGATGATAGAATATATAAAAAATAAAAAATCACTGGCAGAAAAGATGAATAACAACGGTACCTATACAAAACTTCGTGGTAGAAAAATGGTGCTAATTCTCTATAGAAAATTTGCACAAATCATAGAAAATACATCATGATTACCAATGACACCATTTGATGATAAACCTTGATATACATTTAACAAAAAATGGTCCAGTATCGAGCATCTTACGTTATCTCCACTCCTTAGATATCATATAGAGCTTTTCTTTTCACTTAACAAATAATTATTCTATATCCAATCCTACAACGGCAGAAGATGTAGCAAATACAGAGAATACATCATAATTTCCAACGATACAATTCGATGGTAGTAGACGAGTCGTTGGACGTCTCCGGAGAGTAATAAAAATGAATGATTGCGGATGAATATCAGAGCCGATGACGTCTTCCGACAAAGAATGCGTGTCAAATCATTCCATAATCTTCTGGATGGATATAGAGCTGGTAGTCTCTGTCACAATGATTTTGAAAACTCCACCTTTGATTTGACATCTACACCTTAATGGAAGGATGAAGCCAATAAGAGTGATTTGGCTGATTCCATAGGGAATTTGAGCTCACAAAAATGACATTTTGTTATCAGAATTTTTCATCAAGTGGATCTAATGGATTACTCACGAATTATTTATTAGCACTCAATTAGTGCTATGTTTTCCATGGAGAGTTACCTTGTCCGGATGCAGTATCGTATATTTTGTTGGAGAGCTCAATATACGTAGCTCAAACCAATCCAGGTTTTATATTTCTACATTACCTGCGGCAAAGGATTTTTTCATCAGACTCTGAAGTGAGATAATCAATCGAAACGAATGCATCATAGATTCAAAGGAGACAAAATTGTTTGCATTTATAGTTTTCGTTTCAATAAATAAGCTTGAGATCAGAATGAAAAGTCTACAGCAAAGGCACCAGTATCTGGAAAAATAATATTACTGGTAAGCAACGAAATCAAACCATCATTGTAATGTTGGATGAAGTATTCACTACGTCTTGAAACGTATTGTTACGAAAACGAAGACACCACGCGTCTGGCGAAGCCTCCGATTACAGGAATCCGGAGATGGTTTGACATGCAGTCGCTGATTTCTCCAGTGGTTCCTACACTTTTCTAATGACCTATATAAGTATATTGTGTTTAAGCCAGAAAATATTCAGTGAAGTACGCGTTATATTTCAGTGGTGAATTTGTCAGAGTTTATTATTGTTGTAAAGTGTAAATAGTTGGAGAAAAAATATAATTGCCACAAACCCCAGATTTATAACAATACGTCAATAATATGTGGGCAATAATATTTGCATAAAATACATTCGAGAGCATTTTATTTTTTTTTTGGAAGGTATACTTTTTTACTGTTTCGCGTTTATTAATTCATTAGTGGAGCATATATATCGAAACTGGTCAGAACCACTCCGATTTCAATGTTTTCTTTTTAGAAATGTTGGTAATTGAAAATACTTCATTCTTTATAATTAAAATTGATTCAATTTTTTTATTTTTATTTTTTTCATTTTGTTAAATTTTTAATACATGTTAAAATAACGTTATATTTATAAAAGTATAAGATTTGGAAAACGATATCCAATGACCTTGTACTTTGAATACTGTGCAGTAAAACCCAAAAACTATTGGGCTATAGAACGAGACAGACAGTAGGCAGCTGGTCGACATACGTAGGGTCGGAGAGTCAGTTATAAATATGTTCGTTTGCCTTATAGAGCACATCTTTACGAAAAGTTAAATAATATTGAATCCATTATTTCAATTGAAGTTAAAAAAAAATTCAACTAATGAATATAGATAATTAAAATAAAATAAAAACTATTTTATACCACTTAATTTTTTTAAATAATTTATAATCATGAGGATTCAAATCTAGTACAAGCCGTATTCAGTTCTGTTTTATTTATAATGATGTGAAGAAACATAAGCCACTACAAGAATTACAAGAGGGTTACTGAGATTAATTTAAGTATCAACCGAAAGAAATTATAAATTTCTGCACCTACTAAAGAAAGCAGATTTTGTTTAGGTTCTAGGGTTGTCTACAAAAATATATTAATCAGAAGTACATCAATATCACAAAAAAAGTTACCAAAGTGGCCCCCCAAAACAAATTATGAGCTTCGTTAAAGATTATTTTAATTGGAAAGAAAATTGTTTTTTATGTGGAAACGTTGGAAAACAAAAAAAACAATTCGGCTCATTGTACATAGGGAATTGAAAGAAATATTCCAAAAAGCATTCGTAATATTGATTTATCAATTTACCATGAAAATTGTTTGTCGAGTTTGTATAATTACACTAAAAGTACATCATTCCGGAAAAATTTAAAAAATGGAGAATAATGATGACTGGCAATTTACGTTCCATGAATTAAAGGATCAGGTGAGTGAGTGGCTATGTTCCACATAAAAAAACAATTCGTACCAGATTATTAAATGAATTCGGGACAATACAGTGATTTCATGCGACTCATCGTATAGCGCTATTGTTTATTTAAAAAATAAACAACATGATGTCTTAGGTGAAAGTTGGTACCAACAATGAAAAAGTTGAAAAATTACAATTTTAAAAGCCGCTGCTGATATTGTTCGATCTGAAAGTCGTTCAGTTCCTTGTGAATCCGATTTTCATCCTCCGAGTGACCAAATGTTCACAGATATTGATAAATACATGCTGGAAACTTGGTAGGGGCTGCTAAATTAGTCCAGTTACCGAATCAAGATTCACGTGCTATCTTAAATATATTCTTTTTATATACAATGCTCCTGAATCTAATTTTGTTAAAAATTATTTTTAACATGTATTTTTTAATAAATTTCTATTAAAAACGAACTGAAGTAGTTATAATGTTTTCTTTTAAATTTAATTCGCTTTCTAGACTTTTGCAAGCATTAAACTCATTATTTTGATTTCAAACGGCTCGTTGATAAAGTACCTATAAACATTTTTAAATATATTTTTTTTTGTTTGATTTTTTTTGACAGGAATATTAAGACAAAAAATTCTACATATTTTTATTATACGACTAGAGCGTCAAGTTTGAATCTGTAATGGTTGAAGTAATCCCAATTACCGACATTTTGAAAAAAAAAACATTAAAATTGGGGTAGTTTTGACCGGTTCCGAGATAACACACATTTTTGTCTAATGCTCCCTTGCTGAGTAGAAGTATATAACTTTTTGTTTTATATTTAAATATATTGTTCACTCTGATCTGACATCAATTAGTTCTGATTAAATCAGAAATGATATCAATAACTATGGCTCACTCGAAGAACAAGACATAGTTCCCACCACTATAAGAAAAGACAATGTCTCGTTTAAAGAAAGCCATTCAAGTGTCCCATTATTGATTATAACCTATACCACACACATATATTTCTTCCATAAACCATCGTTCCTGAGAATTATTACATCTTTTTCAATTCCGGTGAGAGCCATAAGGTATTTTCTCGTTCTGTTTGCAAATTTCTCCCATTTTGTGCATCTCGCATCTACTCAAAATTTAAATACAATTTTGGTACATGTAAATCGTAGTTCTTTTTCTTAGAATGTATATATTTCGTATTGTTCTGTATGCAGATTCCCGCATTACCATGGCGTGTAATATTGTTCGTGCAAATCGGCCGTTGAATAAAAAAATATATGCAGTAAATGGCAAACAATAGAAGGTGTTACTATTCTCGCATTATTCTTCAACACCTCGTTTTTGTACATTAGGAGCGGAATAAGCACTTGCGACCCGTAATGCTAATGCAATGTAGAACAAATTTTAATAAATATGCATTATGCGGTACTTTCATGGTGCTTTCACAAAATTTCCTAGCGTTTAATGCTTTACAGGGTTCGACGAATTTGTACGAGTGCTCTGTTTTTTTTTCTGTTTCAGTTGGTTTGCTCGTACTATTCCAAATATAAATTTAAATTTGTTTGGTATGTCAGAAAATAATATTGAATATACTGAAGATGTGCTATACAGGATTGATTTTTTTTCAATTAGTTTAACACTTGATATCGATTTCAGGATTTCCAAATCAGATGAGTTTTAAATCCTCATCACTGTGTACAGATAATTATCAAAATTGCTAATAGTTCCTTGCTGATAATGCAAATCTAGATCTGATATGAGAAAAAATCTAGAAATCGAGCAGGGTGTTCTTTGTTTGTATATTTATATTTCAATAAGTATGCGATTCCTCGAGATTAGGATGACGTTTCCACAGGTATGTGGTATTCTGAGTGATTAGAGAAATACCGAAAAAACTGTTATCACTTTGGAGGCCATAAATTTGGTGGTGGCAATACTCAATCTTCAGCCGATGCCTTCCATCAAATGATTCCTCTCTATTACAACCGTAATATCGTGAGGAAACTATTTTACAGGCTTTTATTTAGTTTCACCTCTCCCGGTGTCCGTCTGTCCCCGTGACTGTCTGTAATCAAATTTTGCAAGTTAAATTTGACCCATTTCTAATCGCCCGATTGATTTGAAATTCGGCAGGAGTACATTATTCCGATGACAATGCATTATGAAATTTTGGTTAGGAAAATACAAAATGGCGGCTCCAATATGGTGGACAATTTTTGTGATTATGGTCGGATTCTATTCAAAATTGGTATCTAGGGGTTATCGGAGTGGAAAATTATGATTTTCAACCAAAGAAACCAAAACGGAGGAGGTTCTCTAGTCGACGCGTATATTTTTTTATTTTTTTTTATGTGTGATCACGCATAACTTTCAGCTGAGACGTCCGATTCCGATCATTCTTTTTTCAGTGGACAGGGTGTACTTTGAAGTTGGTCCCATTTGAATTTAAAAGATGAAATCCATCCCTAAGGGTAGCAAAATGAAGGATATTGATCACTCACCCTCTGAATTCTGGTCCGTTAACCGATTCTATCAGGCATAACTTTGTACTGGGTCCTTCGATTTGGATGATTCTTTTTTAATTAGATAGGGTATACCTCATAGTTGATCATATTTGGATTTCGAATGAAATTATCCACCCTTACGGGCGGAAAAATAGGAAAAATTGATTTTTCACTTGTGAACATTGGCACACATATGTATTTGACAATGACAGATCGGTAATGTCATTATTTTTGTTCTCCTACATCCGTCACAATCATTATATTCTATGAGAGGGTGGAATGAAATACAAAGTAATGAAATAAACTAACCAGAACAACAAAAATAATTTATATTACTACAAATAGTAAAAGTAGATAATCATATCATTTAACTGGTAATAGTTGAGGTAAGGTGGGTAAGTAAGAATTTTGGAAGTAATCAAAAAACAAGTAAGTAATAATTGGTAGATTTCAGCCACAAAAAATTGAAAAATACTATTTTTTTAACAAAAAATTAAACCGACGAAATACGGAACTGAAAAGTGAAAAATAAAATAAACCTTCTTAGTCTCAATAACTAAGCTCCTAAACTAATGTAAATAACCAATTTTGAGTCGGCGCCAAACGAACAATCAACGAAGATCATTAAATTACTTCAAAAAAATTATCAGAATGTCACCGCGCAACTCGATGCCATAATTTTACGCCTTCTCTAATTCATTTACTTGTTTGTTTGGCACCGACTCAAAATTGGTTACCTACATTAGTTTAGGAGCTTAGTTATTGAGACTAAGAAGGTTTATTTTATTTTTTACTTTTCAGTTCCGTATTTCATCGGTTTAATTTTTTGTTAAAAAGTTTTTCTTGTCAAAATTCAAAGATAAATTAGATAGAAATCACTGAACTTGTTATTCACCATCATAAATACTAAAAAATAAAAAATAAATAAAGGCAAAAAAATTAAAAAACAAGCTTCTATTAGTTATTAATAAAACTAGAACTGGAAAGTTAATAGTAAAAATTATTAAAAAAAAAATTTTTATAGACAAGCTTTTATACAAATGCACTAACAAGGAAAACATAATTTCTTTCTTTGTTTAATCTAGGTTATTCTGTGAGTAACAGATTCAAAAGCTTACCGCAGATACAAAATAGGTAATCTTGGGCGGCAAGATTTTGAATCTGTAACTCACAGAATAACATAGATCAAACAATAAAAAAAATATTTTTTTCTTTTTAGTGCATTTGTATAAAAGCTTGTCTCTAAAAATATTTTTTTACAACTTTTATTTCATCTACAAAGAATGCTCAAAAATGTTACTTCATATTATACAGTCACAACAAATTCCCCGGAAGGATTTGTATTTGTTACTATACTATTGTTCATACGTCTTCGAGAGCCACTTAGTCAAATTTTTCGCCAAGGAAACTCCTGCCATAGAGAGGAAAACACCTTCCTTGCCTTGTATATCAAGTCATAGCTAACGTGAAATGATGTTATGTTCTCGAGGATTCAACCTGAAAAAATGCATCCACCACCATTTAACGGAAAATAGCTGAACCAATTAAGTCGTGAAAATTATATCTGATGTTAATTGATTATTGAAAAAAAAAACCTGTGGCGAATGTTCCAGTGGTAGATTATACTGAATGATATAAAAACGCAAACGCTTTCGTGCATCAATTAAATTGGAGAATAAGATAGGACAAAATGCAGATATATCATTGAATTTGACGGCTTTTCTAACAGGCTTTCCAACAATATCAGCCTGACAAGAAGGATCAAGGGGAGCAAACTCTTTGGGTTTTTGTAATAATGTTTTTAGTAGGTGGAGGAAATCTTTCATGGACACCTCTTGGTGGTGTGGAAGTCCTAGGACGTCCATCTTGGATTTACCTAATGAAAGCAACCACGACCTAAGCTCGTCTGTCAATATCTTGTGATAATTTTTATTTGCGTTTAAAGTTTATAAGTCTGCTGTTTTTCTTGTAATGCGGTCCTTTGATGTATTTTTTCCGTTTCCTGGGATGCTTTATTTTTTCCTGTATTTTTTCAGGAACCAGTCTCCTAGTGTACGTTGTGGTACCGCTAGGATCTATCATGGAAATGGATCGCTTTCTAATCGTCGTCAGCTTTCTCGCTACCTGCAATTTCCTGATGTTCTAGAACCCGAATTAGCTCAACGAAGTTTCATTCTGCCAGTTTCCTCAGTTCTTCTTTCTATGTCCAAACCAGTTGAGACGTCACTTTCTTTCCCAATATTTTCCTTCGCACATTGAAGGATAGTTTACTCATTTAGTGAACATCAGAATAGTGTGCGGTAGATACATGACACAATTTATTATATGAGTTTTTGAATTGTAACAATTTAAGCTAGAAGAAAACTCATCATTGATTACTCTCCTGATCGTATTATGATATTAGAAATACCCCTATGGGAGTATTTAATAAAAAAAACAGTCCGAATATCACATGATCCAAAAAAGTTTATATTGAGTTTTTTTTGTCAAATTACTCAGTTGTTGAAGATGCATTACGAATTCCACATAATCATTGGAAATTTTACATCTAATACAAATTTTTATCAGGAATAATATATGTTATGCACATTCTAAATGATGCTAGAGAATGTCTGAGGACGGTTCTGCACGCGGGTCATTGTGATCCGAGTACACTGGATATCAATAAACTCCAAACGCGAATACTCTCATGCCTTTTCGAATTCCGCACAATATCAATGTGTCAGGAGTCTTTTGATGCCATTATGTTAATAGTAACCGGCCCATCGACTGGGAAGAGATATTAGCAATATGTGACATTCGCAGACCCACGCTACTTTGTCTATCAGCGCCATCTGACGGGTCAATGGATCTACTTCTAATCGTAGACACTGTCCAGTGAATAAATTCAGACATTTTACGTGGATAATTTTCAATTTTCATTTCACGTTAGACTTTAATCGTATGGTAGAGATGCGCAGGTACTATTTGGAATTACGTTGCAAAAACCTAACGACCGATTCTTCACAGTTAGGTCTGTTACATTGTTGCATTGCAGGGGCGTGGATTGGGGGACGATGTCATACTTCATGTGTATTTCCTCAACCTTGCAATGGAATCCATATGTGTGGTTTTTACCATGATGTTTTGGAGTAATATTTTTCGCCTTCACCATTCTGAATTAATATCAATAGTTCATTCTCTGAGATTCGCAAATTGTTATCATTGTCATCATATATGTCGTAGTACCCTCTAGTCAAACCCTACTCCCGACATTCAGAGGGAAGGCTGGTTATATTTAAAAGCGGGATGAGTGATCACTAGGACCAAGAAAGATGTGTCCTGAGCGAAAAATGACGACCTCCCACTGAAGTATTTGACATATTGTGGCATTCCGGTATGATTCAAGAAATATAAGAGTCTACGGAGTTCAAAAAGCGAATCTCGATATTTTATCCGTTTTTCACTATTCCTGACGATACTCAACCACAAATATCGTTTTCCATTAGTGGTCACACTTGTTGGCCTGTATTCGTCTTGATATCGAAAATGAGTTGTTCCAATATATTTTAAACTTTCAATTTTCCTTAGGGTCCGTGCATAAAAGGGCTGTGATAAACTAGGAACCATCCTGGCAAGCCTTAATGAATTCCTCATTCTCCCACTTCAACCCACCTGAGCTGAGAATAAACTAGGGTAAGACATAGTCTATCAGTTTAGTCTCTCAGTTTCTGACTTCAGCCTATCAGCCTTGAGGAAATCAGTATGTGAGATAAGCCATATAGTCTTGAAGGTTCTTGTAGAAGTCATCATGCATAGACTTCTCCATAGTGTGTTTTCTGTAGTTCTATTGTGAACTTTTTTTTTTCTATCGTATTTCCTATTGTAAGGCACCACAATAAGTTGAAAAGGAAACATTCTCATTTGAATATTAAATTGGGATTTTTTTCTGAAAATTGAAAAATCTAGGATACAAATTATGTACGAGACCTTTCACAATATCTATCAAATTTAGTTCAATGTCCTGCGTGGCTTCAGTCGGGGAAGTAGTTGTTTTCTGTTATATATTACAAAAACAAAAAAATAAGTTAATTTTTGTCGTAGATTTCTCAATTCTCAGAAAACAATCTCTATTTATTCGAATATTGACAAGTGGCCTTCCGGCTGTTTGCTGATGTGATTGATGCTTCAATTTTGTGAAATGGCACAGGCTGAAAACTTTATATAAGTGATAATGTCATTTATACAATTCCAATCTTCGATAAAATATACGTATATTGAAAAAGCATACACTCGTGGACATTTTTCAGCATTTCAGAGTGCAACTATTTATTGAATTGCTCACTATTGGCTACAAAAATGAAATTTAAGTAGAGGAGTTTATAATATTTTTGATCAAATAGCCCTTGAACTGGGTTTCTCTTCAACACTTAGTGATCGTTTTCGTTCAATTCAATTCTCAGTTTTAGATTCGAAAATGTAAACTGAATCTGCAAGTTTTCTATTATTACTTATTTTTCCAGTACCATGAAGGATAAACCTTACTATAAAGGATGGACCGGAATATTATGAAGAAATATTGGGCTGAAATAGTTTCGACAGCAGCATATTAAGTAAATTGTTCTCTCTCCAGTTACACCAAAATTTGGAATAAAAAAACGGATATTTGTACAGAACCTTTGGCTGCAAGTGCATGGCCCATATGCCAAAGGAGAAGAGAATAAGAGAAAAAATGGGTCCCTAGGCAAAGGCTTATATTTTCTTAGGGTATTTTGAAGATATAAATCTTTACCGCCTAATACACACATCGGAAAATTCTGGGGATATTCTTTAAAATAGAAGGTATTTTCAGGAATGAGATGAAAATACCTTGAAACGTTTATATATTTGATTATTAAATGTTCAGTAGTAAGGAAATAATGTGAGAAATTGGTGAAAAACAGAAAAACTGTGAAGGAAAAAATTTATAAAAAATGTACTATTCATAACTCATTAGAAAATTCTCTCAAAATTATAAAATCAACACCTTATACAGAATATGGCCACCTCGTTGATTATTCACAGCTCTACACCTATTGTTCATAGTCAAAATGTGATTGTCTATGCCGTCTTGGGGTAAATTGGTCGATTCGGGTATCAGAAGCTCCCTGAATGCAAAAGCATTATGAAAGTTGCCCATATGTGGGTTAATTCTTCTTTAAAGCATGTCCCAAACATGCTCCATCGGATTCAGGTCTGGAGATTGCGCTGGCCATGGCAAGAATTCAATTCCTTCGTTGTTCAACCAATCTATCACAATATGAGCGACATGTGGACGAGCATTGCCAATCAAATGAAAGTTTTAACTAACAGCTCCTGCAAAGGGACGTACAATGGGTTGAAGAAAATCATCCAAATATTGCTAAGCTCTGAGAAAACGTGAAAAAACGAGGTCTATTCTCCCCATATCATAAGAGTACCACTTCTGTAAGTGTGCACTTCCTGAACGTGTCTCAAGCACTCTGCATTTCCAGGTCGTCTCCACACTCTTGTTCGATGATAATCTGGATCAAATCCAAACCCTAATTCCTCCGTGAATAAAACTGTAGCCCATTCATTCGCATTCCAGTTCTGGAATTCAGTATCTCGCCCAGTGTTTAAATTGTGCGCACGTTGTAAGTCCGCAACCAACTCAGGAGCTGTGATTGTGGGTTATCTTCTTCCGGTTAAAATAAAAAATCTGTCCTGTACTGCTGTCGTACATCAGTGTTTGACGTATGAATAGGATAGGTACATCTAAAATCTAAGCAATATTAATTAAATTTCTCAACTTTTTTCAAATATCCTTAGACTTGTCTCATTCTCATTTCGGATTCGAAGAAGATTATATTGGGAAAACGGAGCGAACTGGATAATAATTATCAAATATCAGTTGATCACAATAATCTTTGTGAAAGGAAACCAGATTTTTTTAAAGAATGAAGTGATTTCTGTTTCAATTAGGATCTTATGAAAGATAGATAATGGAGAATCATGAACAAATCGATTCCTCCATAAGAAAATTTTCGACTTCCGTGAATTGAATTTTTTTTTTAACACAAAATAAAGAAGTATATTATATAGCTAGACTATGAACTATATACGATACTAGTCGAATGTCTTATATTAAGCAATAAATGGGCCGACAGACAGACGGATACGTGAGTTCCCTGAAGTATAGATCACTGAACAATTTTATTTTCTGTGATAGTTATGAATTATATTATTTGACCAAATTCCACTGAACTATCACATAAGTGCGAACGGTTTACTTTTTATACATAACCCCGTTTTTTATGTATTCATTGTTTCGACAGGTACATGAATTGAAATCAATTTTCCAATAAAGAGTGTTTGATTAAGACCCTTCACATGTTCCGCTTTCAAAATTGTATTCTTCTGTTTTCTTGCGTTTTAATTTCAGGGGATGTTCTCAGTATTTTACTATCCGCTATTTTCTTCATTTATACGATGAAGCTATCTCGCCTTCGAGTAGATATATTTGGGGTAATCGTTATTCAAAGCATGCAATCAAAGCGGATCACCCATAAACAAGACATTCTTCGTCCGGGCATTCACTCGTCCCGAAACTTTTTTTAAAGCAAAAATATTCGCAATTTTTTCATGTAATCCTCTGAAACCGAATATCTTCGGTTTCGGAACATGACATGTTCGAAGAACAAATTCTGGGTGTTTGTAATAACTCTCCGTTCACACAAATAATATATCAAAGTCCTAGCCAAGTGAGTTTTAGAAGTGTTTCTTTCGACATGACTGATTATAGCTCCGGTCTCAGGTGGGAGGTTCGTCATTACCGAGGAATATGCAAACTGAAAAAAAAGATACCAACACCGTATGAAGCATGGGGGAAAGTGGGGTAGCATCAGAGGAACAAATCGCGAAGAGATGTCTTTTCACCAGGAGTTTCTGAGAAAGATCTGATATAAATGGCATGGGTGTTGAACAGAGATGAAAAATATAATTTAATAAGATTCTTAACAGTTATTTTCTATACATGAGTTTTTTACTTGTGATCATCACATTATAGAAAAAGGATCCAATAGTTTCGCAGTAATGACGTCTGAATATAGGTCATATATTGAATATGCGGGTTTTGCTAATTCTTTAGAATGTCTTTCTATTAATTCCAATCAGCAGAGGCGTTATTGTGGACCATAAACTACTTCTTACCGCACAAGGCACCAGGAGAGTATGGAATATTTCCTGCGCTACTACAGAATGGAGCTGAGATACTTACGCCCATACTCACTAAACTTTTTAGAGCAACCTGACATGTGGATACCTACCCTCGAATTGGACGTTGATAAGGGTTGTGTAAATACGTAAAGTTGGGAACAATCGATCAGCCTGACATCATTTCTGATGAAGGAAAACCCTCTCATCACCCACCAATATGCTTACCGATATCCCTACATAGAGCAGCAATCAACAAAGTGATATAGGAAACTGTTTGTAACTGTATCGAGGCGATGTTAAGATACAGAATAATCTCGAGTTTCCACGATGAGTAAATCGTGGCCAGGGCGATGAGAGGCTGTCCACAGGGGGAGGTCTTATCCTCTTCAGTGTGATGACTTCTCTTAGACGATCTGTTCAGGATCCCTACGGCAAAGGATATAGAGGTTCAAGCCTACGTTGACGATAAAGTTATAATGGTTAGAGGAAAGTTTGGTGATATCGGACAAACACCAAACGGCTCTTAGGACTATCACTAGGTGGTATGATAAAGAAAAACACTGGGTCAACAGCAACAGAACACAGCAACAGAAGGAGAAAGCAGATAAATCTCTTTGCTGTTTTGCCAGTCAGAAGAGGAAACCTCCGTTCATATACTCTGCGAATAGTATAGCAATGACAAGGTTTTCACAGAAGGGAAGGAAAACCCAGAGGCAGAAAGCTACGATAATGAGCCACTGTCAGCAATCCTAAACCTACTAAAAAGGACGAAGCTCGTGAAAGTCATCTGAATATCAAGGGAACCACAATAGATCAGGAAAAGTCGCAGTGGAAATAGGCTGCAGGGCCACCCTTTGTAAATTTCAAGCTAGACTCGCTATGAAAGCTGGTCCTCTATGGGGAAACAATTCCATTCAAGGAAGAAGCCAAATACCTAGGGGTTATTCTACATAAGAAACTCAGGTGGAATGCTAATCTAGAAAGAGTATCTAACAGAGTAACTCGAGCCCTATGGACTTGTAGAATTATCTTTGGAAAACATGGGGAATGCAACCCAAACATATGTACTGGCTTCACCTCACAGGGTCATCACCCATCACATTTGACTGTGTGAGTCACAAAATCCTGCTGAGCAAACTCGAATACTATGGGTTTAGAGGAATCAGCAAGCTATGGTTCAAATCATATCTTGAAAATCGCTCGCAATTGGTAAAAACTAACCACCCCTCTCGAACTGAGCCAACTCATTGTGGCGTACCACATGGTTCAGTCCCACACTGTTCCTACTGTATATAAACGATCTCACAAAAATTAATATATCTGGTAAGTATACATTATTTGCCGACGATACCACCATATTTTGGCATGACAAAGATGAACAAATATTACATCACAAGATTCAAGAAGACATCGAACAAATTAAAACGTGGTGTGACGATAACTTACTGGTCTTCAACCCTACTAAAACAATCCTATTAACATTCCGCTGCGAGCTTTCTGCCCTGAGCCTAGGCCCTCATAACATTGAAAATGTTTTTCTCGCCAAATTTCTCGGACTCAATATTGATAATAAATTACAATTCAATGACCATTGTCACGAAGTTGTGCAAAAAAATTTCATCGGGTTGCTACGCCATCAGGATAATATCACATGAATTGGGTTTTACAGCTGCTAAATCAGCTTACTTTGCCCTTATTGAACCCCACATAATCTATGGCATAGTCTTCTGGGGAGTGTGCAAGCAAACAACTACTACAAATGGTGCAGGTTGTACAAAAAAGAGCCATTCAGGCCCTCTGTAAAGTGAAAAAGCGTGATTCTTGCAGAGATCTGTTCAAAAATCATAGAATCCTCACAGTTACTTCTATCTTCATTCTGGAAACCACCTGCCTTATACACAAGAATCGCCACAAATATAATGCACTGTCCTCATACCGTAACACACGATCCTCGCAAAAATTGAGATTATCCTTACCTATCCCTAAAAACAATCTTGTTAGGGAATCTCTCATTCATAACGGTCTAAATATGTATAACCAGTTACCAATACATTTAAGAGAAGTTGAAATTGGATTATTTAAAAAAATTGTAAAATAATTGCTTCTTATACATCCTTTCTACAATACGGAAGAATTTTCAAAAGTGAACCTTTTCGTCAGCACTAAAATATGCTTTTCTCCTTATTTTGAGTATCAATTTTAATATGTTTGCATCATGTGGTTGTACCTCCTTGTCATTTTACTTAAATGTCACACTAGTTAACATTTGTGCTTGTACATTCTACTCATACAAATTTCAAAACTACCGTTTTTAGCATTTTTAGTATTTTTTTCTATTTTTATTACTTAATTTTAGGTTTTAAGTTTTAACTTTTAGCACCTCTACAATGACTTTGTCGATGAGAATTGTTTATTCGGACAATAAAGCATATTTGAGTGATTGATTGATTGATTGATATGGTGTGGTCACCTGGTGGAGCAAAGGGACATGGAAGAGTGCTCGAGAAAAGCTCAACAAGTTCCAGAGGTAAACGTGCCTGGTACAGGGACAATGTCCACCACCCGACAGCAGGGAGGGAAGTCCTCTTTAACATTGCATATTCGCTCAGAGAAGGAGAAAGGAAGAGTGAGTGTATACAGACCTATCGAGGTCAACGAGTAATAGGAAAGGGAGTCGCAAGATAGATAATTAGATAAAATCCCATCCCAGTTTAGCAATGCAATCAGATACAATGATCCTCCTATACAACTTTGATAGACCTTATGAGATTCTTTTCCAGGAAAGGATGAATGGGAGACGAAAGAACGACACAAAGTGCCAATCTACAGTGGTTCAAAGACGGCTGCAAACCGTAACATAGAGTAGGGGCCGGAGTACATGGAGTACATCCAGAATTTAACCTTAGTGTGAACCTGGAACAGTACGCCACAATATTGAAGGCAGGACTACATGCAATGGAACTCTGCCTGCAATCAAAATCATGTCGGGCAACCAAGCAGCACTGAAAGCTCTGGCATCAGGTCGGATAGAATTAATATGGAACTGCATGAAAGCCTTTCAAAGGGACAACAAATTTCCGAAGAGAACTTACAATACATTCATGGTTATGATATGCTGATTATTCAGCTGAAAAAATGTGATGAACTAAAGGATACTTCACACAGTTTTGAGAGCAAGGTTTTCAGAATATCATTGCAGTACTTTCGGAACCCTCGTCTCTTTCGACTGATCTGTCAAGAGTTTTTTTTTTCATAGGTTTGTATACGAGGACAATATAGTCTTTGAAATATCTGCTTCGTAAAAGAAATAATCTTCGCATTCTTCCTAGTTATGGAAGATGATTTGGTACAAGCAGTAACCCGCCAGGATCAACTCATTTTTACACTTGAAATATTACTAATAAAATAAAAGAATGGGAAGAAACTTGTTATTTCAGTGTAATAGCTTCTCAAACTGAAATCATAATGCATTCGAAAAATCCATCATTGTTATTGTTAATGCGACTTCAAGTTTTTATTACAAAAAAACATCAATGGGTACTCTGAATTTTGCACCAATCACCCCCAGTAGAAGAAGACGACCTCAAGTCGTTAACAAACGAGAAAGATGAGTATTGCCGTAATTATTACCTAGACCGGGATAGGGCAACTAGTTTATTTTCCGTAATCATTGGAGCACTGATAGTTTATGTAAAAAATTGTAATGAGGTTTATATCCGAGAGAGAATGTGTGCATTGTTTTGAAAAATTGTATCATGGATCTTCAGTAAAAACAACTACCGCCGATAAGAGGCGAAAACTGCCGACTCATTGGGTATTCTCTCTTGATTATAAAAGAAACAGTATGTATAGGAAGCGCGTTTGTGTTAATGACGTGGGAAATATTTTTTTAATACTATTATCAGAAATTATTATTATTGACAGCTTTTTCATACCAAGATTTTTTTTTTTTAAATAAGTGGTTATTAGTAATTTCATTTGATTATTAAACAATAGCTATACAACTGAGTATGGTCAGTCGCAATCAGTAGGAATATTCACTTTCCGTCGCTTCTGGAAGAGTACAATCACCCAATTAGAGTAAATGAAAGCTTACAAATACAAATGACAATTCAAATCATTGACTGGTTCCATGCTACATTCATAATATTTTCGTTTCCATAATGAATATATGAATGTTTTGATGCAAGTATTGATAAATAGTATTTCTGTTGCAAATAGTAAAAAATATATACACACCATTGTTCAGCAGACTGTATAGCCCAGACGCCTCACTTTGGCAATAATAATGTTTTCTCAACCTTGGTGTATAATATATTATCAGATTTGGTTGCCCCAGATAAAACCTTAATAAATAACTGGTTCCACTTCTCGTACTGATATTATTTTCTGTTGGAAATTGCAACTTTGTTACAGATTTTCAAAACGTGCCAAAACGAAAACATTTGTATGGAATCGGTTACGAAACAGGAAAGTATCATGTTGGAATTGATTTTCATGGAGAGTATATAAAAGAAAATTTTAGCTTTTCTTTCCACACCGAATGAATGGGAACATTGTAAGAGTAACATTTTGTATGCTTTGAGAGACGTTGATTTGTTTGAAAATATGAACTGTTCTAGTAAAAAATATAATAGAACATTGTTAGTCACTATCTCCACGTCAGGATAACCTCTTTATTGGGTATTCATGTTAAATAGGGAAACATTTAATAATATTCATTTCGAAATATTTTCTATGATATTGAAAAATTTCAACGATAAAAAAAATTATTTTTGGAATCTACGAAAACAACATATCTGGTTGATAGATTTTCAGAAAGTAAAATAAAAAAAATCTGAAAGTGAAAATTTGCATTTTTATTCAGATAGTTATTTGATTTTCTATTCTTAAGAACTCATATAGATGAATGAGGCAAAGAAGAATGTTTTCCAAACGAGAGTACTCACCAGAAATCATTTGTAACATTAGTGCAAGAGAGGCATCCACACACTAGGTCTTCAATACATTTTGGTCGACGAAAATCTATTTCCCGCTTCCACGATCATCAGGAAGACCGGAAGAAATGGGAAACACACTTCCAAGAAGCAGTCTCACTTGTGCTGAAAAAATGCTAGGAAAAAAATGTTTTTGTGACATTAAAACCCGTCATGGGGTATGATAGATTGATTTAATTGAAAATATGAACAGGATTTTCATAAAAACAGATGTGGGATCATCTGCGACTGGAAGATAAACTTTAGTCACTATCTTCCATCGTTCAAGATAATCTCCGGTGGGTTATTCATGTAGAAAAGGGAAAACATTTTCAATTGAATATTGAATAGAAATATTTTTATCTGATAGTTATTGAGAAAAGGATCCTAACATACTGAAATTTATTCCTAATAGAAGTCATTGCAAACAGGAAAAATTCATGTTTGTCAGGAAATTCTGTACCCTGAATAAAATAAATTTCCTTTTCATACAGATGGATATCGAATGTGATACCACCACCAACAAGAACATTATAATAGGTACAGTTATTGATAAAACAACCGGAATCGGTTTATTTGCAATGTAGTTACCATTACATATCAATCGTTAATGTATTGCCATGGCAAATACATTTGATGCAAAAATCAGAAGGTCTATCCCCCAACATATCAAAAGGAATACAATTCTAATGTAATTTAAAGGACGTTCGAGTTCTGTACGTTCTAGGATGTTGAGAGGGCAGCAATGATGGAACTCCTATAGCTCATCAAATCAAATGTATTTTCGATAGCAATGTTAATGTCGTTTTTGATGAATCGATAAAGAAAGGTCGAAAAATGTTTTTGTCCTGAGCCATTTTTATGAAATGTCTGAGACTGAGTCATGCACATGATTGATATTCTATTTTATCATTATTATAAGGATAATTATTCAATACATCAGTGAACTCATTCGTTGGATAATAAAAAAAAATCATCTTCAAAATTCACGTCTCATTCTGTGACATTTTATTACTACCTTGTTCTCTCTTGTATTGTCTGATCAAGAAGGAATATTATTTCAAGACAAAGAGGAGACAAAAATCTCAAAACATTCCCTTTTGTATTAAACAGGATTATTCCCAGAATTGTTTGTTATATCTACGCCTATGAACCCTTCTAATCATAACCTTGTGAACCTTTTTTTTTGTTTCAGGTATCTGCAACAGATCCAGACTGCGGGGTGAATGCTGTCGTCAACTATACCCTTGGCGATGGATCAGGAAAACTGAAGGAGTTCAAGGTCCGGTCGGATACTGGCGAAATTTGTATAAGCTCGGCCCTTGACTATGAGACGAGAAATGTTTTTGAGTTTCCTGTCATAGCTACAGACAGAGGTGAGTACAACCGTTGTTAGCATCACTAAAAAATATTCTCCAAAATATAACTCACTGTGATTATTCATTCTCATCTCACAGGATGCCATTCACAATTCTCCTATAGAGGTGATCAAGTGACCAGCTTGTTCAGAATATTGCTGACTGTATTCATTTCATTTGTGATGTGATGACTCTTATGTTCATGTTATATTCACATTGTTCTTCCTTAACAAAGTTTCCTTAGCCAATCAAGCCTAAAACATGCATTCAGTCCTTTGTTGAATTACTCGTGACTTCTGCTGTTTGTTAATTCACGTTTGGTAATGTATTTTTGAATGCCTTGGTACTCCAACTGAAATTTGTTTTGGAAAACTCACTAGAACTTCAGAGAAGTCATTCTACAGTTCTTCTAGCTGATAGATTAAAAATAACCAATGTTCAAATATTTAATTCAAAATAATATTTCACTCAAGACGTTCAAATGGTTTATATTATTCATTCTTGTTTTTATGGCTGATGGACATGTTTTGTTAACTCTTGAAACATTGAACAATTACTCGATAATATCTGATGATATGATGAATCATCTCGAGCAATTATTGATATCACATTAACCTCTATTTTCATTAAAAGCTCAGCGGCCAACTTCAAATATTTATACCATAAGACCCCTCCGTAAAAATATACGGCTGTCCTGGTGAAACACACCAGATTCTAATATCACAACAAACTATACCAAAAAAAACATAACGAATCTAAGCCACTTCAAGTCACATTCAAAATAGGTTAGATTTCGTACCCCAAATCAAACTATGAATTAATAGAAATTAACTCAATCGTAGAGCGTCAAATTTGTAGAAATCCATTTGGACAAGCGACTGTTTTGTAGAAAGATTCAACAGATAACAGCAACCTCTAGGTCCTACGTCAAAACGTCCTGGAAAAAACTAACGTATGCTTATTCGATAAAAAAAATCCATAGAATTTTGAAAGCAACATGTGTCAAACACGGAAATTATTATTGATGTAATACTATCCTTAGCAGATTAGAACACCCCAACACATTGGCAGTAAACCTTCTAGCCAAGGATAAACACATTCAAAGGCTAGAAGTCACAAACTACTGGACTCGCCCTATATATTTTGAAACAACAGCTCTATAAAAATTATTATTTTACCAAATTGGGGTATGATTGAGTATTTATATCAATGCATATCAACTCCAGGTATTTTTCTCGGTGTTAATATACTCTGAAAACCCCTGAAGTGCTTCGTATTGATTGTTTATATTAATGAAGGCCATAAAAAAATGTATAAGGGAACACTGGAGTGTGTAATTTCAAACAACCCTCGTACATGCGAAAATAAACAACAGCTGGCGCTCTTACATAGGGATTCACGTTCTCGTGAGTATCCATGGTAACGAATGACATCGTGATTTTGCATTTCTTTTGTTTTCTTTGCACTTCATAAATACTTATGGTTTTACATTGCCAATGCCATCCCCATAAATAGATATGGTAGGTGTTTGTAAATGCAGTTCATAGCATGATAACACTTGAGCAGTTTATTTTAACAATCATCATATATATTGCTGAGAACCACAACCGATTGATATTAGCGGATGACAAATTGGTCAATTGATAGTGAAGGTTAACTTCTGCAGTATCTCATTTTTCTTAGGGATTTTCCCGAGTTTTATTAAGAAGAAAAGCCGAGTGAAAACAAAGATTTGTTTGTATTGTCTCTATGCTGCTTATTGAAGAAAATGGAGAAGACATTGTTGTGATGGTGGAGATAGGCGTTGTCCAAACGAATTACACAATATAAATAACGTAATTCCCATTAAAATATTTTCCATATTCAACTGAATGAAAATATTCGAAATTAACAGCGTAATTGAATTCTATACCTATGACTGTTAGGTTCAACATTTGGCATAGGATTTCATGGATCTTCTCAATGCTGGAGAATACTTCAGTGTATATATTTCTATATCTTTTCAGAAATGTCAACTCATTTCTATAGCACCAAAATGTCTCCCTGAGTACTCATTATATAAATATTGGTTTTTAAAGAAGCCCAATTAAAACAAGACGTAATTACCATTCCTTTTGGAAGGTAGTGAAAAAACTATATTTAGAAAGCACAATTACATCTTCTTTCATGCGGAAACAAACACTTTCGTTAAATTCCAAACTCATTCCACAATTTATTGATATATAATATATGAGATCTACGTATTTCATTTATATATTTATTATCAATGAAATAAGTTACAGATAAAATTGTAGTTGAAATTCTACTATCGACTTGATGGGCTGAAATTATCAGTCTTTGAATGGATATTCAAGTACCATAGCATCGTCAAGCTAATGAAGTAGGGGATTAACAAATATTTCAATAAATCGGTCCAAAACCTTTCCTGAAGTACTCCATATTCAAGAACTTGCTCTGAACTATATGATTTATAGTTTGAAAGCTCATGTTTTCTGTTCGATAGAAGTTATGCCCTAGCAATATTCTTCAGGAACACATTTTCTTCTAATACTTGATATTTCAGTATTTTTATTGATTATTTCAGATATTCTTCTTTCTCATTATATTATTTCAACGAGGTTTCATGCTCATAACGTATTGATTAGAAATTATGTTATGTTTAGTTCTATTGGCATCGTGTATCCATTCCCCTTATTTATCCCATCATATTATATTTCCTTTCCTCAAACATGCATGGGTACCACGGTTTCCTCGTGGATAATACAACCCTTTTGCGCTTTTTTTGGTGATTTTCTTGCTGAGACTTCTTTTAAAATTTGGAGAACCTTTGGAGGAAAGTTTTCGAATGAGAAATGGAATTCAGAAACATTATATCAATCTTCTACCCCAAAGACTTACCATCCATCATCATTATATATATATATATATATATATATATATATATATATATATATATATATATATATACAGGGTGTTTATATTATAATCAATAATTGTGTTTGTAATTGATTATAAAAGCTCTGAACAGTTTGAAAAAAAATTATTTCAAGCTGAAAAGATGATTTGAAAAATCATCAAAAGTGCCATAATCACAAATTTCAAAATAACTGTTTTAAAGTGTATTATCTAGAAAAAAGTAAACGTTATATCTCTTACCTCATTCGTCTAAACTGGTAATATTCAAAATAATACAATTTACACACTCGCGTTTGAGTCAACAAAATTGTCTCATCTAAAATATACTCAAATAAACGACACAATATACGTTTTTGTACAGAGCATGAGCACAACAGAAACATAAACTCACTGACAAAACTAGAGTTCGAACAGTACTAAACTGGCTCTACTGAATCACTCAAAACTGAACAAGCGTCATGTATGAGGTAAGTATCAAAGCTAACATAATGCACTATTGAAGCACCAATGGAGCATTATTTATAAGCTCTATCTGACACAAAATCTCAAAATCCTCATTTGTGAATTGTGTCACTTTTGAAATACATGTGCTATATATATATATATATATATATATATATATATATATATATATATATATATATACTAGCGGACCCGACAGACATTGTCCTGTCCAAATTTCTATGTTCCCTAAAATGTTTTTCCCGAAAATTTTCCCGTTATCCCATTTTTCTGTTACCCCTTTTTGTCTTCACCCCGTTATCCCATTTTCCCGTTATCCCCTTATCCTGTCATCCCGTTTTTTCGTTATCCCGTTATTCCCGTTATCCCGTTTTCCTGTTATCCCATTTTTTCTTTATCCCGTTATCCCGTTTCCCCCTCATCCCCTTATCCTGTCATACCGTTATCCCGTTATCCCGATATCCGTTTTCCTGTTATCCCGTTTTTTATTTATCCCGTTATTCCGTTTTCCCGTTATTCCCTTATCCTGTCATCCCGTTATCCCGTTTTTTCGTTATCCCGTTATTCCCGTTATCCCGTTTTCCTGTTAAAAAAATAAAATAAAAAATAGGGGTTGATCGTGGAACGGTGACAATTAAGAGTAATATAACAAAATAAAAATAAAAATATTGCCAAAAAAATAGGGGTTGATCGTAGAAGGGTGAAAATTTAGGGTTGTCGGTATTTTTGAATGCTGTATATAAAAAAATGAAAACAAAAAATTTTGTCTACAAAAAAAAAAAAAAATAAGGGGTGGACCACCCTTAACATTTAGGGGTATGATTTGTTAATCCAAACTATCCAGGGCGCCACCCAAACGCATACACAAAAATTCATTCAAATCCGTCCAGCCGTTTAGGAGGAGTGCAGTGACAACACACGTACAGTAGAATTATATATATAAAGATATATATATATATATATATATATATATATATATATATATATATATAAGTTCCTTAGGAAATATTTGCCTTCGAACAATATCAATAATTAGAATTGTATAATTTACAGCTTGTACAAAAATTTGCCAAGGGCACACAGCACTGAAACTTCGTTCCTTTTACATGTTTTGTCTTTGTCAATGAAGAAGACGAGCTCCCGTCGAAACGTCACAATAAATCCCAAAATGGAAAAATTTCAAACGAGTCTTACTATGTCTCACCGAACCTCATAACCCAAGAAACTACCCCAAAGCATAAAAATAAAGGTTCAAGAAAATCAAACCTACACATATATATACAGGGTCTTCACATCCGCTAACAGTTGATGATAGTCCATCAAAAAATAAATAGATTTTCATTAATAAGCCAAAAAACTTTTTTTCAAACTTTTTTTTCGAATTTTTAACCACTGTAATTCGTTATGAAATGGCATTAAACACTCGTCATTCACGGGTGTGCAAGACGGTTGATTTCACCCTGTATATATATATATATATATATATATATATATATATATATATATTATTTCAAGTATCCATAGCATTTCCCTATTCAGTTCATTTTTTACTAGCCCTTTCATTTGTGAGCCATCAATCCTTTTGAGTCTTTTTTTGTTTTGTGATAAATGTTTCTCTTCATATGTTCATCCCACTTGTCTAATCCAAGTTCTTCTGGTACAGATTCTAGGATGATGATAGTGGGAGTTGATAAGAATTTACCCACTTTTTGTATAAGCATCTTCCTGTATAGGAATTCAAGTGAATTTGGTCAGAAATACTGTTAATCCAATCCATTTCACCCCAGTGTCACCAAAGTGTATTCACACAATATGTCTTCCGCCAAACGAGTGGGAGGAATAAGAAAGAAAGAAGAAGCATTCCATCCAAACTCTGTGAACTCAGCAAAGCTCTCTTGTTCTTCTAGGCGAGGAGTTGTTTCCTAGGAACACGCCCTGATATGTAAACATGACAAACGATTCATATAGCGAATAAAGAGCATTCTAAAGTGAATCAAATTACCCATTATGAATACAATTGTTTTAATGAAATTGTGAATTGTTTGGAAGATCATCTCTTTGGTTGGTAGTTGTGAATCTCAAAGGATAATGAACAGAGAATTCAGAAGATAATTCGAAAGTTCATGATAACTGATTCGATTGCAGGAAAGGTTTTCATCATTCACGATGATATTGAATACATCTTACCCAAATGAACTCTGCAATTCATCAATTTCCCCCTAACCTAGTGGCTAAACCTATTTTTATATAAAATGATACATTTTTTCATTTGATTCTTGACAATTCCCTGTATTCGGAATGTCAAAGTTACCCATGAATCATTATTATATTGAAATGAATGAACGAAAATATAAAATGAAAAATTTAAAAATCAAATGCCACTGCTATACGTATATGCAAATTCTGTATTCAGATTGTGTTACCAATTTTCTGGATTACTGCTCTCTGAATGGCTTCCAGAAGCATTGCAAACAAATAGTTTCGTTTCGACTTTTTTTACAATTTATTATATTTATATCAGTATGCTCATGTTTACAAAATATTACAAAATGTTGTACCATTATAAGCCAGTGTATCTATTTCTGATCGAAACAGCATCAAATTATGGGCAAAGGGTTAAGAAACTTCCGGCGGACTCCAAACACTGTTCCAATTGTCATGATAGGAAAAAACAATTTAATTTCTTCAAGAAATTGCAACAATTTTCTTTTTCTGAAATCTCTCAAGAATGCCTACTTTTTCGGAGACCCCAAAATACGCTAATCTAGTATTCTAGTCCGTTGCTATGCAACGAACGAAAATTTTCCCCTCCGGTTTTTTATATACATTTCAGGCAGTACATAAATACCCGCAAACAACCAACTCACATTAAGAAGATTTATTGAATATATTATTACACATATGGAAAGTTTATTATAACTGTTTTTGTATATTTATAGTTATGTTGCAGTTTGTACAATTATTAAACAAAGGCTGAACTCTACCTGAGAAGTCATTATATTTGTCACTTCCCCCTCTGAATCTATGTAATGTTACCTGAATAGTCAGCGACGTAATTGCTGTTTTCTTCTTGGGAAATAATACTAAATAATAAATATACTATTAGCAGATTTCTCTTTGTCACTTCCCACGCTAGATATTTTATCTGCTTTATTTGTAAAAGATTCCTCTATATATTCTCCGGCATCGGTTGAGGATTTCCATCCCCCATGCCTTTTTAAAGCAATTGAATCTGCCACAGCATTAACCAAAATTATCGCAGAGGATCGACGGAAACAATGTCCTGTGTATTCATGTGCATATGGCAAATTGAAAATTGCGCATTTGTATATTTAAAGAAAAAGTGGCTTCCATTTGTATATTTTAAGAAAAAGCGGCAACATACAAAATTTTCTGGACGACATGCAACATATTTTCTATACACTTGCATATAAGTTTCGTTTATCACAAATGATCTTGCTTTTTCGTTTATTATCGGGTATTTAATCAAAAGTTAGATCAAAATCTTCTATTCATCAATTTAATTGATATAGTTCACACATCACCGGCAACACCAAATATTAAGGCAACCTTAAAAGTAAACACTACATAAATATCTAGGTAATTTTAAAATTCTTCATTCTAATCGTACCTTTTTCATTGAATATATATAATCTGGTGCTGGAGTAAAAAAAGTTTCAATTTGTTCATCTCACAAAACTTTTGACTTCTTTGGTTTATAGTTGTCACTTTGACGTGTCAGGAAAGCACGTAATTTCGAATATTTTGTAATATCAATTTCTTCTTTTGTACTAAGTGAAGCTATCAGCATGGAGTAATTTGACCATAACGTAGAGATGCCTTCAACTTTGTAGATGAATCGGAAGAGTATGCAATCATGACATTTTCAGATCGGGAAGTCGCCTTTTTTCTTGGCAATAATTCCATGAAATGTTTGTAAGTTATTCATATTTTGCCTTAGATTTATTTGGCAATAAATTTAAGATGACATTTTCAGCACATTTACTAACTTGATTCCGCACACCTGGACATCATCCTTTTAAATTTTTTGATAGTGGTATAAACCGAAATAAGTAAATTTTGAAAATACCAAATGTCTGGCTCACTAGATCGCACAATCACAGATATATGGGTACATATTTTTCCATATGTCTAGATAGTGGGAAGCTAACAAATCACTTTGACGATGAACTGGGTACCTAAACGTTTTTAGCCATTCGATGCACAAGACTGGGTCCAAGTTCCCCACCTATGACTCCATGAACTCGGCGCAACGCGCTTGTACTATTACGGTAAACCGAAGAGCGATATATATCACTTCAACAAACTTTTCTAGGACTAAAATCCGCGCACGGCACGCCGTTCCGTGATTTATATGTGATATTAAGAAACCGTAGATTATTTATCTACTCACCGGTTATAAATTTCTATCCGTTGTAAATTCCTGTTGAAATAGAAACATTATCATAAATGAATGAAAAAACTAAATGAATTTATAAAACTAGTTTTGTTTATTACCCGAAAACATGGGACTTAAATCAGATTACACCAAGGATAGATGGAGATGGGTACATATTTTCCGCATTTTTTACATACTTTTGGGGAGAAATGTTTCTTGTTACGATCAATTTCGAGAATTTGAAAAACAATGAAATTTCGAGTATATTTTTGGTATTTTTATTTCTCATTCCTACTCTTTAATTGAATGTATTTTTAGTATAAATGATATAATCTAACTCCTTGCACAATCGTTAACAGTTAATAGTCCATAAAAAAAAATATTTTTCGTTTTAAATTTTTACGATAACTCTTTAATAAGCCTGAAAATGATTTTTTTAATTTACAACACCCGTCAATTTCAGATGTGCAAAGAGTACACCTTGTATACACCTGTAGCAGGACTTAAGCCTGTTGGGTATATTATGTCTGAATAAATAAAACACCAAATGTATAATAACATAAAAGGATTACAAATTAATATTTTGAAAAACGGCAAGAAAAAAATAAAATAAATTTGTTTTTTTTATCAAAGTTTATTTTTTCTCCCCTGTATTATAATTCCAATTAAAGCACATATGGCACTGAACTTTAATCGTCATCTGCGTAATTTTTTTCAGGAATTTTATTAACTACGGAAAACAAATAAACGATTCAACCGAACAGATTTTTTCTTGGATTAATTTTACTTTTAGCAAAATTGGGTAGCGTTCAAATTCAGCACCTTTTTAGAAAGAATGACTATACCAAAAACAGGCAAAAAACTCCAAGGAATATGTGTTCCATGGAATATGTGACTATTTGACTAGTTCGCCATCCCTCACCATTTGTTTGGGCATTCGGGTTTCCAAAGATGTTTTTTCCTCGAAAATCTAAAAAATCTATTGGGAATTCGAATCGAACGTGGCAAAATCGTAGGATTTATCTAGTTTGTTTTTCATCGCTAGGGAGCGTATGATCAATCGCATCGGAATTGACAATAACCAGTTCACTACTAGTAGCCCCCTGCTACATATTATAACTCGATCATAACTTCCGAATTGTCTTTTGCACACCCCACACCACAATGCGTAAAAAGTTTATAAATATAAAATTACACAATAAACACAAATCAACTGAATTTGTATCGGTAATTTGTCCATATCCTTGGATGATTTGTTTTTGCAGTGTCCGTTTTGGCCATAATGTATCGACTAAGAATTGTGAAATTTTATACGCTTCTGACTAGCTCAAATGAGGTCTATACCATTCCAATCAAAATCTTACGACTACAACTTACACCTAGATGACTTCCAGTTCTAAACATTAATAAAATTAGCAAATACCAAAATCAATCTACTTAGATCACTATAACTTAAAGTGCGACAACGATGGGTAAGATAGGGTGAAATTTTGAAAATGTGCTGCCTGCCCTGCTTTATCCCTTCAGCAATACTTCTCAGTATTGCTCAGTTTGACAATATCTGGTCAATAAACGCTCAGGTTTAGACTCTGGGTTGAAAATTATACAGTATTCCACATTTTCAAATCAAGCAATGAGTTTAATTTATCAATAGCGTAACGCAATTCGAATGTTAAGGATAAATAAAAAAATACCTTTTTTTTGGGTGCACTTATAATTTATTTTTCTCACTTGCAGATATAATATATAGGGCATAGATGCAATATTTCGACCTAGATAAAACAGTTATTTTCGTTTGTTTAGTTTCTTATTGAAACAGCCATAAATCATCAGCTTGTCAAGAACATATGTGACAAGTTCATGAAATATCTTAAATGTGCCCAGTAACAATGAAAATAATTCCAACAATAACTTCATATCAAATATAATTGAACATATTGATAAGAAACAGCATTTTTCCCATTCACCTTATCAGAAAGCTAATAAATGTTCCCAGTATTTTCCCCTCAATAAATTTTTCACCACAAATCCTTTCGACCACTCGAGGATTCTTGATAGACTCAGCCACAATCTATTATTATTGCTACTTCATCGCTTTGGGCTCTCAATCACTACTATTCATCTGACAGTAAATTACCACGTTACAAAGATAGGCAAAAATGACATCATCTCTCTGTCTAACGCAGGCGTGCCTCAGAGCTCCATGTTGGGACCGCTTCTATTCACGGTGTGTGTATACGTTATAATTTCATAAAATACCTTTCTTTCTGTGAAAGTTTTTTTTTTCGGTGATGATGCCCAGTTATGCAACACATTCGAAAGAACTCATGCACAATATGCTTGCAGGAGAATTAATTGGGATCTCCAGATGTGCCGAAATTTCTTGTTTGAGTATCAACGCGTCAAAATCAAAAGGTATATTGTTCAGGAAAAAGGCATTATCTACGGACTAGACTGCTTGATGAGATTCCGCTTCGAATATTAGGAAACCGCTGCCATTCAGTGAATGTGAAAAACATGTTTTAGGCAGGAACATTAGATATGACGTTTGGCATGTCTGAGTTCTTCGTCGAATTCATCCATTCGCCACCTCCTATCTTCGGATCTTCTATCTGTTGGATGTTTTTTGGATGTCTCGTTATTTTTCAAATTCATATGTGATTGTCTGGACTGAGACTCCATTCATGAAAAAACGTTTTGGCTTGTCCTAGAAAATGTTTTATTTTGTCTAGGGTGAAATTGGCGCAAACCAATTACCATTTCATGGTTTTTTACATATCAAGGTAGCATATACGTTTACGCAAAAAAATATTCTGTCATAGACATGATAACAAATTAAATTGTCCCCTGCATTTTCTTCCAAAATAATTGTAATACATACTTAATATTCCCAATAAACGTAATTGATATAATTTTGGGGAATAAGAGATATTTTATGAGAAAAATGCGTTTTGTTGACGTTAAGGTTGTGATTCATTTGCCAAACAACTGAAAATCCACTAATGGTCACTTGAATATTTAATAAAACGTTTTCGATTTCAACCGCTGGTAACTACAGAGATTACAATAATTCGTGAAACTGAGCCTTAGTGACTTAAAGTAGAGGAGACCGTGGGAGGTCGACCTTCACCGATCTGATAACTTGATGAGACATATTTTTTATCAAATATAATTTATAAACAAATATGCCCAAGATAACTTGCCTATCGAAAAGTGTTCATAGCTATTTTTAATTGAATTAATTTTATTCAATTTTCTTTCATCACCTTCACTCTTTTGATAACCGAATGAGTTTCACCTCGACTGATAGTTTTTAACAAACAGAATATGCCTAGGTAGGCTTGCCTACTTATTTCTGCGCATGGCTACCTGGCAAGCAGATGTGAACAGGTAAGTCAATATAGGTAACTACACCGATCTGTTAACCAATCGAAATTGATATTATAGGTAAGATAATTTAATTACAAAACCAATCGTATAGGTTCGCCTGCAAAAACTCGGACATAAAATATTATTGCCAAACTATAAAGTTTTAGAATTATAGCTATTTGATAGGTGCGAGAGAGAAATAGAGCGTCCGAGGTCCGTGTGATAGAACAGGACACAACATAGCAGCTGCACGCTACCTGACCGTTAAATGTATCCGAGTGCGCATGCTCGTGTACATGTGAGTGACAGTGACAGCCTTTATTTACGCTCGACAGTAATTTTGAACTCTTTTATATGCTTTGTAATAAACGCTTTTAACAACATAAATGTATTAAATTTTATTTTTCCATATTGATGATTAATTTAATTTATTACACTAAAATTTTAAAAGTAACACTTATTCTTTCCCGCTTTACGGCATTTATTTGATTTTAAATAATAAATAAATTATCCTTTAATTAATTTTAAATAAAAAATATAGATTTTTTTATCATTTTAAATTTTATAATTTAGCTTCCCAATGAAAAAAAATTGTTGAATTTTTATTTTTTATTAATATATTAAATTATTTATTTTTGATTATTTCATAGCTGTAAGTATATATAGTGTGAAATAATACAAGAATTGTGATCGAAATTGGAGTTATTATAAATTAGAGTTCAAAATTACTGTCGAGTGTAAATAAATGCTGTCACTCACATGTACACGAGCATGCGCACTCGGATACATTCAACGGTCAGGTAGCGTGCAGCTGCTATGTTGTGTCCTGTTCTATCACACGTAGCTCGGACGCTCTACTTTCTCTCTCGCACCTATCAAATAGCTAAAATTCTAAGACTTTATAGTCAAATAATATTTTATGTACGATTTTTTGCAGGCAAGTCTATACGATTGGTTTTGTAATTAAATTATCTTACCTATGATATCAATTTCGATTGGTTAACAGATCGGTTTAGTTACCTATATTTACTTACCTGTTCACATTGCTTACTGAAGAAAGTAGGCAACCTACTACATATTCTGAGATGTTAAACTCTCAAAGGTGATGAAAGAAAATTGATTAAAATTAATTCAATAATAGTATGAATTCGATGGCAGTTTCTAGCATATTTGTTTATAAGATTATATTTGATCCAAATATGTCATCGAGTTATCAGTGGTGAAGGTCGACCTCCCACCGGCTCTTAGACTATTAGTAGAATAAACATGGAATGTACAATCCCACATTTTAGATAAAAGAGTTAGAAACAATCACCATCATATGACCCCCATCACTTTTCACTAGGATGCTCCTTTCAATGTGAAAACCTCACTCTCCTAAATCTCCTTCTCTGCTTTTTCAGGTGGTCTGAGTACTACAGCCATGATAAAAATCCAAATCACAGACGTCAATGACAACCGCCCTGTTTTCTACCCGCCAGAATACTACGTTTCGCTCCGTGAAAGCGGCGCATCATCTTCAGCTGCCACACCAATAGTAGTAGTCGCAGCCACAGACGCCGATTCGGGTAAATTCGGCGCGTTACCTACAAAATCGTCGCAGGCAATGAAGCAGGACTCTTCAGGATCGAAAGGACCACCGGAGAGATTTTCCTCAGTATGCCCAACTTGCTCAACGCTAGAGGGCAGCCTTATCAGAGGTTGAACATAAGCGCGGTGGATGGCGGTAATTTGAAATCGCTGAAGGATGCGGAGGTGTTCATCAGTGTGATTGATTCTGCGCAGAGGCCACCGATATTCGAACATTCACGATATACGTATTCTGTCAGTGAAAATGTCAGGAGGAGGACTCCTGTGGGAAATGTCAAGGCTACAGTTCTTGATAATGGTAAGTGCTTCGGAATGTAATATCTCACAATGTTGAAGCAGCTTGGGCTGGATTAATTTCGAACACCTAAAATAAATCTAGTGATATTTTGATTGCTTGTGCAAAATATAGTTGGTATTTCCCGTTGAAGAAAACTTCTGGAGCGAGTTTATGCTACACATAGCTTTTTTCACTTGGGCGCAACCAATGTTTCACTCTAAAGACTTGATCAGTGATATACTTTAGTTAAAATACTTGATATGACAGCTCGAGTCAAACCTACTTGAAATTGCAAGATATTCGTAGTGAAACTTCAGAAAGCTTATCATAGTACTGACAAAAGCGATCAGATATACATTCGAATTTAACCAAGAAATTTGGGTCTAGAGCCTTGCTAGTTTGCTAAATGTATCCCCGAAGTTTTTCGTTCAGAGATTGTTTCTGTTCTTACCTTCTAAATACTTATATAACGTTCAATCAGCTTTCATCTGAATCTTACACGACAGTTTTTTTTAACTCAGTGATACTTGATGAAAATCATATTAAAGCAAACACAAGACACTTCACCAAATTCACGTGTTTCGCTATACAATAGCTTCTTCAGGTAGAGGTAATAAGATACATTTCATCGGCTTTCAGTTGACAAGTCAAACGTTATGATGACGAAATAGTTTTTCATACAACAATAATATAAAGCAACTCTTTTTTGCACGCTGGAAAAGCTTTCATAACGAACCATAGGCGAGTGCAAAAAGAGGCTTTATATTCGAGTTGTATACATGATTTTTTCGAATACTTTTTTTTTACAATTTTTATTGTTTTGGCAGTGACAGTGACATTAAGCAATATTATTTCAGTCAGTCACAATACATACCTACCCGGAAAAATTGGAAGAAATATTAAACGTACATGGAATAGAATAGAATTTATTAAACCACGTTACATAAAATTATATGTTTGTAGCATGTCAAGTTACAATAGTTAAAATTACAAGTAATAGTAGTTACAAATAAACGTGGATTGTATTAAACATTATCCTCAAGAGGGTTTTATTGTTTTAGATTTTTTATTATAAATATTTTTATTGCGATATGGTTATGTATAAGTTAGGGTGAGTATCATGCATTCATGGTTTAATGATAGGAATTCCTATATTGAGTAAAAACAATATAATAGTAAATGGTTCTTTGCACATTTCTTGAATTGGCTGAAATTTAATGATTTTACAGATGCTGGTAATTTATTAAAAATTCTGACTTTTGTAGAATTTTGCTCTGTGACGGAAAATCTGAATTTAGGAGTTCTGAGTTCATTCGATGATCTTGTAGCATGGTTGTGGACATCAGCATTTGTTGAGTACAGAGTTATATTAGTAAAAATCTCCAGTAGAGTTTGATAGATTGGTGAAATTGGTGAAATTCTGAATTTCTCGAATAGTGGCTGACAGTGACATGGGAGGTTGCTCCAGCGCCTTCTTTTGGAGTCTAAATACTCTAATTGAGTGTGTTGAGTTGCCCCAAAGAATACTACCATAATGAAGGTGCGAGTGGAAGAGAGAATGGTAGGAAGTTATTGATATTGGAATGCTCAATACTTTTTTTAGTAGTCTCAATAGGAATTATTGGGTGGACTGAGTTATTCGAGGTTATATAGTTGTTTGCAGAAAATATATTTTATTGGGTTTTTTCTTGATTTAGTTTAAGATTATTTGAACTGAACCAAATATGAGCCTTGTTTCTGGCTTGCTCAGTGAGATTGTTGAGTGTGATAGGGTTGCAATGTGTTTCAATCAAGGTTGTGTCATCTGCAAAACAAATACATCCAGAGGGGGACATATAGTGAAAAATATCGTTGAGGTAGGTAAGAAAAAACAATGGTCCCAGTATACTTCCCTGCGGGACTCCGTGGTTTATGTTCTGGAATTCAGAGAAATTGTTCTCGATAGCTACACACTGAATTCTGTTATTATTGAGATAGGATTTTATCACTTTCAGAGGTACCCCGCGCACACCAGAGAAGTTTAATTTTTCTAGTAGTTTATCATGCCATACACAGTCGAAGGCCTTGGATAGGTTGCATAAGATGATTTCCGTATGTTTACCATTCTCAAGACCCTCGACTATGTTCGCAGTAATGCGGCTGATAGCCTGAATCGTGGAGCAGTTTGGTCGAAAACTACCCTGTCCTTTGTTAAGAGTATTATGTTTATTAAAAAAGAGCAACAATCGTTCTTTCAGGATTATTTCAATAATCTTACTCATAATCGGTATTATAGAGATGGGACTGAAATTTGAGGCCAAATCAGGGTCTCTTTTTTATATATTTCCATTATGTTGAGAATTCAAAAGTTCATTATTTTCCTTGAGTTTTAATTGTTGAGGGATTGTATAAGTACAATTTGGGGGCTTATTATCAAATATTGAACCACTCAAGCTGAGATTTTTAATTCATAGCTATGTAACCTCAGTAAAATTTCTTAAAAATGCTTTCTCAAAAATTTGTAGAGTTCATGTGCCATAAAATCACTATGCTTATGAGTTTATAAATGCAGGAAATTTGGGAGGTAAATTAGGTATTATTTGTCTTGCATTTTTCATAATTTTTATCACTGGACAAAAAAAAAACTCTTTACAATAATATAATTTTCCATAGTAGTAATGATTTCAATGACTTAATTTTTTACTCTGCATTCGAGGATCAATCAACTGTCAACTCATGAATAACGAACACTTGTGAGTCGTGTTTATCATCGTTTCTTCCTTCACTTCAAAAACATCTTCACACGAATGACTGCGTACTCCAAGAGAAAACACCAATAAAAATAGTCGTAACTCCAATGTTTCATTTTATTGTATCCAAGAGAGAGCAATAAAATTGCTATAAAAGAAGACCTTCGATAACACAAAACCCCATGAACTCCCGGGCTCATTAAGGTAATGACCTCGGCATTTTTAATTACTCATTCTTCGATTTCACGGCGAAGCTATTTTCGATGAAATGGTAGGAATTTTACAAAATTATATGATTCTACCTGTCTTCCACACTTTTTAACCGACGAAACCAAAAAGGAGGAGGTTCTCTAGTCGACGCGTATATTTTTTTTTATGTATGACCACGCATAACTTTTTACTGAGACGTCCGATTCCGATAATTCTTTTTTCAGTAAATAGGGTTTACTTCGAAGTTGGACTCTTTGAATTTAAAAAATGAAATCCACCCCTAAGGCCCGGTATTTTCACCTCTGGTTATCCTATGAATAAATTAACCAACGGTTAGAATATGCTTTTGTTTAACGTGTATTGATAAAGCAAAATCACATTCTAACCATTGGTTAATTTATTCCTAGGATAACCGGAGGTGAAAATACTGGGCCTAAGGGTAGCAAAATGAAGGATATTAATCACTCACCCTCTGAATTCTGGTCCGTTAACCGATTCTATCAGGCATAACTTTGTAGTGGGATCTTCGATTTGGATGATTCTTTCTTTATCAGATAGGGTATACCTCATAGTTGATCATATTCGAATTCCGAATGGAATTATCTACCCTTACGGGTAGAAAAATAGCGGATAATTGATTTTTCACTTGGGAACATTGGCACACATATGTAATTGACAATGACAGATCGCTAGTGTCATTATTTTTGTTCTCCTACATCCGTCACAATCATTATATTCAATAAGAAGATGAAATGATATACAATGTAATGAAATAAACTAACCAGAACAACAAAAATCATGTATATAACAACAAATAGTAAAAGTAGATAATCATATTATTTAACTGGTTGGTAATAGTTGAAGTAGGGTGGGTAAGTATTTTGGAAGTTATCATAAAACAAGTAGTTAGTAATTAGTAGATTTCAACAACAAAAAATTTAAAAATAAAAACTTTTTAACAAAAAATTAAATCGACGAACAATCAACGAAAATCATTGAATTACTTCAAAAAAATTATCAGAATGTCACCGCCCAACTCGATGCCATCATTTTACGCCTTACCTAATTCATTTGCTTGCTTGTTTGTCGCCGACTCAAAATAAGTTACTTACATTAGTTAAGGAGCTTAGTTATTGAGACTAAGAAGGTTTATTTTATTTTTTACTTTTCAGTTCCGTATTTCGTCTGTTTAATTTTTTGTAATCTTAACAATTTGCTGGAATATTTGTGTCTTTCAACAATATTACGGTCATTTATTTTACTTAAACCGTTCTTGTTGACCACCCCTAACCCCTCTACCTTGTAAACTCCAATTTTCATAGCAGATACATATAAATTTTTTTCAAAGATCAACCCAGTAGGAATTAAGATGGAGTGTCCCAAATTCAATGTGAGAGGCTTCATGAAGAAGACTGATAAAAATGTTTTTCACAATATTTACAGGATTTCATAGGATCTGAATTTTGGTAAATTCAGACCAAAATATTAGTTTTCCAATGGAACACCCTTTAATCGTCAATATTCAGATTCTACGTTGAATTCTAATATAATTTCATGTGTGGTTTTTGGAATTTGATTTCGACGTTATTGAGTTATTGCACTTTTCCTTGAAATGTGAGGTTTTGAGACAGACCATTTTTGGAGATAACTTATCCAAGAATCCACTGTATATCTCAACAAAATTATAGGAGGAATCCTCAGAGATGCATCAGATCACATGAAAATAGACAAAATAATGGAATCAGTGACTGAAAAGTAATTTTGAATATGAAACAATTCAGGAACAGATCATTAATAATATCATATAACTTGACGTATCAATTCATAACAATAGCTCCTAGATATGTTAAATAATTACGACCAAATAAATCAATTGCCAGTTAATCTAGATAATTCCAATGCACCATCAACTTCATCCATAGAAATAAGTCACTATACTGCTAGCACTTCAAACACCTACCAAATGCCTATAAGTTCTGGTATTACTATCCATAATTGTGCTCGAGGGATAATTAACATTAATTACTATAATAAATAAATTCGTACATTTTTACTAGATAGATAGATAGATACTTTATTCGTTTACCATTTTACATATTCACAAGGAAATATAAATGGATAAACATGTCAAAAAACACAGAATGCATATACCAAAATTATGAGATATAACACAGTATGAAAATTGTTACATAGTAACGCAGAAAAAGGAAAACTAAAACCATGTAATGGAGTACACTTTGGACGAAACAGTTTGTCTAGTACGTATTATGTCAGAGAAAACAAATAAATAATACAAAATACTATACTATAAATAAATAAGTACACACACACACATGCATCCATAAAAATGATCAAAATTCATCTAGTGAGTAGCAGCACTTTTCAATTAGGAATCTTTCAGTCTATTTTTGAATATTCTGACATTTGGTGCTGACTTTATATCCGGATTTAATTTATTGTATAATTTGCACCCCATGAAATAAAAAACTTTTTTTGATAAAGTGCAGCAGTGGAGAATTGGGCTGTAACATATTGCGGTAACGGTGTTATGATCATGTTTTGTAAGCACATTGTAATGTTTTTATAATTATTATAGAAATATATACACACCTCCAGAATATATACGCTAAATAATGTCAGGATTTTTAGTTTTTTGAAAAGTTCTCTACAGCTAGTCCTCTTATCAATATTCTCAATAATGGTATCACGTATTTTTGTAAAATGAAACTCTGTTTACATTACACTGTTTCCCCAACTTAGTATTCCATATCTCATGTGGGAGTGAAAATTGGCATAATACAGTGTGATGAGAATGTGTTTGCTGCAATGATTTTCAAGTATTTGATGCTGTAGCACTTCCGAAGTTTCTTACTAATTGGTTGGTATGTCTGTCCATGATAATTGCCTGTCAAAATAACTCCTAGTAGTTTCACGTTTTCAGAACAGAGTAATTGTTTTTCTGTATCTTTAAATATTATAGGTGGGTCTTGTCGTCTGTGCCCGAAATATGTCAACACTGTTTTTTGTGGTTCAATAGGAAATTATTATTTTTCTGACCATCGTATTATGTTATCGTATCAATTCTGTAGAACAGATCAGTTATTGTTGGCTGTCACCTGATATAATGATGTTAGTTCATCAGCGTAACATATATATCTTGACATTCGGAATATTTTCTACAAAATATATGAGGTCATTTGCAAATACATTGAAAAGCATAGGTCTCAAGACAGATCCCTGTGGAACTCCCTGTGTGATGGTATAGGAAGGACTGTTAGGTGCCGTTGAGTAAAACAAACTGAGTCCTATTCAAGAATATGATTCAAAGAACTTCAAATATCCTCTTATTCCATATCGTTCGAGTTTAGCAATTAACATGTTATGGTCATCCGCATCGAAGCCCTCGAAAAATCTATAAATAGTCCAAACACATAACACCCTTGTCAATCTACAGACGGGTTCATTTTTGAAGGATTCATGCAGTCTCTGTCCCATATTAGTGCGAAACCATGTTGGCTTGTTGATAAAATGTTATGCTGCGTTAAGAATGTATTCAGCTGATTTTAACGTGCATTTCAATGATTTTGGAAAAGCTACAAAGTAAGCTGATAGCTCTATAATTTGCAAGTTCATTAGAATCTTCTTTTATAGAGAGGCATTACCTCTGCTAGCTTAAGACGGTCTGGAAAAAATGCCCATTTCATAGGACTTATTCATCAAGAATACCAATGGCGGACATAAGTAGTGACTAGTTTTTAATTAAATTATTTGAAACTGATCATACCCTGATGAGTTGGATGTCTTCAAGTTATCAATAAGGGTTTCCGTCTATAAGTGTGACAGGTTTTAGGAAAAAAGACAAGTTCCAACTAGGAATATTCAAACTAATGTGATCCAAAATTTTTTTACGGTCTTGAATGATGTCTTTTGTAAAAAGCAAATTGAGTTTTATAGCTAAATCCTGATCAGATAATTGACACCATTTTCCTTCATTTCAACTAATTGTTTTTCTCCTCTTTTGCACCTTTGAGTTTGTTCATTATGTCCCACGTAGCTTTTGATTTATTCTCAGAATTAATTATTAAGTTGTCAAAATAATTCTTTTTTGCCCTTGTTAGTGCCATACAGTATTGCTTCTGACTCTCTATACTCGCGATTTTATATTGTGGATCGGTTTGTGACAAATCTGACAACAAAATCATCCGTTCTTTGAGTTGTTTAACGTGTTAATAAGTTTCTTGTTAAATTAGGTCTATAATTATAAAATTGAAGATTTTTGTTATCTTTTCCTATTTTTTGTTTTTTTGGTAGGCGAAAAACACATGCAGGAAACGCTTTAGCAGTAATAGCCACGGGCTGCTCATTTTCGCCCTTGTGACACAATATACCATTATTATATTTCTTTGAAAACACCTTATTTTCGTCTGTCTTTGCGATGAAGTAAAATGGGAATTTTCCCGATCTACAATTATTTCCATAGCGACAATTTATGTATTGTTAGTTAGTAAATTTTCCATATTATTACTCTGGTTGAATTTTTAATGTTGCCTATAATTGTTATGAAATAGAAAATGTTCCAAGTTAATTTCGTATGTATTATTTTACATCATATTTGGTTTTTATAATATCGTTATCAAAGAAGTATAATAAAAAAATATCGTTCATTGCACGTCCAGAAATAGATTTTTTCGTGCTTGTAGATAACCCCATAGAAAAAAATGAAGTGATGATAAATCTGGGGAACGAGCCGACCACCGAATTGGACCCTTATTTGGATACGTTCCATCTGCAAATATGCAGTGACAACCTGTCAATTATGAGGAGGAGCACCATCTAATTGCCACCAAATTCTCTGAGTTACTACGGTTGGAATATTTTTCATCAATTGGATCAAATCATTCCGTGTAAAATGTAAATATCGAAACCCATTTAGATTTTCATTAAAGAAGTAACGACGTATCACTAAATCGAACTTCATAAGTTCAAAAACATTTGTTACCATGGCATCAACAAGCATAAACTACTTGATGAAAGGGTGCAATGCAATTCACGCACAAGTCAGCCACATTCTTAGGACCCAACAACAATATTATATTCAACTGATCCAATATCGTACAACTGAGAAACAGTGGTTTTCGTTCAGTGGAATTTTTCCTTCAAATTTTAAAAAAAATACCTACAGGATTCGTGTATGAGCCATAGAAAAATGTTTTTTAAAACATTACATTTTAGGATAAGTGCAACAACCACGTAACCGAATTCAAAAACTATACATGAGTAACTTCATATGGACACCTGTAATTTCCTGAATGGCATTTGCAAATGTTATTATCTTTTAAGTATCTAGTCAACGTTTTGCTTTCAGCTTTCATAATATAATAATTTTACCCTTTTTACATGGGCACGATGAATCTCAGAAACCTGCCTTCTGCCAGTTGATGCCCCTTTTTGCGAAAGTTTGATGATTCGCGCCTAATTTTATCTTCCGTGTAATAAAATCAAATGAATGAGCTTGTAGTCGGATAGTCATCACAAACAAGTTAACAGGAATTACTGTAGTAATACTATAGTTGCTGCTTGTTTTCTTCATTTAGTGCTTCGGATCACTAAAAAGCTAAGGTATTCTAACTCACACAAGTCTCTGACTTTCGAGGGTTGCTTTGCAATTAAGTTGGCAGTTAAAAACAAAAAAGGTTTGTTTTTCATTCGCTTCTTTTCAATTTTCATTCGATTTTTCTATTGCAGAGGATAGGAAATAGTAACACACTCATTTGGTAATTTTATTCTATTTAATATTTGAGGTTTAATTTGAAATATTGGCATAACATAGAGAATTAAGGACTTACAATTCAGCTGAAGTCGACTCCAGAAATGCAAAGAATATTGAGTTATTTTTTAACTGGTAATTTATAGGAATTCATAGAGAAGTTATTTGATCGTACTCACAACAGTAAGTTTTTTTTTGAAAATGTGATCCCTAATAGATCATTTGGAATCAATAGACTTCATTATACAGGAAGCAGTGTGGTTTCCGTATAAAAGTTATACAGAACCGCAGTCATTGATGTCATTACCGGTATCCAACTGAAAATATCAATTTCTAAAAAGACAACTTTCTGAAACTTCACAATATCCTGAGAGAAACGAATTGGGGTACTTCGTATGGGTCCACTGATATCAATTTCGTCACGGGAGGGATGAGATAATGTATGATAGAGTGTCAAAATGTGTGGTTCAACAGGACCATTTTGAATGAAGGACAACTACCGAAGAAAGTAGAAACAAGTGACAATCAATATAAAATATATTTTAGAACTAAAATGAATAACAATATCGAAATAGCACAAGAACAACACATACATAATGTCTTAAATAATACAAACGTGTGTAGATATTTTTCTCAAAACGACCATATTTTGAATGCATTTACAGAAGATTTTGAAAGTGTGTGATCGCAAAAATCTGTTGGGCTTGGCAAATGTACTTTTGAATTATACTTAATAAACTAGAAATCGAAAAAAAGAATACAAATATTGAAACTTTCTATGAATGATTTTAATAATGAATATAATAACTTAATTTCCATGTCATATGTTTTCACTGATCTGAACATCCAACCTATAGGCTAATTTTGGCGTTTTAGCGTGATGAATATAAACGGAATGTGAAGGTGTATGTATTCCTTGCTGGAATTCAACAATTTTTTGGGAAATAGTAATGCCATTAATTATTTCGAATTGAAAATGTCCAAAATAATTTAATAGATATATTCATTAATATGGACATCAGATGAAAAAACATTTCGACCACTCTGAAATAGATCTATATCAATATTATACAGGGTATTTTTTAATAACATACTAATATACAAGGAGCCTATTCTTGGGTCCATTTTGAGAATAAAACTTCATATGAACATATGTCCTAAAGGTCTTAATTTTTTATCTCCAGGGTGCTATAGTTTCAAGAAAAAAATTAATTTTTATAGTAACTTTGGTATAACCCTAAATATTTTTGTGAAAAGTGGTACGCATTTGCAATGCATGAAAAGACATTTTCTGCAGTGCCGGTGGCTTTCGTGCGAAATTCGCACTGAATCATTTCAAAGAGAAAAGTGATACGCCACTGATTTTTCCTTATTTTCGCAATCCTCATTCCTTTCTGAGCAAATTTGGTCTGTTTTTTTTTTCGTTTGATTTACGGTTTTTGCATACAAAAATTAAATTCATTCATTTGCATCTCGCTAGATCACCACAAAAACAATTTATGTAACATTAAACAAAAATGTATTTAAAGAAAGATAAAGCCAAGTAAAGGATAAAATAAGAAATGAAGTTCATAAAGTACACAAAGTCGTCTTCACAGAAGGATTCAATATAAATTGAAACACAATTGGTAGACCACAGGCGAAAAACAACTACTTTCCTAGCAAATACCACGCAGAACGTTGAATGATATTCACTTGACAATCCATGCAAACTTCCATATAAATGGATATTGTTCGCAAATATATGCCAGTCGGGCAACTTAGCCACTCCTACTGAGAGGGAATCTTTCATTTAGAATCCTATCGAGGTAGGATAAATGTATGGAGTGTTTCTTTCTGTCACTAGGTGCCGCCGGTTAAGAGTTATCTTTTCCGACGTACCTAAAGATGTTGTAAGCTTGATGGTGATTTTATTTATGTTGTGTCTCGCTTTGGTCAGAGCTCTCCGGATCTCTGGCTGGTGACTACTCCGCACTGATGAGGGCCAAAAAGCCTGAAACCGGTATGCGGATTGTTAGGCGGACACGACATAAATTAAACATAATCGTACTTATCAGAAAGAAACATTTGCGAACAATATCCATTTATATGGAAGTTTGCATGGATTGTCATTCAACTTTCTGCGTGGTATTTGCTAGGAATGTAGTTGTTTTTTGCCTGTGGTCTACCAATTGTGTTTCAATTCATATCGAATCCTTTTGTGAAGACGACTTTGTGTACTTTATGCTCTTCATTTCTTGAAAATGTATTTGAGAGAATAATTTGTAAACGCTAAAATTATAAAATAAAAGCAATCTAAATACATTTTGGAATGCTAATACAAAATTACCCTGAACGCACGAAGAAATAAATTAAATCAGAATAATCAGATGTACAAAATGTGAACCTCCTGCAAATATGCATACCTCTGCTCTTTTTCTCAAAAACTCACGTACTCTTTGGAAAATGCCAGGACTGTTTCTAACAGTTTTGCAAGAAACTATGATGCAATATCTCAACTGCTCCTCCGTATGAATTGGTTGCTGTAAACCAATGTTTTAAGATCACCCCACAGGAAATAATCTAAACTATCGAGGTCCTCCGCGACCTATCCAGAAATTATTGTAATTTTGATTAAAATATTCGCGCACTAGAGCACTGAAGTGTGAATAAAATTTCTGTATCAAATAATGAATTGGAATAGGTCAAGAATATGAGATCACCCAGTATCTTCACGAAATTTTCACAGGTGCTTCAAAACATGATAAAAACAGTAGAGCAATCGGAAATGTTGCGCGGAAAAGATAATATTAGGAGATACGGGCCCCCGAAAGTCCATAAAGAGAGTTTATGGAATATCATTTTCGGAAATTGTAAACTGATATAAACAATTTCTTTTTACACTAAAATAGTAATTGCATACTCATTTAACATTTTAGTAATATTAAAATCACTTAATTTTTTATAAAATAATGAAAAAACTCCGATTACTTTTTATAAATTTTACAAAAATTAAACGTTGGTGATTGTGTTATGTTTATCCGAATGTCCTGGATCTCGAATTTTATTGATATACGACGTTGCCTTTGTCACCAAAAGGATAAAAGTACCGAAATTAAATGCGACATACATAATGAGCATATAAATAATAACTATTACAGCATGAAAAGACGTTCTGATAGTTCTGATGGATATATATACATATATATATATATATATATATATATATATATATATATATATATATATATATATATATATATATATATATATATATATATATATATATATATATTATATATATATATATATATATATATATATATATAATTATAGTTTAAAGTGAATATATATGTCTAATATATTTTGAAAATCAGGCATGAAGTTGATGTGCCGCATTTAGAAAGTTACTAAACCTATTAAAATAATGTGACTTCAGATTATTATGTTTTAAGTAATTGTGAACCAGACCAATAAACGCATTTGGCTTGGACGTTCTCTCGTATGCCCGGCCGAGACAATATCCAATCACTTTCATATGTAAAAAGAAGGAACACAACCTTACCTAACTTGGCTAAACTTGCTATCCAAGTTCAATGCAAACTCATCATCCTTACAAGGCGACGCTTCGCTCCGCTCGCGAACATTTGGATCCAACCAATTCCTTAGGTAAAAAGAAGGAACACAACCTAACCTAGCGTGACTGACCTCCGTATCCATGTTGAAAGTATGCTAATCAACCTTACAAAGCGACACTTCGCTCCAATCAACTTGTTGCGTAAAAAGAAGGAACACAACCTAATAACCTAACTTGGCTAACATTGCTATACAAGTTGAATGCAAGCCAATTAACTTTACGAAGCCTACATATTCTATTATTGAAGAAGCGAAACCATAATTCCCAAAATATATTTTTCCGCGCTTAAATTTCGATTGCTGAAGTGTTTTTATCGAGTTTTGAAGCACCTGTGATAATTTCGTGAAAATTTCGGAAAATCCGGATTGACTTGAATAGTTGGCAACATGGCGTCCATAAAACGCCAAGACCACCAACCACAAATATTCGATTATTGACATTTCATATGAAAAATTAAATGAAATGAAATGTAATTGGAGTTTTTTCATGACTTTATCGAACATTAAAAAGCTATTCTTTATATCAGTTTGCAGTTTCCAAAAGTGGCATCCAATAACCTCTTTTTTTGGACCTTCGGGGGCCCATATCTCCTAAAATTATTTTTTCGCGCTAAATTTTCAGTTGCTATACAGTTTTTATCGTCTCCTGAAGCGCCTGTGAAAATTTCGTCAAGATACTGGGTGATCTCATTTTCTTGACCTTCACCTAATGAATTTTCAAACACTTTTTGAAGAAAAGTTCATTTGTAATGGAAAGTCGCGAGTGAGTAGCACCTGAACCAGATGGATATGGTAGGGACATAATGAAAAATTCATAGGGAATTTTCCAAACAAGAATATGTGAGATATTATTCCCAATTCGTGTACTTGATCCGGGATCTTCCTCAATTTAATTCAAAACTGCTACCTCAATTTCTGGTGTTCTACTCTGGTGTAGAACTCCTTTTAGACGATTGTCTGGTTCGAAACTTTCCTTCTCGCCCAACCTTCTATGAATGTTTGAATATGTTCGTGCATCAGGAATATTTCTATTTGGAAAGCAGTCTTCATACAACTGCCTGGCTTCCAGTGCGTTACCATCAGCAAGCCCATACATGTAATGCATGTCTGCAAATTCGGAATTCGTTTCATAAAAATATCTAGGGCTATACCAAAGTTATAATTTTTTTTTGAAACTTCAGCACCCTGTAGTTCAAAAGTTAAGATCTTTAGGACATATGTTTATATGAGTTTTTTCTTAAAATGGACTCAAGAATAACTTCCTCAAATATCAGCATGTTATTAAGAAACATCCTGTATGTATGGTTGCGTAGCTGTTTTTCATTATTGAATAATTATTTTCGAATATTTCCTTAAGGTTTCCTTTTCACCTCTTTTCTGCTTAATAATATATGGATGATATTAAAGGATATTTAAGTTGTGGACTTTGTTGATATTCGATTGCAGTAAATTTCGTATGAACACAATATAATTTTCTATGGATACAAAAGTCCCATTGGAAATCTCATAACGATAATGATCTTTAAAGATCTTCAATTCAGGCAGGGCGTATTTCATTTAGTAGCTGTCCTGCAACTGCATTACTTTCAAAGTGACTTGCCGCTGGTCAACTGTTCGCGAATCTCCTCGATCCCCCCTACCAGACCCATCTCATAGATCGACAAGCATCGTCGACCCGTTTGGTAGGCTTTTGGGAGTTTAGAACAGCAAACCAACTTTTCACCAAAGCTATAAATCCTGACTTGAGACAGCGCGATCTGCGATTTCCAATAGGTGGTACCACCGCGGTTCTCCAGTTACTTTCGATTGTCAAAGTAAAATCTACAGGAAAATGTGGTCGGCGGGTTTATTTATAAAACTAGGGGCATATTTAACTATTATTCGCATCAGAAAAGTAGTACTTTTGGGAAGCTCAAAAATTGACTCGAATTTAAACACGCTATTATAATTATGACATGCATACCTTGGGAACATTCCATAAAAATAATAATAATATTTATTCCAAAGATGATCATAGAAAATTATATAGGAATAAATTGAGAATTTGTCTAGAGCACAAGAGTTATAAAGCGTTCAAAATACAAAATATTTAAAAAAATATAAAAAAATTGGAAAGGGGTAAATATTTGAGCAAATATGGGTATACATATCAAAAATAGATGTACCTTCAACCAAATATGGGTATATATTGAAATGTAATCATGTTAGATTTTTTCAAGAAATTCATTCACGAATAGAAATCCCTTCCAACAAATAATCTTCAACTTTTCTTTTGAAATTGAAAAATATATTTCTTTATATCTAGGGTAGGCAATTGAAGAACTTCGGCCCTGCTACAAAAGGCGACTTCAAATATTTGAATGCGATGTTGTTTCAGTCTCAGTAAATTTCCTCTCCTTGTAGGATAGGTATGAAGATCACGATATGTTTCAAAATCGGATTCATTTTTCTTTACATATATGACACAATGGTAAATGTAAATGGCAGGAAGTGTAAGAATCTTGTATTTTTTTGAAATAGGTCTACATGATTCTGTATAACGTAGACCATATATGAGTCAAATTATGCGTTTTTGGCCAACAAAAGCCCGAGCGATATTCGTTCCATTACCCCACAGAAGAACATTGTAGGAAAGTGCTGATTTCACCATTGCATAATAGACGTCTACAAAATTATTTATATCCAACACTTTTTTGAGCTGGAGCATAGCGTAAAAACTACTGTTGATTTTTTTGCATACATGATTGATATGATCTTGCCATTTAAAACCGGAGATATGTATGTACCCAAAATTTTTGATGTTTCCGAAGGGTGTGAAGTAATATTATTAATTTTTACACTAATTTTTGACTCTGTAGCTTTCTTACCAAGAATTGGATCATCTCAGTCTTATCCGCATTTACTATCAGCCTGTTATTACAGCACCATGCAGTAAATCTTTTTTCTATGCTTTTTAGTACGTACTGCAGTTCCACAAGATTGTCGGCTTCTGTCCGAAATCGCGGTTTCATCGGCAAAAGGTATATATATATTGTGGAACATCGTTAATATATAGTAAAAATAATTAACGGTCCCAGAACTGAACCTTGTGTATCCGATGTCTATGTCGAATATTTTGAGGCAGTGTCCTTTCATTTAATAAATATTTTCCTATATTTCATGTAGGATTAATCCATTCAAGGAATTTTCCAGAGATTATTTGACTATTTCCGGTAGTAATAATTGTTTCACTTTTCTGATGATGATGAAACGTTAATAAAAAGTTGTTTTTTAGAGCAAATGTCAATTAGTTGTGGTGAACATTTTGTTTCCAAATAATGCTATTTTCATAAATAACGAGTGAATTAATATAGAACTGCCAGTATGATATACATATATGATAAAATCTGAAACAGTATCCATGATATCTTTCAGAATTGTATATTGCCATTTATTTTAAAAAGTACATAATGTTTACTGGAACATGAGAATCAATAACGTTAAGTTCCACTGGGGAGAGAAATACTAAGGTGTTGAATGCCTCCTTCGTAGACGTTTCAGAATGTTGCGTGATACATTTTGACAACACATATATGCTGGTAGTTTATGAAAAAAATGTATTTTCCCAACAATTGATTCATTATCATCGTCTGTAACATTTAACAAGAAGGGAGAGTGTTAAATGTCTCCTTCATAGAGGTATCAGAATATTACTCGATATTGAAAAAGGAAACATTCTCAATTGAATATTGAATAAAAATAGCCGGGAAGTAGTTGTTTTCTGTTAGATATTCACAAACAATACCTTGGTTTTTATCGCGGATTTTTCAATTCACAGAAAAATCTTTCTATTCAATATTCAATTGAGAATCTTTCCCTTTTCAACATGAATACCCCACAAGAGTTACTTGAACGATGGAAGATAGTGATAAAGTTATCTTTCAGTCCAGAAGATTCCACATCTGATCTTATTAACATCCTGTTCATATTTACTTACTCGATACATTTCGACGGCAGAAAATAATCCCAACAATGCACTCATTATCGTCATCTGTAACATTTAACAAGAAGGAGAACGAAAACAGTTCGAGAACCACTGGTTTTCCCAAAGCGGCGAATGAGAATTAAAACCAATTCGGGCAGAGCAGCGGACGTTCGAATACAATGGCCACTTTTCACTTAGCATACTCCCAAAATGTCGTCTGTTGAGCTCGAGACATGAAGGCACATACATCCCTTGAAAAATAATTGCCCCCTTTCCATCGGTCTCTTGTTTCTGCTGTCACATGGAGAGTTGCTTGTACTCGTTTGCCTAAATGCTAATAAGGACCTATAGAAATACGTACCCGAACCCAGACCAAACAAAAAACTAATGTGGTATTTATTACTGGTATTATTGAATTTAATTAAGCAGGCAGCAGGACCGTAACTGCGGAGTGATAACAAAAATTGTTGTGAAAAAAAGTATTTACGTCAAAAATGTGTCATTTTTGATGACTTTTAAATGTCAAGGCAAGGTATTTTTGGACAGTGTGCAAAAAAAGTAATTCTGCATGGCGTGCAAAAAAGTACAGACCTACGTTGTTTAAATACAGGTAATACACAATACCCATCATTCTCATTTCAATCGTTTTTTATTAAACATATTAGAATCATATTCCACCCATACTAATTTTTCACAAGATTTATATTAAGGTAGATTTAGTCAACTTTTTTTTAGCAATAGCAATAGGAATGAAGAATAGCAATAAGCGTAAGAATAATTATGTATGAACCTATTTTATAGAACGAATTTAGATTTAGCAATAACTTCAAAAATGACAGGACACTTATGATAAATGACAGTTCGCTCAGTTCTGTATTCTAGTAAATATAACTTATTTGGCTATTATTAATTTGAAATGTTGTTTTGTTTATATTGCGATCATGAAGATGAACGAAAGGGAAAGCATCGACGGCATTGCAAGTATGTCTCAACAGTTTAATGCAAGGTGATTAAAAAATTGATATGCAATAAGAAACATGTGTTCGTGTCGGTCATGTGCATTGTAGACAATATTTTAGCGATAGCCGTAAGATTCTGAAAGTTGGAATATTCAAGCTCGCGTTCTTAAAGTTATCGTTATTGCTAAAATTAAAATAGTTGACTGAATGAAACCATGTTATCCAACAGTTTCAACTCTTAACTTAATTTCTATTGCTATTACTATTGCAAAAAAGTTGACTAAATCCACCTCCATTTGGCTATTTTTAATTTGGAATGTGTTTTGTTTACATTGCGATCATGGAGATGAACGAAAGGGAAAGCATCGACGGCATTGCAAGTATAGGTTTGTTCGCGTTCACAAAATAACGGTCCAAATACATCAGGAGCACGCGCAGTATAACAGAAGTGTTCGCGTTTTTTCAGGACCGTTATATTATATTTCATAGGTTTCGTGTTTTCGTTTCATCCGAACAATAACGAATTGGTTCAAAATAGTACGTGCATCTTAGCAAGGACAGTTTCTGACTTGTGCGTACTATTTGGGTTCACATGCGTACAACGTACATGATTTCCGACATTCTAACCTCCCTTTTTACGTTGACACGGTATCATTCGATTGATTCGTCAAAGATTCGAAAGAAAAATATGGATATATTAGCTCCAGCTCATCGTCCTCTTCAAGTTCATAATAAACTATACCCGCAGTATGTTGAATTCCTCGACATAACCTAAAACCGAATCATAATCATAAATAACGTTTTCGTATATTTGTTTTCTGTACTATCCTAGAACTATTTCGAATTCAATTTATTGCGCATCTGGTTTTGCGCAATCCCAGAACAATTTCCAAAGTTTGGAACGCGAACAAACCTTATGTCTCAGCAGTTTAATTGTGATTAAAAAATTGACATGGAAATCCGAAATATGTATTCGTATCTGTCAGTCGTGATGGCATGCGCATTGTAGACAATATTTTAGCGATAGCCGTAAGATTCTGAAAGTTGGTATATTCAAGATCGCGTTTTTTAAGTTGTCGTTATTGCGAAAATTAAAATAGTTGACTAAATGAAACCATTCGATCCAACAGTTTCAACTCTTAGCGTTATTGCTATTGCTATTACTACTGCAAAAAAAAGTTGACTAAATCCACCTTGATCTGATTACGCTTTTACAGTAATTGCAAATTCAATAATTGAAATTGTTACTTTGCACCCTGACAACCTAGTATTTGAATAGAAAAATTGAATTAAACGGTTTTCTTCACTTAAAGGATTCAATATAAAATTGAACCAGAAAATGGTAGTTCTCAGGTGAAAAACAACTACTTTCCTGGCAAATACCACGCAGAACGTTGAATGATATTTTCAGGTGAATATCATTCAACGTTCTGCGTGGTATTTGCCAGGAAAGTAGTTGTTGTTCACCTGAGATCTACCATTTTCTGGTTCAATTTTATATTGAATCCTTTATGTGAAGAAAACCGTTTAATTCGATTTTTCTATTCATTCTACTTCACATGGCACTTATCTTTCACTATATGCTAGACGGGCTTGCCAAGGGTTATTTTCATTTTTATATTAAAAAACCAAAGTATTGGAAAAAATCATGTATACAACTCGAATAGAAAGCCTACGGCTTGCGCGTGCAAAAAAGAGTCGCTTTATATTCTTGTTGTATGAATAACTATTCTGTAGCTTTCAGAACAGAACAGAACATAATTTTCATACGACAGAAAAGATTCATGCGACTAATTTTTGGTATCAAATTTCGGGAAACTTGTAGGTGGATTTAAAAGAACTCACCCTCAGGAACTTTTTTGTGTATTCATAAAATTATCAATATATCAATCAACCAATATATATTCGAAATATCAATGGCGTATATAAAAAACTAACAAATTATCTAATTTACATAACTTGATGCCGAGATACTTGAAAAAATTGTCTTTTTTTATTGAAATTGAAAAATATTCTCGTAAAAATGCATTTCATTCACTAACAGTCTTCGAGCAATGGAAAAATATCATGATATTCATGATGTTTCACAAATAATATATACAGTGTGACCCCTGTAGAATACGCATTTTTCAGTCAATCTCAAAAAAAAAAATCCAATATTGAGCATCAAAAACTGTATCTTGACACAAATTTTTATAACTTTAGTTTCATTTCCAAGGCACTCTATGCTTTTTTTTTCTTCGTCAAAAACGGCAAATGTTTATTGGGCAATTTTTGTTTCCAAATTCGACTACACCCCTGGATTTGTAGTCGTTATAAATGAAAACCATCAAAATTTCATGGAAAAATATTGGTTAACAACGAAGTTACAACAACTTTAATTATGGAAACAAAGTATTTGATTATAATTTTTATTCAGATTATAGACATCTGGAAACACTGCCGATACAAAGTAGAACACCAGTGAATTTGCACAGTGAAAATCCGAAGTCAATAGCTCATTCCGTTCTACAGTTATAACTCCTGAAAGCATGGTAATGTGAGCGATTTGTGGTGTACTAAATCACAGCTTACTATTGAGTTAGTACAATACCTATGCCTAATGTATTAAATCAGCTTTCCTCAAATTATTGATACCTTCTCTAGAAGCTTGTTTTAGTTGAGTTTTGCAGAATTCAAAAGGAATATTTTTTGTCCTGCTTTCTGTTTTATAATAATAAAACAGAAAGCAGGACAAAAAATATTCCTTTTGAATTCTGCAATAAATAATTTTGATACTTTAAAACTTGATTCGGTTCATTTCGTTTTTATCGGCTATGGAAGACTGCATAACTTGAAAATGAATTTTTAATTTTGTGTTATTTTCGAATACACTGTAGAACGGAATGAGCTATTGACTTCGGATTTTCGCTGTACAGATTCACTGGTGTTCTACTTTGTATCGGCAGTGTTGCCAGATTTCAAATATGTCCATAATCTAAATAAAAGTTGTAATCAAATACTTTGTTCTCAAAATTGAAGTTGTTGTAACTTCGTTGTTAACCAATATTTTTTCATAAAATTTTGACGACTACAAATCCAGTGGTGTAGTCAATTTTCAAAAAAAAAATTGCCTAATAAACTTTTGCCGTTTTTGACGAAGAAAAAAAACCATAGAGTGCCTTGGAAATGAGACTAAAGTTATGAAAATTTGTGTCAAGATACAATTTTTGATGCTTAATATTCAAAATTTTTTTTGAGAATGACTGAAAAATGCGTATTTTACAGGGGTGGTTCCATTTTAAATGGGTCACAGTGTATATATATATATATATATATATATATATTTTACTTACCTTACTTCAAATTCATGAAAATAAAAAAGTTATAATTAATCTATCCATCTACACTCGCTAATTACGGTCCTGTCAAGCCGAGCTTTTGTTTTTCTGCAACGAAATTCTACCCCAATCCGGATCACTGAAATGAAATGAAGTTTTCTGCATCCCAGAAGGCCATGCTAATTAACACAAGGTCACATTGACATGGGCAGATTTATAATGGAGGCGAACAAAAATGATGATGAGAAAATTGAATGCGGTGTGGTTAGCAATGGACATTGATGTGTGGGAAATAATTAAACAAATGAGTCTCGATATTGGTCGATCGTGATTGTTTCATCGGAGGAATTGAGATATCGTTTTGATCGATGAAGTGGATTTTCATGTTTGGTATATTTTGAACTGGACGAAAATCCCATTATATTTTCATTAGATTCAGTGACAAGCAAGCGAAAAATGACGTGAAAGTCGTATATATTCTACAGTAAATTATTATTTTACTAATATATCCCAGGATGCTATTATTTCATTTCGCTAACAGTGTATAATAAAAATCCAAATCAACTAAAAAAAAAACTACAAACTATATTGTAGGTACCCTCCCTAGAACTTCAAAAAATTAACTTGTTAACTTGTTATTTTTACCAAATTGTGAAAAAAATATGCTTTAGTAAATGAATGAGATGATATTGGTTAATTCAATATTTTCAATTTGTCAGATTATAGTCGATTTGTTTGAGTAACCATAAGAATTTTCCGGGACAAATAAACGTTTTTAAAGGAAATTCTGTGGCTTCCTACGTATTTGGAAAAATTAAATTTGAAGATGGGAAAACCTCCTTTCCAAACAAAATAATAGAGTAAAATATAAAATACCTGGCCAATTTTTTTATGAATCCTTGAGGTAAAAAGATAATATATTTTCACCTAAACCCCAAAGGTACTCAGTTACACCTACATACCAACCGAAAACTTGCAGTATTGTATTACTGAATCCACATCATGTATTCTTGAAACCACATTGGTATACTCTGTAACCTGTAGGAGTGTACTCATTTAATTCAATTATTTCTTGTTTCAGCTGGAAGAGGAACTATCAGATACTCCATAAACTCCGGTGATCCTGATGGGTATTTCAGTATCGATCCCATTTCAGGGGCCATAATAACAGCGTCCAACTTGGACCACGAAAGCAAATCCAATGTTTTATTGAATATCCAAGCCACTAGTGGAGAACCTCCTGTATACGGACACACGCAGGTTTGTACAGTTTTCATGAGTTTTCATTCCCTAATAAGAATTGACATGTAATCTACGTTCGAAGATAATACACATATATAGATGAATGAACCCCAATAATTCTACTCAAGGATATTACACATATTTATAAAATAATTGGCCATTGTTCAAATATAGTTTTTTGCATCAAAGTTAAGAATGGAACAGGGTAAATAAAAATGTATTTCCCCCTCTTGTTGATTATTGGTATAACATCGTGGTAAGTGGGACTGCTCATAAAAATCATCTCTGGCAAGCTAAGGTTGGAATCAAGAGGAATGAACACGATCCAAGAAACCTGCTCCTTCTTGGTTCAAAAAAAAAATCGCACCTAACTGAGCAACGAACAAGAATGGAGTATGGAATATTTTCACGCGCTGGATGAAAATACCATAATATGGTATAGCGATGGACGTGAGATCCCCAAAACAATCGGGATGCGAGTATTTGGGCTTTCACGGGTAAATTCCCAAGCATCTTTCAAGCGCTTTCCAAACATGTTTCCAGTTCAACTTCGAGGACCAGGAGAATCCTACTTTACCAGGGTATACTCAATAAATAATAGGAAGCTTTGAGAACGTTCTAGTAGCAGAGAGTTCCAGAACTGTGGCAAGCCAAAGCCATCCTCGGTAATTTCAAACGAGAGAAATCTATGCACTAGCTGACCTTCGCATGGAAAACTTCATCTAGAGAAAATACCACACATTACTACTCATACCACCAATTAGTTGATCATGCATTGACTTTGGACTAATCTGCATCTGAACAGTGTGTGCCTATATAATGGTAGACCAGGATATCATTTTCCCATTTCGTTCCAACGTTCGACCATGGGATTTCAATCTGTTGTGTACACTTCTAGGCATTATGTAGGTGTCCCAGAAATTGGTCCAAATTCAACCGTACTCAATTCAGAGCCAATCAGTGCCCTCAGACTGCATCAGACATCAAAGCTGAAAGTCTCATTGGACATGAGAAGATTCTGGGAAATAATACACAAAGAAGATGGACGAACCTCTTGGCAAAGCCATCCTACAATCATCCAAGCAAAAATTCATGCTTTAGAAATTTACCTAAGAATGACTTGACAGAGGCACCAGGGAAGCGAAAATCTATATCCTATCAAACAGCCAAGCACCACTTAAAGTTACATACTTGTGAGTCTAGACTGTCTTGGGAAACAAACTGAGTCTAATATAACTGTTGTACTGAGATAACACAGTTGTAAGGCTGCTGCAGCAAAAGTTTCATATGCTGCTCACATATATAGCAAGAAAGCGCACAGCATGCATCATTTAATACAGCCGCTTCCAGTTGAAACTGCGAGTCTAATGGAAAGTTAGTAATGTTGTTCAGACACGACACGCTGTTTTTGAAGCAGTAACTAGTTGCCTACTAGCTGCTACATACGGGCAGAATATTTCATATCATATTTTATTTTAAAAAGCGGTTTTGGATAGTGTCAAATATGGATGTTAATGATAAAAAATGCCAACTACCAAATGGCTATTACCTTTTCTGTATTGAATCTATAATTGCATATTATGAAGTTTCCTACATTCCATACAATTGAACAAAAAATCAGCTACCTTCCCTTATATCTTTATGATTGTAAAAATAAACCGATTACCAGTTTGACCATCCAACCAACAGCCATCAAAACGACGAAAATCAAATTTCAAAAAAAAAAAAAAAAAAAAAAAAAAAAAAAAAAAAAAAAAAAAAAAAAAAAAAAAAAAAAAAAAAAAAAAAAAAAAAAAAAAAAAAAAAAAAAAAAAAAAAAAAAAAAAAAAAAAAAAAAAAAAAAAAAAAAAAAAAAAAAAAAAAAAAAAAAAAAAAAAAAAAAAAAAAAAAAAAAAAAAAAAAAAAAAAAAAAAAAAAAAAAAAAAAAAAAAAAAAAAAAAAAAAAAAAAAAAAAAAAAAAAAAAAAAAAAAAAAATAATGAAATTGATGCATGAATACTATATTTTGGAGTAAAATTGACAGATGAAACTTTCAAGATGGCGACTGGGCACCATCTGGCCAAAAAAAAAAAATTGAAAGGGGGGTCTTGTGACTCATCCTTCTGAAGCTCCTGAGGAATACTTCACAACCCTAGAATGTAAAGTCAATATCTTCACCTACTACAAAATGGCGGAACATTTAATAATTGCCTGAATACATCGGCGTTTAACTTCATAATTTGAGGAAAGAAGCTGAGTTCAGTCCAGAAGATGCTCGAAATGGTTGCCTTGAACTGCTTGACAGAAGAACAGCCTATCCGATATTTCAGGCAGAACATTTTCGAACACAGTAACGTCGATATTTCTACAAATATTTATTATTCTCTGCCGTATATCCAATATTGAAGCAGGTTCAGTTTCGTATACCTGTTACTCCAAATAGCCCCATAAAAAAAGTCTACAGGTGTCAAATCTGGCGAGCGGGCTGGCCATTCCGTAGGACCTCGACGGCCAATCCAACGACCGGGAAAAGTATTATCCAAATAGTTTCTTACCTGTCCGTAGTAATGTGGTGGTGCTCCATCTTGTTGGAATACAATATCCATATCGAATTCATTAGGAATGGCTTCGACGATTTCGGTGATTAGAGGGTCAACAGTATTTTTCAGCATATTCAAATACAGTTCCCCTGTTAAATTTTGTTCAATGAATAGAGGTCCTACAATATGGTTTTCCAATATTCCTGCCCAGACGTTAATTTTTTCTGGATATTGAGTATGAGTTTCCCGGAAAATGTGAGGGTTGGTGTCACTCCAATAACGGCAATTTTGTATGTGAACCTTGCCGTTGAGAGAAAATGTAGATTCGTCACTGAAAAAAATCTTGTGGAAATAGGTAGGATGCCTTGCAATGGTTTAAGTCATAATTTCGCAGAATTCTGTTCTTCGATCAGGGCCATCTTCAGTTAACTGGTGTACCATTTCGATTTTGTATGGATGATACTTATTCCTCTTCAAAAGTCTCCACACAGTAGAAGGACACACCTCACAAACATTCGCGACGGAGGAAGTAGACTGTTGAGGATTTACTATCTTTTCACCAACTATTTGAACTTGCTGTTCTTCCGGAATGGACGGATGACCTGGGGGCTTTTTGTTCTGTACACTACCGGTAGTTGTAAATTTTGTTACAAGTTCCCTTCAATATTTTCTAAAGATAGGACGATTCGGGAAACGGTCATTAAAAATCCTTTCGGTTTCGTGAAAGTTACGCGTCGCACAGTAAATAAAAATCGCTTCGATTTTTTCTTCCAATGGACGAGAATTGAACATTTTAGAGATAGTTCACGTGGTACCTATTTTCTAGTGAAACCGAAAACTAAATGAGAATATTTTAACTGAACAATGATGTTCGTTGTCGTAGTGACATTTCTTGTCATTTTTTGTTCAAACAAAAAATAACCTATCAAACCTTATCGGGTTGTTGGGATTGCCATATGGCAGAGAAAAACAAATATTTCTAGATGTATCGATATTAATGTGTTTGTATTCAGGTAATTATTAAATGTTCCGCCATTTTGTACTAGGTGAAGATATTAACTTTATATTTCAGGGCTGTGAAGTATTCGTCAGGAGCTTCAAAAGGATGTGTCACAAGACCCATTCTTTCGATTAAATTTTTTCTCCCAGGGGGCACCCAGTCGCTATCTTGAAAGTTTCATCTGTCAATTTTACTCCAAAATATAGTATTCATGCATCAATTTCATTATCCCAAGTTTCAATTTTTGAGTTGACCCGTTCAAAGAATAAAAGGGAGGGGGGCATTAAAGAAAAGCACTGTATGATAAATACGTATTTCATTATAAACTATGGTACACATTTTGAAATCATATAAAAAAACAAAACGTGTGTAATAATAATGACATAAGCTGGGAGTACCTCCACCGGTGAAGGCGGTAACACTAATATTACTGGCTAAAATCACGGTCTGAAAAGTATGAAATAAAAAGTAAGTTCAAAAACTTCAACCTGACTACTGAAAAATCTCGCTCTAAAAATTATAAAACAAGAAAATATTCTTATTTGAAATTGTTATTTTAAAACTATTCAATATTTATCTATTAAATGAACAACCTACACGTAATCTATTTTAATGTATTTAATACATATTCATAGTGATGTTCAGAGGATAGCCGTGGTCATATGCCACTTTGCCCTGAACTTATGATCGCTTACGACTTTAGAATGTATTGTTTTGTCAGGGTAGGTGGCATATGACCACGGCTATCCTCTGAACATCACTATGAATATGTATTAAATACATTAAAATATATTACGTGTAAGTTGTTTATTTAATAGACGATAAATATTGAGTAGTTTGTACATAACAATTTCAGATGAGAATATTTCCTTGTTTCAAAATTTTCAGGGCGTGATTTTTCAGTAGTCGGGTTTTAGTTTTTGAACTTACTTTTTCATAACTTATATCTGGCACACTTGGCATGTACTTTAAATATATTATTATTATTATACATTTATTTTTTACTGTGATATTGATTTTTATTTCAGGTCAACATCGAAATAGAGGACGTGAACGACAACGCTCCGGAATTCGAATCATCCACCGTGCGCATATCCGTACCCGAAAACGTGGAAATCGGCCTGCCCCTCTACTCGGCGCACGGCAACGATAGGGATTCCGACAAAAACGGCGTCGTACGGTACAAAATCGCCAACAATGCGTACGGAGGCCTCTTCAAAGTCGATCCCAAATTGGGTGATCTAACAATTACAAGACATTTAGATTATGAAACGACCCAGCGACACACGTTGATTATTACCGCCACCGATATGGGCATTCCTGCACTATCTGCGAACCTGACGGTGTTCGTCGAAGTACAGGATGTTAACGATAATCCGCCTGTTTTCGAGAGAAACGAGTATACACTCAGTGTGTTGGAGTCTTTGCCAATCAATACACAGGTGAGGTTATCTTTTTTTTTTAGTATATTGTTGGCTCTTCATGCAGCATTCAGCCGATATCTAGTACGCATAAACAAAGAGCTACAGATAATATCCTATCATCGGCTGGTGCGGGTGATGAAATAGATTAGTGATCAGAAGAGTTTCTAAGAATTTTTCCCTATTACTTCAATAATACAATCTAATATTTTAGTAAAAAAAGTAAAGTTTCCAAATAATGGCTGGTTTTCCGCACTCATAAAATAGTCTGCAATTTTTCTTCAGCATTTACATACATGCAACCCAAATTTTTGGATGTAACTCACCATTATTGGTCTCTGCATAAGTACGCAAATATGTCAACAAAACGACTATTTCACAAAACTTTCACCCCTCCCCTAGGAGTTGCATTCATAAAAACACTGGAACATGTATTCCTGTATCCCTTACAAATACCTCAAATAACCAATTTTCATGTCCCTAACTTGAAAACTAACGAAATCCCCATACATCTTTCACCGCCCATTTCTAGATACACTGAAATTCTCATTTCTTCTATTTGTTACAAAGAGTTCAAATACTCAGCCGCTTAAAGGAACATGCACTAATCCTACAGGTAAACTCTGCCTGCTAGAAATGTTCCGCCTTAATCGTCATAGATAAACTTTGCCGGTAGATACCTACGTCCATCTACCTGCTATTTTGACCCTATGTGGCCCATTAAAAATGTCAACAACCCGTTTGCTAAAATGATCAGTATTAAACCCTTGGTTGCTTTGCATTATGAAGGGGCGTATAACCTTTTTTCTTTTCTTTAAATACATTTCATTACGTACAATGTTTAAAGAAATAGTTAGTCAACGAGGAAAAGTAATGCTCTTGGTAGATGACTACCAAGTTTTCTTTCAAATATCTCAAAAGTGGTAGTGCAACACTGCCAAATGTCTAGCAAATATTTATACGTCGGACCGGAGAACACAATATCGAAATCGAATTTGATTCA